>JADWQK010001324.1:3600000-4195235 GCA_017933935.1 Sesamia nonagrioides | reverse complement strand
GGAATAGTAATCCTTTGTCCGCAGTGATCAGAATCAAGCAAATTTAAAACTTCTTTGTGGCTTGGTATTATGTTTGTAAAAATATTATCTAGGCACGTGGCACAAGTAGGTGTTATTCTTGTGGGCTCCAAAAATAGGTTTACAAGATTGTAGGACTGAAATAGACTTATAATTTTATTACAATAACCAGAGTTCTCTAATAAATTAATATTAAAATCACCGCAAACGATAATGGCTGTGTTTGAAACACAAATCTTGTGTAAGACTTCATCCATTACCTTTTCAAAGCAGTCATACAATCCTGAAGGGGGTCTGTACACACTTAACACAATGAAGCCCTCCAACTCTATACAGGCAATTTCAGCTGTTCGTTCAACAGAGAGGCCCACAATGTCTTTACGATTTTAAACTGCAAACATCGGATGGGATAGTCGTTACTTTGAAGTCGGAGGTACTTGCGGAGGTTGAAACCTTCTATAGTCAGCTGTATACCTCGCAAGCGCCTAAACCAGTTCCCCGCACTGAAGATTGACTCTCACACGGCACTACACCGAAGACCCCCCTGAGATCAGCCTAGCCGAGATCGTGGTAGCTCTTGGACAGCTTAAAAATGGGAAGGCCCCGGGAGAAGACGGGATTACCTCGGAGCTCTTGAAAGCTGCAGGTACGCCTGTGCTAAAAGAGCTTCAGCGTATATTTAATTCTGCTCTCTTTTCGGAGAGAACTCCTAAGGCATGGAACAAAAGCGTAGTGGTTCTGTTTTTCAAGAAAGGTGATAAAACCTTACTGAAGAACTATAGACCCATTTCGCTTTTGGGCCATGTCTACAAGCTGTTTTCGAGAGTGATCACGAAGCGACTAGCGCGTAGACTCGACGAATTCCAGCCGCCTGAGCAGACCGGGTTTCGAGGAGGATTTAGTACCATAGACCACATACACATAGTGAGGCAGATTATACAGAAGACCGAAGAGTATAATCAGCCCCTGTGGTAGCATTCGTGGACTATGAGAAGGCCTTTGACTCCATCGAGACCTGGTATGTTCTTGAATCTTTGCAGCGATGCCAAGTCGATTGGCGATATATCCGAGTGATGAGGTGTCTCTACGACGCCGCCAAAATGTCTGTCCAAGTCCAGAACCAGCAGCCTAGACATAATAATATTTAATAATATTTATTCAAAATTCTAAAATAACAAATTAATACAGTTAGCCTTAATTGTAATTCATAAATCTAAGTCTTACGTGCCTGAACTAGGAAATCCTGTGTTTCAAGCGATAAGAGCTGTAATAACAATCTAAAGTAATTAATAAATAAACAATATTAAGAAACAAATTATATAAGGTAAACTTACAAGGTACACTTCAGCACAATTAGTAAATTCTCTGTATCTTCATAGGACAATTTCTGAAGAGTATCCCTAAGGATTTTTTTACAGCATGTGTAATTTAAGGAGTAGAAGTTTGCTTTCGCATTTAGTCTATTATAGAGGAGAGGACCGAGGAACAGGTAAAATTTTGATACAAAAGCATGATTTGTTTGCTTTTGGGGACAGACAAGATCTCTACGTCTTTTATTAGTAAGTTCAGGCAGATATGGTAATTCTGCGTGTTGTTTTAATACAATGGCCATAATGAATAACTGACGAACGGTTAATACTTTACAATGTTTGTAAAGGAGGTTAGTAGGATAAAGGAAATGGCGGAAAGTAGATACTTTGAGAATCGCTCTCTGGGCTCTCTCGATGGTTAGTAACAATGTTTTACCTACCCCACCCCATGTAGTAATACAGTATGTTAATATAGATTGACATAGAGCAAAATAAACTTGTATAACAATTTTTGAGTCTGCAATATGACGTAACTTTTTAAAAACAAATATTAACTTACGAATTCTACTAGTTAAAACTTCTATATGTTGTTTGAATGAAAGTGTTTCATCTATTATAATACCAAGGTACTTTACTGTATTTGACATTTTAATGTTAGGACAAAAACATTGGTTATTTGTAGGAACCGTACAGGAATGAGCACATAATGTTGACACAATGCCAGTGGAACTTTGCTTGCGCATCGAAAACTTAATATGGTTTGTTTTGTCAGCATTTAGGGTTAGTGAATTATACTGAAGCCAGTTATTTACAACATTGAAGCCGTGTTGCGCAAGCTTGTAGACTTTTGTTTCTGAGTCAGCTGAAAATAAAAGAGCAGTATCGTCTGCATAACAAACGATTGTGCCTTGATCTAGGTCAAGATTACAGAGGTCGTTTATGTATATTAGGAAAAGTGTGGGCCCTAAAATACTTCCTTGGGGAATACCGAAAGACGTATTTTTTTATTGTCGCTAATAATATTACCGATCTTTACACGTTGTGAACGATCCTCCAGATAGCTCTTAAAAAGTTTTAGCTGTGTACTTCTGATACCTATGGCTTCAAGCTTGCGCAAAAGAATCGGAATAGAGACCGTGTCAAAAGCCTTGGCGAGATCCAGGAAGATACCTACTAAGTGGTTCCCTTTGTCAAGTTCTTGTGCTAGATAGTCAGTCAGATGGTGAACAGCATCGTCTGTCGACATATGAGGCCTGAATCCAAACTGCCGTATAGATAAAATTGATTTATCATCCAAGTATTTATGAAGCCTTTTATTAATAATTTTTTCTAGTACTTTAGACATGGAAGGCAGTAAGGAAATAGGTCTGTAATTTGTCACCAGATCTTTAGTACCCGATTTATAAACAGGAACAACAATAGCTCTTTTTAGGCATTCGGGAAACACACCTGCGGCTAAGCATTTTCTGTAAACGTCAGTTAGGGGAGGGATCAAATAGCGCCTGTACTGCTTAACAATTTTACTAGATATATTATCCCAGCCTACCGCACAGTCGTCCCTCAAACCGACTATTATGCTTTCTACCTCTGACTCGTCAGTATCTAACAACACAAAGGATGATGAACTAGTAGTGCTACACTCTAACGGGGAGCTTGTTAGGTATTGTGATTGTCCTGGAACTTTTTCCGCTAGACACTTTCCTATATTAACAAAAAAATTATTTGCAATGTTAGCTGATGTTAACTGCGATGAGTTCGCTTGTAATAAGCCCGAAGATGGCTGATTTTGTTTTGAACCATATGTTTTATTTTTAATAATCTTCCAGATTTTTTTACTATCTGTACCAGCTTCTTTTAGTGTAGTTTTGTCATAGTTGCTTTTTACTTTTTTTAGGAGATCGTTACAAAAATTACGATATCTTTTATATGAAAGTTGCAATATAAAATTATCGGGATCAGATTTGGCTTTCATATGCAGTTTATCTCTATTTTTCATACAGCGAATGAGTCCAGGCGTGATCCACGGCTTTATATTGTAGTTTTTGTTATTTAGTCGAGTTATGACGGTGTTTTTCTGAATTGCGTGTTGTACATTTTTAATTATGTGTAACATACCAAACTGTGGATCAGCGGAATCATAAACTGGGGCAAAGTTGATATTGCGTAAGTCCTCTTCAAGTTTATGGTGATTTAATTTAGAGACCGTGCGAGAGACTGTTTTAGGTAAATTAGAGTTTAGGATAAGTAGGGCAGCACTATGATCGGTTACTGTTGAGTTAGTTACAAGGGCAAGGGCAGGAATATTTGTCTTAAGCATTATATGATCCAAGCAAGAGCCACTTTGATGTGTAGGGAGCATGTGAGCGGGAAGGAGACCATGGAAAGCGCATAGGTTCAAATATTCTTCAGCGGAAGCGTGTGAACATCCAGGTAGAATATTTATATTAATATCTCCAGTCAAAATGATATTTTTGTAGGATGATAGATTCTGCAAGGTGGCGTTAAGTGAGTCAGTGAAATTGTTTATGCTTTTGAAAGAGGGAGATCGATATATAGCTACTATCGCAAAATCTAATCCAATTTTAAGTAACAATCTGTTACAGTCGAGCATGTTTGGTTCCACGACAGTCACATTGAGATGGTTTCTTGCGTAAACTATCACCCCATCATTCTGATTGAATATTGTGTTAGTTTTATACATACAATATCCCGGAATTTGTGGTATGTTATATTGCTTAGCAAGCCAACATTCGGTTAAGACAATAATGTCACAGTTTATGTCCAGGCGCTGTAGAAAAATACTAAAATTATCAAAGTTCTTAAAAACACTGCGAATATTTTGGGTTAATATGGTTAGCGGATTAGAATATGACGAGAGATATTGTTTGCAGTTTTCAACGTCGCAAACCTGCGATTCAGATACAGAGAAATTATCTATGTCACTAATTAAATTATTAATCATACTAATAAAGAATAGCAAATAAAAATAAAAAGTCAGAGAAATACGTAATTTATGGCGCTCTTAGGCGCCTTCATAGTCGATTGTGTTTAGGTACCTCTTTTCAGCCATGATTTTCGCTGGGCAGTCAGCTGCACTAGTCTTGTGATTGCTTGGCTTTTTGAAGTGCAAGCAAGTAGCACATTTCGGCTCCTCCGCTTTTTTAGTGCACTCTTTGATGGAATGACCCAATTCACCACAGTGGCCACAGGTATTGCAGGACTGCCGACATGATTTGGCCGCGTGACCATACTGCTGACACTTGTAGCATCGAGTGACAAGAGTAAAGTCCCTCACAGGACAGGATGACCAATTAATAAACACTCTGTCCTTGGATATTAAAGCTATGCGTATCTTCGCAGGCACTTCAGTTATGTAATTGCAGGTCTCAGCGTCCTTTTTACCTGACTTGTGGCTTAGCTTAACGGAGGACAAGAATGTTTCAAGACTATAATCCTGTATTTTTTCGACTAGATTTTGTTGATATATACTAGTAAAAACTTCATTTTCTTGCATAGATGATGGCACTCCGATAATAACAACTCTAGGCTTCCTTTTCTGGTGCTCGTCGACTGTAAGGGTTGAGTTTGTGGACTGCACCGATTTCTTGACCTTCTCAATATCCTCCTTTGTTTCTGTGCTGATAATGACTCCGCCATTTTTTGGCGAGACATATCCAGAGAAATATCCCTCTTAAGCGAGGAGTGAAACAAGAGGACGTTATTTCCCCAAATTGTTCTCCAATGCCCTCGAGGATATGTTTAAGACGTTGTATGTACATTCAATTCTATAATATAAGGCGGCCCCTAGACGATCAATTATATTGCACAATATTACGAATTGTGCAATATAATTGATCGTTTGGGCTAAATATATTGAAGACTGTGCAATGATTGAACAAAAGTTTGAGCTAGTTTAATTTTTATTGTACCGTATTTTTGCATTGCATCGTATAGGGTCAGTATTGCGCAATATTTTTAGGTCATGTTTCATCTTGACGTGGAGAACACGCGTGCGCGCGTGGCAAAAACAGCATCTAAAAGTTAAGAAGAGAGAGTTTATCTTCGAATGTATTCAATTATACAGAGAATTACCGTCTATTTGGAATGTCAAGAGCAAAGAATATCATGACCGTGATAAAGAAAAAGCTGGTCCATTGTTAGACAATGGCTTCCCCCAACGCTTTCATTGCTTTGTTTGGGGGCTGCCATAATAGCCACCCTTGGGATGCGGGTTGGGTATTGCAGTTATATAATATTCCTTAAGAAAAGCGCTGCTGCCCGCTTTCCTGATGAGAGTTCCCTTAGTCATCTCTAACGACTCCCTCGGGAGGATAAAGGTTGTTACAGTGTTACTATTCTAAGTCCGGTATCACACTGGTCACTTAACATCACGTCTTTTGAATGATTTTCATAAGTGTATTTGTTACTTTTCTTGTACTGTGTCTATAAAGTCATGAAATTAATGTTTGGGGAACTACAATTCATCAAAAGTAGGGCAACACTAAATCATAGTACATCAAATGTCATCGATTTGTTTTGTGACTTGTTTTTTGTTGAAATTTGTATTAATTTTCAAATCTATTTAGACCAACTGCTACACTATGGTCTACATATTTTTATAATCTAACCTATAAATGTGCAATGTAAACAATCCTCATTTTAGTCTTCAAATCGTTTACTTAGTAGATTTGAAACTTCTGGTAGATAAAAACAAACAGTAACATGATTACATACCTGCTTTAGCAAGTTTTCAAGCATAATTATCATCCATATTTGATAAAATTTGTTCACCTTGGTGTACTAACAAACATTGTTGATAAACTATAAAAATAATTTCCCGAGCTCCACTCCGGTTTGTTTTTCTCATTTCTCGGTGGTAGGCCATAACATCGGCTGCCGGCAAAAGTTACCACCTACCAGACAATGCCGCCAAGCGATTCGTCGTGTTCTGGCATGATGTCTGGTGAAGCCGTACGGAGGACGGGTCTGAACAGTTGTGTTGCGATGTGTGCCGGGTACGATGCGTCAAATGTTGTTCTGGCGGGAGTTTGGTCGTGGAGGGTCTCCACATCAATCTCCCTCTGGCGCAGCATCGTTGGTCGTGTTATTGGGTCTAACATTGCACCACCTCGCTCAACTGCCGTCTTCCTTCCTATTAACTAAGATTTTTTAAGTGAATGCCCTTAATAAACTAGCGCGTTTTACCATCAACGATTGCTTCACTGCTTACCATCAGGCGGAATTGCAGTCAAGCGCTAGTTTATAATTAATAAAAAAAAATAAAAATTTCTTCGATGTTTTGTTTAAATAGAATTGAAAATTAATACAAATTTCAATAAATAACAAGTTACAAAACAAATTGATGACTGCCGATGATATTCGATGTACTTGTACTTACTAAGATTTACATGTTGCCTTACGGTTAAAATGTTTAGTTTCAGAAACATCAATTTTCACAACTTTATAGACCAGCTATAACTGTATTTAAAACAATATATTCTGAACAATCACCAGTGTTTGTGGCATACGACTTACACAAACTACCTCCAGACCACTGGGTGTTGGTGCAAAGGTCAAAAACGAGAAATAGATTTGTTGGAATGACTGGGAAAGCGGCATCTAGGGTTCGGTAGCCAAATGGCAAAAACGAAAACCCTTATAGATTCGTCATGTCTGTCTGTCTGTATGTCACAGCCATTTTTTTTCGAAACTATAAGAGCTATACAGTTACTGTTGAAACTTCTTGAAAATTTTCTGAAATGAATTCTGTGAACCGCATTTAGATTTTGATAACTCATAAAAAAAATTTAAAATACATATCTGTGGGGTATCTATGGATAGGTCTTCAAAAATTATATCGAGGTTTCTAAAATATTTTTTTCTTAACCGAATAGTTTGCGTGACAGACGCTTCCAAAGTGGAAAGATGTTGTCCCCTGTAACTTTAAAATAAGAAAATAAAAATCTAAAATAAAAAACATATGATGTACAGTCAAGACCAAAAGTCGAGTTGCAATCTCACAAAACTATGGCCAAGCAATACTAGTTGTAGTTACGACCTTCTTCTATAATAAAGTTTGATACACACTCATACACTTTGACAACTTGCTGCCCGCTTATGATTGTTAGGTACTACTTACTAATTTCAACGTTCACAGTAAGTGTTTCAATAGCCTAGCGGTTCTCGCCTTGATAGGCGTTCAAGGTGGTTCGAGTTCAAATCTAATAACTTACAAAATATTTTGAAATGTTTATTGGTGAGTTATGAATGCTGACAACAAAAATATGTAAAATACCGATCCGCAACTTAAGATGATACTTTATTTTAAGATTTTTTTCTATATTAGAGTCATTATAAAAAGATGACGGTAGATTTGAAACAAACTGAACAAAAAAATATTCCACTACCTACAATAACTATTATTAACTACAATAACTCAAATAATATTACTTAGCTGTTGTTGGTTGGTGAACATATAGTTACGAGTTCGTGTTATTAGTTTTACTTTTTAATCAATATGCAGGCATATGCAGCAATATATCTCAAATATCATATGAAACCGGCTTTTCGTGTAAGTTGTTTTTATTTATTTATTAATATACCTTTATTGTACAACCAAATATCAGAAACAAAACAATCAACACAAAAAAAACATAAATGGGCGGCCTTATCGCTAATGCGTGACAGTGCGTGGTACCATTATTATTTGGGTAAAGGTGCAAACCAATCGATTGAAAAAATAATTTGAATTCGATAAGAAAAGCGCTAAGAAGATTATAATCTCATGCCTTCAAACTCCGAAAAAGGCACTGCAGGATGGCAGCACTATACATGCAAAAAAAATTGTAAATGTAATAAGCACTGTTTTGTGTTCTAAGTATAGATTATTTTTATGATTGTAATAATATTGGTTAAGCTTCAATCCTCTTTTCTTTAAGAAAATGAATAATTAAGCTATAACCTCTTTAATGATAACATGTAATACTATAACTTTCATATCTAAAAACCAAAAATGTTTTTTATATTTTTACCATAACAATATCATAAGTTTGTCAAGGATTACTTTTATATAAAATATTACAATGCTGCCGTTTCAACGTTTGTTTCATTTATTAGTATAAGTATATCTATACCGAATAATATATAACTTTATAATATATTGCATTATATTATTTATTATACTACATCTATAGTAAACTAAAATATATAATAAAAACCTATTTTGGTATAAGTATTCAGTAAATTTTCCTATTCGTTTATATATTATTTGCAAACATTTTTATTTTAAAATACAATTCAGTTATCATAATTTTAAGTTATATGAAACAACAAAAAGATTTGCCGTTATTAAGGATGGAAACCCAGAATCGCTCGCTTATGACAGATCATTGTTAAGTGCGGCCGCTAACTTAACTTCGAATGAAGTAACGAAATTTTGCATTACCTTAAAGAAAGATGAAGACTGCGATAATAAAAATAATGCGTTAGTGTGCGTGGCCGGTTTACCGCAGGCGACAGTAGTCTTTAAGGTGGGAATGGACTTCTACAGCTGATTGTAAATTAGGTACCTACTATAAAAACTACCAACGAAAATTGTTTTGAACGTGATCTAGTAAGTAGTTTTTTTTAATACCTCGTAAATCACAAACCGCTTATTACCGCGTAATCTTTCATACAAATAACTTTAATCCTTTAATTTCATAAATCAATTATAGGTACTTACGGAACCCTTTGTGCGTGAGTCCGACACACACTTGGCCGGTTATTATCTCTAATGTGAATAGGGACACCTCGGAAAAAGACATATAATGTGAATATATACAGCAAAAAACAAGTTGTAAAATTAGAGAAAGTTGCAATGAAGTCGGAAAGGCACGCATTTAAGTTGTATATACCTAAAAACAAATTATATTCCTTTTTTGCCTTTTTTGGATGACAAACTTTGGCCAGAGGAAATAATGTTTAGACGGTTTATTCATTTCAAGGTTGGAAAAGTCTAGGATATTGATAAACCCGTTATAACCTATGGATAAAAACATCACGAATAAAGTAACTTTACCAACATTCATTTGCAAGAATGTTGTTCGATCGATTCTTTCGATTATGTTCGCAGATTGTGCCGTGTCGCTGATGTTATTGCATTGCAGGAGACTTGGCTTTTACCACATGATGTGCCTTATCTTGGTAGCATTGATGATGATTTCGCGTATACGGGAAAGTCCGCCGTTGACACGTCTTCTGGAGTCCTCCTAGGAAGACCGAATGACCGTATGGAGGAGTAGCGCTTTTATGGAGGAAATCAGCGTTTGCAACGGTATCGGTGGTGCAGTGAAGTAGTGATCGGCTATATTAGGATTGAGCACGAGGGACGTTCCTTATTGCTATTCTCAGTGTGTAGGCCGACTAACTCGGCTGACAATTTAATCGAATTTACGGAGTGTCTGAGTGAAATCCTTACTAATATTATAAATGTGAAAGTGAGTTTCTTTGTTTGTATGATCCGCTTTCACGCCGTAACTACTGAACCGATTGCTTTGAAATTTTGCAGACGTAAAGTTAAGTAAAGTCCGGATTGAATAATACTTTTTATCACGGTAATATTTGATATTCCCGAGGGAAATCTAAAAAACGCGATATAATCGAACTCCACGCGGGTGAAGCAGCGGGCGGAAAGCTAGGTATTGCTATAATTGAAAACAGTAACGTTTAATCGGTATTTATATTGGGTGATCCTAATGCACATACAGGTGAACGGGGAGGTTTCAAATGAACTGATAACCGTATGTCGGAAACAATCATGGTCATGTGTTGATATAGAATTACTTCCGAAAGACACGTTTACGTTCGAGAGTACCGCAAACGGCGCATTGCGCTGGCTTGATCACTGTGTGGTGAGCAGTGCGGCACGACATTTAGTTTTAGATGTGTCAGTTTTGTATGGAGTTTATTTGTCGGATCATATTCCGTTACTTATGGAATGTAATATTGATTTAATTAAATAATTAACCCAGACTATGCTCACAATAAGATAATATGGGGTGTAAAAATATTGGAATACAATGTATACTAAATTAGTTGATAATTTAAAGTATGGTGCAGACCGTACTTATTTATGTAAAAAGTGCGTCACAATAACAAAAGATACTTACTTACATTTCTGGTTGAGGCTCGACTGTGTTACCAAACATGGTTGTTGTATGGTAAACCTGCCAGTGGTTATGCTTACAATAAAATGTGGCAAATTAGAAAAACTTTTAAGACCAATCTGAGAAAGTGTCAAGATAACCAATTTATGGCAGATTAAGATGGGTATTTGAGCTGAACATCACACAAAAAGTAATTTGGATCATGTTGAAAATCAACGAACAGGTTGAATCCAAGGTCCTCCTGTGAGCGTGGCGGGCGTTCATAAGCCGGCGGAAGTAGCCAATGCATTCCGGGCTTGTAACCAGAGAGTCATTTTTGTAACCAAGTTGTTAACTTTTCTTTAACCTCCGTTAAGTAGTTTGTTCATGTTTAAACAATTTGCGTGCCAATTTTTGTAAACTAGATGGGTAGTTATTTACAGTAATTGGGACACAATGTCAAATACAAATTCAAGTTTTCGTTGCGTTTGCTTGCATTGTTTCAGGGTTATCTCTTAACTGATATATTATCCTAATATCAGTTCCCACATGGAACACATATTCACCCACATGTCCCACCCTGGGACTGGGTCAATGAGAAATGTGGGATGGACCCGTTTAAAAACTCTGGTACCACAAGAGACACTTATATTGAACGTTTTCACACAGCCTCTGATTCGAACTAATTTAGAATAACAATACAATAAAAGCCACCCATAAAGACGCTCATACAAGTGTGTATTTCACCGAGTGGACGGTGTAGTGTTGTGGCCTAAACTTTTAACTTTTCCCTCATCTTACAGTAATGTGCACAAAAATGAATGAAAAATAACAAGTCACTGCATAATTCGACAAATCATTTATTTATTTTTTACAAATAGTCACCATAAAGTATTCTTCTGTTTAACATATAAAAAACCATAGACATATACAATGGACAGCCAATTTATAATAAATTCGACAAGCATTTTTTTTTTAAATATTTACAAATAATAAACACAAAGTAAGGTAAGTGCGGCCAATAAGGCCTGTCGGGTAATAAGGCCTAAATTACAAAAATACAACTTAAAATTACCGCTATCACTCACGGTCACAGTCGTAGGTAGCTAATAATCTTAAATGGCGTACCAAACGTGCACGACTCGCTAGCTTGCTTGCTGTCACCAGTGTTGCCACATTCATCGTGGTAAACGGATGCTTATCTTAAATTATAATATGACAAGAAATCTAAACGTAAGTATTTTTTGTAATTCTATATTTTTCCACATAATTTTATTGTTTAATTGTCAATTAGTTCATGCTTCAGTAGACTGTGGCGTTAGAATAGTATAATGTAAACAGAATTGCTTTATTTTTAACTTTTCTTTGCAAAATTGGCCAACGGTTATTAAGGCCTACAAAATTCGTGTATAGGTCTTATTATACTTTTTCATCATGAAGTGACTGTTTTTCGGCTTTTTTTATTTTTCTGTTTATTGTTTTTAGGGCATATAATAACAATGCCCCCGAAACGAGCATTGTGGTCTGAGGAAAACCTGGAAGCGGTATGAGCAGTACAGTGTGGACGGCTGAGCACGGTAGTTCCAGTTCCATCGGTGATGAGGATAATATACCGTTTGCCCAACTTAAAAGAACAGTGTTTAAGCAGCTCATACCTACCACAGTTAAGAACACTGAAAAGACACCAACAGCAAGAAGAGAGGACATCAATTACAGAGGAACTTCAGTGACAAAAGACCTGTTTTACAAAAACGAAATAGAAAAGCACTAAAAAAAGAAAAAAGAATAGAGATAATATCAGCCCTTAAGTGAGAATGAGAGTTGGTACTGTCACGGATGTAAGCAGGACGAAATGGCTGCTATGAAGCAATGTTTTAAATGCAGAAAGTGTTATCATGGGGAGTGCGTTGGTTTGTCAGAGGCGGACATTTGCAATTTTGAGTGTCCTGAATGAAACTAATAAAAAATGTGTTATTTTTAAGTCTGAACACTGTAATTATTACTTAATTATTGATCTCAATCTCTAAATATAAGACGTATATTTTGTTTAGTTTTCATGTTAAACTCTTAGGCCTTTTTGCCCTACCATAGTTTAACTAGGCTTAAATATAGTGTTTTTATTAATACTTTATTTTGACATTTTTTTTGGAAAATCCTCCAGTTTTTTATTTATAATGGATGTTAATTGATATAAATGTTTCATAAACATTAAAATTTGTTGCTTCATGTTAATAGTTTTTGTTTTTTTTTTCAATTCGCGCTTAGCTAGGCTTTTTTTAGCCGCACCTACCTTATACTTGTGTTTAAGATAATCAAAACCTATATATACTTATTATAGGATTGCGGACACATGGGATGGTGGGGCTCGCTGGCAACCGGATAAGTTGCACCGGTAATGTCGCGAGCTGCAAAAGTCAGAAATAGAATCACAGCTGATACATTCTTTGCTGTACCAGCTCTACCTTCCGTATGATTGTTAATGCAATTTTTGATAAACATTTCATATTCTTGCTCATTCATGCGCGACATTATATTAATACCCGTTATCGTCTCATCAGGATTAACAGCGTTAACACGAACTTTCTTCGGTGCAAGTTCAACAGCGACGCACCTTGTAAATTGATTCAAAGCAGATTTAGACATGCTATAAGCAAGAACATTCGGGAACGGACTTAAACCAGTGATGCTGGACACGTTCATAATATTTCCCTGTGTTTTGACAAGGTGAGGAGTGGCCAGCATCGTCAGGTAATACGGTCCACGAACGTTGGTGTCCATAATACGATCGAACTGAGCCAGTGTCGTGGTTTCTATAGACCCTGATTCAAAAATACCAACATTGTTTACTAGAACATCAAGTTGTTTATATTCATCTATTGTAGTTTTTATAATATGTTCTACGTTGCTTGAAATATTCATGTCAGCGATTACTACCAACGGCATCAAATTATTTGGAGAATTTTCTTGACATGCCTTTGCGAGTTTTTCAAGATTCTCTTTATGTCTTCCTGTAATTACTAGATTGGCACCCTCTTTTGAGAAGTCTAAGGCAGTTTTAACACCAATTGTTGAGCTGGCACCAGTGATAAGTACCACTTTATTTGCGAACATGGTTAAAGTAGGTACCTGATTGACAAAATATTTCGGTTTAGTCTTTGAGTCATCTAAACCCCCACCATTGAATTGACCTAAGGCTCATTTACACGCTGTTAAGTGGCATGTGTGCAAGTGTCAAGTGATTAGTAAAATCAACGTGTTTAACTCTCATGGAGCTTAAATATAGAGAGGAGGCAGCCTGACCAGCATGCACTGTGATTCTCAGTAGGCCCTGACGTCATCATGAGTGGGCGTGGCCTTTATTCAGTGTACTGTAGTTTTTCGTTCTGTGCACAACGGAGGTTTTTCGTGTTATTTTCATATTATTAAGTAAAAAAGGATGAAATGTTTGTGTTTTATCTTGTAAAAATTGCTCGGACAGACGTTCTGGTGCTACGAAAGACATCACATTTCACGTGCAAATATTAATTTTATTCATAATTTAAAAAGAATAGTTCTAGAAAAATCTCATCTTATTGAATATTTCAATTATACTTATTCTACTTGACCATAGATGGCGACACTTTATGTCATAGAAATTAAAATAAATGAGTAATTAGAGCAGTATTAATATACTTTAATAATCATACGTACTGAAATTTGTTCTACTGAAGCATACCTAAAGACTTTAGCCGCTAATATATATTTTTACAGTTTTTATAACATTTTTAAACATGCCGCCATCTATCGTCATCCCTTGAATTTAACAAAATGACAAGTTATTATTAAGATCAATTATTTACAGAGTGTTCACGGCTATGGAAAGTATTTTTAATAAAATCTTTAATACACAGGAAATGAAAATAAACCTCCTTTAAATTAAATACACTATTCTCTATTTAATCTACATTATAAGTACTTCCCTTCGTGGAGACAGCCATCATAAAAGTTTTTGTTTAAATTATGTATGTTTTTAGATTTCTATTCGAAGAGATGTAAACAGCAGTGAATCACTAAAATCAATAGATAAGACTGGACTCCGACAAAATATACAAGATTTGTTCTTGCCATTTAATGATGAAGACTTCTTGGTGACAAAAAGGACTTCGAAAATAAAAAAGAAAGGGAGAACATTATCTTGTATAAAACTAGATATATCGGTTCGTTTCAATGTTGTTTGTATTTACCAGTTTCAATTATTTTGGGAGAATGAATTAATTTAATATTCTTTTGTTTCTTCTTTATGTTATAGCTTAAAGAAAATTTCAAGTGATTTTATATGAACTTTTGATACTTCACATGATTGGCCTCAGAAAGAAAAGTTAAACAAGAAATAGAACAACTACGTAATTATTGTTTTTTTGGCGAGAGCCTGCATGGTCTAGTACGAAAACTTAAAGAACAGAAAACATTGATAAAAATAAGTAAAATTGAAAAAAACATTGTTATACATAGTTAAATCTAAAACAATATCAATAACAGGTCTAATCAAACCATAATCCTAGCAGTCCTTTAATATCATTCATAAAACTAAATACAGATTAACGATCAGGTTACTGCATTAGTCAATAATCTGCATTCTTATAATAGTTAAAATAAACGTTATGAATGTACAACACAACATTTGTATTTATGGACCTATGATATGCCTGTGTATCACAAATAAACTATTTGATTTGATTTAAATATTTTGCTTTAGGTAAATCAAATAAGTACTGGTATAAAATTTAGACGCTCACAGGCCGTGTGCCTAAATAGATTTATAGTTGTATATCCTCAACTATCTACCTACATATTTATATGAGATAGGTTCCATCACAGTTGAAGTGAGGATTCCATGTTTTCGGTACATGGCGCTCAAGTGTAAATAGCACTGCACGCGCCATCTGTAGTATATTCCTACATAATAGTGTTTGTCAATAAAATTTATTTCGATATAATTTGTTTAATATTTGTTCTGCCTCTGAAATTAACATTACTTGACCATACACACACACACACACACACAGCTTCATTCGCATCATGCTACTTGATTAAGGAAAGTATTACTTGTTTACATAATAGGTAATGGTACCAAAATTCTGAGTACGTCCCTGTAGTAGTAGATGTTATGACATCTAGTGTAAGTAGTTAAACTACGTAGTAACATCAAATTCAAAAAAGAAGCAAGCAGTTTGCTTTTTGACGGGGTAGATGGAAAACAAAAAGGGGCGGATCTAGCAAAATCCGCCCGCTTTTTGCACCCCTCATCACCAAATTGTCACGTTGTTTCTTGAAAGTAAATTCTAACTACCTCCTCTCTATATTTGCTCCATGGTTTAACTGTTTTCGCTGCTAAGTAGATCAGTATTAGAATGCAGGTGGGGGTGCGAAGTAAAATGATTAGAACGACGCAACATTTTTTGCTGTTAAAGTAGCTTCCCCACCCGCGGAACAGTACACAGTAAACAGTTTGCTTTAAAGTGCATAGCATACATACTTTAGACTTAACAATAATCGCTAGAAACACCGTCTGAGCTATTACTTAACACATGACACTTAACATTGTCAACTAATAGCTTCACACCTGCACTTGCTATAACTCGCGCGAGTTAACTGTGCACCTTGCTAGTATGCGACCCTTCTCCCGCTTCCCCGTGCGGCGCCCCGCATTTGCCGTATGTATGCGATGAGTAGCGTTAGCATCTTTGTTACAATTGTCTAAATACAGTTTATGTCCTCTGTTGTTATTACTGTTTCTCTATGGAGTTCTTGCTTTGTTGAGTTTTTTTTTACTAAGTTTGTTTTTGTTTTTACATTTTCGACGCATTAGTGAAGCCTGTTGGTTCTTGCACCAACATTAGGTAGGTAAGTATATTTCAGTCTTTATGTAGGTATCAATTGAATTGCAAAACGTGATGAGTAACATGATCTAGTATTATGACGCTTTATCATCAAAACCACCAATCACCTTTTAATACAATAAAAAAAAATAGCATAACTCTCATTTTTTACAAACTGTACCTTCCGAATGACGTCACAGAGCGAGGTGCTCACTTAACTCGCGTGTTGTACTTATCGGCGTGTAAAAGAGCCTTTAGGTAATTGTAAATATGGCTGGCTACTTACCTATAGATAGCGCGCGATTTGAATGCAGAGCTTAGGAATGCGGTAGTGCTGTGACCTAATTATAATTATTGATGACCACAATGAGTAATGAATGTCGATAAATTTAAACAACGTTATAAGTTTAATTTTATTTTTTACACTAGGTTAACATGATGAAAATAAAAACAATATCATAATTATCACATGTTTTTAATAATCATTTCACAACACGGAATAAAAAAAATTTAATCAGATTCAGAAATGGCAGATATGGTTGAATCGGTGTTACTATCCTCGCCGTCGCTGACCTCAATGACGAATCGATCTATGGTATATTCAATTAATCCATCTCTTTGCCAATAATTTTCTTCTAAATTTATGACGTGATCATCGAAACCACGCCAATCTTCCTCTGTAACTTGAGAAATCGCCAGCTCCGTAACTTCTTTTAACCTTTTTAGGGATAATTCTGAAGTAACATTGTGATGCCGTACTATTCTTTTCACTTTTGCCCAAGCCAACTCAATCGGATTGAGGTCGCACATGTACGGTGGGAGTCTTACTACGACATGGCCATGACTCCTGATGAATTCATCGATTTTAAATGATTTTTCTATTGGTTTATGTAACTGAACCAAATGGAAGAGCTCATCTTTTCTCATCGTTATTGAAGCTTCCACATTATTCTTTGTTAGCCATTCTAACATTATAGGTTTGGTGTTGGACTTTGTTGGGACTTTATTTTCTTGCACACTGTGATACGGCGCGTTATCCATCACAACAACGCTGTTTTGCGGTAGATTAGGGATTAACATACCAGTGGCCCACTTTTCAAAATTAACACTGTTCATCTGTCCGTGATAATCACCTGAGGTAGTACCAGCTTTAAAAAGTAGTTTTGCCCCATTTAAAAACCCTCCTCTTGATCCCGCGTGAACAAGAATAAGCCTGTTTGTGGAGCTTGTGTCTGTCAACACGGCGTCGATCATGTCATTTCGCCAAAATTTTTTAAAAGTGAGGTTATTATCTATCCATGTTTCATCTAGAAAAAAAATATTTCGATTGTCTTGTCTGTATTGACGAATTTTCCGCAAATAATTTGACCGTGCATATACAACAGCAGGCCTTTCCACCAGAATTCTGCGTTTATTATGACATTTAAGCCATTTATATCCCATGTCTTTTAACAATTTTCTTAAACTGGTCGCTCCCCATGGAAAATCGATTTTCTCACGAATAGCTGCGAGGAGTTTAATGCAGGTCGGAACAATTTTTTTAGTTATATAAAATTCTTCAATGGTTCTGTGTATAACACTTCGATCAAAATCATCGACATTTAAATTTTTCTTTTTAATACATGGCCTTTTCTTTTTAGAAGGAGAACAAAGAGGCCCTTTCTTAGACTCATTTTGAATTGCAGCCAATGTTCTTTTGGAAAGTCCGGTATAACGGCTTGCTCGGTCGAAAGCATTATTCAAATTAAATGTCAAATTTTTGTTCTGCCTTTCTTCAACACACATGTCTAAAACATTTTTCGCCATTTCTCGTGCTTGGCGATGAATAAAAGCTCGTTTTTTGTAACGGAACTTAATGGATGTTGAGGTTGAATTCCATTATTGTCTCTGGCAGCTAACATTTTTATAGAAATTAAATATATTTAAGTTTGGAAGACAGATTCGGGAGACAAGTGAAAAATATGTTGTTGTTTTAGTAGTAGTAAAAATGTTGTGATAAAAGAATGGTTCGTCTAAAAAAAGGAAATTATAAGATATGTTTTTTATAACTGTTTATTTATAGAGTCTTGTTTTAAAATTGAAAAAATATAATGTGTGAATGAATTATATGTGATTTAATTTCGAAGCTTTTACAAAAGGATCCCAAGAGGTACTGCATCCCATTTATTTTATAACTACAACAATGGACTTGGATCAGTCATTATTAAAATAAAAAAAATAACACGGGAACTTCAGTATTTACACAATAACACGGCAAACGTACGATAGTTGACAAGGATGGCACAGCACTACACTGCAGGCGCATGAGGTGGGGCGTGCGGATAGCGGGGGGAGATGCTCCCGCCCTTTACCTCAGACCCCGACTGCATTCAACTCGCGCGCTATCTTGTACTGAAGTAGCAGTACCTTCCCTATCTACAAATATCTGTCATGTCTATTAGTTAGGTAGCCGGCTACTACCTAAGTAACTACTTCATCATTGGATACCCATCTACCAATATTCCTTTATTACGATTCAGTTATACATGATAAACTTCGGTTATAAATAATTAATATATCAGCTGGTAGGCACAGACGACAGCGCGTCAAACTACTACAATCTGTCAGATGTCTTTATTAGATCTTCAACTTTATAGCTAACGTATTAAGTCTCAAGGTTGATTGGGAACATAGATCTGACAGTTTCGGGTAGCTTCACCTGCTGTCGTCCGCACATTATAGCACCTACCTATAGATTGTACCTATGTTTAACTAACCCTAAACAAAATAAGTTGCAATACTAAGGTTGACCTCTGTCGGTAAGTATTAATTTAACAAGAGGAAATTCAAAAAAATACACCGAGAATAATTGACATTGGGTATAAAGGAGTGTATAAAATACTTACAAAATCAATTACGATAAAAGTATGCTGACTACGACAAAATGAAATCAGGACTCAATTCAACAGACAAGCCAAACTTGAAAGAAAAAAAACAACACTACCTACTTACTTTGGTAATTTATAAATTGTCAGTGGACAGTCAAACTTTTTTTATTTTTTTTTTATTTTGGGCACCACACGGTTTGCGCATTCGCCACAGACATTAAGTTTTTACAATTTTTGATTGGATTAAAGGTAGCGAAACGACTTAGAAGGAAAACTGCAATTTAAATAGTTAATTTTGAACGTCATTTAAGTTTATCGCCCAAAGCGCTCGCTCGTCGCCACTTTCTAGTTACCTATTAATTTAGCTAGGAGGCACAGTAATCTATCTAAAAATTACATCGATTAAATTTAAAAAAGTGTATAAAACACAATGAATGCTCCAAAAGTATTAAAGCATTGAATTAAAATTTAATCGATGAAATTATATCGATTCTAACTAATATTCGAAAAATCGACTTTTAAATAAAGCTATTAAAATGTCCAGTGATGTTGTAGTTGCTATTACATAATTTGTTACACTCCGAGTTGATTTGCGAAACGCGAAGTGAGTGAAATGATTATTGTGAAATGAGAGAATTTTATTTTTATGCGTAAGTTATTGTATTCTTTTAAAAAATATTATAATTATAACATTATTCGAATTATACACTGTCTGTTCAAAAAGTACTCGGAATATCGGTTTTTTTATTTATTTGTTCGTCTACATCAATGTGGTCCCCTTCAAAGTAGTTCCCCCCAGACATAATACACTTATGCCAGCGTTTTTTGCAATCTTCGAAGCACTCTTGATATTCAATTTTTGATATGTTATTGAGCACTCCCAGAGTCCCAGCGAGTCGGCCTTTATTTCTTCAACTGAGGAAAAACACCGTCCTTTCATGGGTCTCTTCAACTTTTGGAACAGGGAAAAGTCACACAGGGCCATATCTATACTATAAACTAATATATAAAGCTGAAGAGTTTGTTTGTATGTTTGTTTGCGCTAATCTCGGGAACTACTGATCCGATTTGAAAAATTCTTTTTACTTTGGATAGCCCATTAATCCAGGAAGACTTTAGGCTATATACCATCACGCAGCGACCAATAGGAGCGGAGCATAACAAAATTAAAATTAAAATGAAAAATTACAATGCATGCTGTATATTTTGGGGTTAAAATAAAATTTTCAAATAACCAACTCCACGCGAACGAAGTCACGGACAGCCGCTATCAGTTATACAGAAGAAGGTCACCTGAAGATGGAGGCCGAACGGTTTCCATCAGAACCCGCAGCGGAGCTTTTGAAACTATGGACAAAGATGGATTGTACCGTAATCGCCAATTTTATGTAAATATTTAATGTCCGTATAAATGTGGACGCCTGCGGTTCCGTGGTAAAATCAGGTCAGGTCAGGTCAGGTGGTGGTGTTGTCGCATATTATACCTCCTTCACGTGTGCAATTATGAGTGTTTTTGTTTAAGAATGTTCCTGCACCATGTTCGTGGACCACTACAGGAACCTTAAAATTATGAACGGTCAAGAGTGCAACAAACAAAGAAGCATTAGTTCTTGGTCAGTTGGAGAATGATAATAATCATTGGAGGGTACCATGATAGAAGCAGTGCAATGCAGATCAGCTACAAAAAATAAGAGAGTTGTTGCAACCTTTGATTCAACCTGCAGCGTTTCCAATCCTCAACAGCTATGGGGAAATTACAAAAATGGTATGGCAGAAGATATTTTAAAAAGATTGCAGATGACACACACCTGACATCTCAGCTACAATGATTTGAATTTCTATAACGAGGTCCTCATTAAAATAGAAAATAGAACTATAGAAATAGCTGCCAAAAAACTGAGTAATTTTGGAATAATTAGCCCACAACGATCAGATTAGATAAATGACATTGCCAGAGAGCTAGATCATAATGATACTATACTGCAGCAGAGGTAAATGACATGATCCCACAATTATTATCAGAGCAAAAAGTCAGGAATGACATACTTTTCTTTCTTTGATGCTCAAGGGGCACTAAGCAAAACTTTTTTTGTTGAATCTTCATGGCTCATGTCAGAAAGGATAAGAAAATTGCACAGCCTGTGCAAACTGCCTCTAACCTGCTCAAGTGAGGAATCCTAACCTGCAATTTAAGTAAAAATAGTAGTCAGGCCGCGATGCTGTGCCAGTATACGTTGTTAGTTTAAGACAGAGTGTACCATGTCAAAGGAGCTATTGAAGCTTCCAATAGACTCCTGCAGGATATAAGGCACTGTGCGAGCATAATGGAAGCATGTCGATTAGCGCGACTTCCGGCAAACACTACCGGACATACAAAGGGGGACTCCAGCAGATGAAATAAAAGCTTGCCTAAAATCGACTAAGTTGTGGGACCATGTCATAAAGTTCCAATTAACTACAAACATGCGAGTGAAATTATTCAACGACATTCATTCAGGCCATTACTCGGAAACATTGTTAAAAATCGGTGATGGGAAAATGACAGTAGATGCAGAGGGAATGATTACTTTAATGGAAGAGATTTGTAATGCTGTAGGCAGCGAATCGGAGTTGGTAGACGATAATATACACGATGACCGATGGCTCTGCGAATGCGCAATATTAGCACCTAAAATTCTTTGGAATTATTTGGGGTGCCTTCTCATAAATTAAAATTCAAAGTAGGGGTTCCGGTGATGCTCATGCGTAATCTCGATGCCCCTAGACTGTGTAATGGTACTAGGCTGCGTATCACTCACCTTCGGCGAAATTTTCTTACAGCAACTATTTTAACTGGTGCAGCAAAGGGTGAAAGTGTACTCATTCCTCGGATTCCGATTATCCAACAGACCTTCCATTTCAATTTAAAAGACTATATTTCCTATGAGGGTTTCATTTTCAATGACCATTAATAACGCACAAGGCAAAAATCTACGGAAAGCTAGTCTGATAAATATGGAAGCTGGGGCACGACTACTGTATTGTTTTTGGTCAAAAAATTACGAACAAGTAACGACGAGTGAGCAGGTGCGTTATCGTGGTGCAGAACCCATGAATGGATTTTTCATAAATCGGAGCGTTTTTTTCAGATTGCGAACGCGCATAACTTCAAGGTAATAAATACTCCTTATTAACAGTACGATCTTGTAGAAAACAGTACCTAAGGAAACATTTGATCGAACTTGACGTGCTTTTTTCGCTCGTGACGTTGAATGCTTCCAGGCGGACGATTGTGCTTTGGTTTCGACATCATAACCATAAACCTATGTTTCATCACCAGTTATAACCCTTTTAAACAAACTTGGATCGTCTTTGACTTCATTTTACAGCTTTTGAGCGATTTTCATGCGATTGTTTTTTTGGTCAAAATTCAGCAGTTCAAGCAAAATCACCAAGCTCATAAAACAAGCCGAACCTTAGCGACTACCACAGACAAAGTAAATAGTCAATATTGCTGAAAATTGCATTATACTTTAGGAGCATGTTTTTTTTTATAAGTTATAAACTAGCGCTTGACCGCAGCCGGGTTTATGGCAGCCACCTTGGCCTTGGACTCAATGAACCGCCCAAAGTTAAGGTTCGAGAAAATCTCTACTCCCAAAAGCTGAAGGCGGTTGGTGCACTCCAAGGATACATTCTGAAAAGTAGGAGCCAAGGTGAACGGGCTCCTTTTGGCGGTGAAAAGACACGCCTGTGTTTTGGTGGCATTGAATGCTACAAGATTGACTTTGCCCCATTCTGAGACTGCCTGTAGTGCAGCACTCGTACGCTCTACCATAGTCTCTCTTTCGGACCATGCGCATGACTATGTATACCAACACAATAAATTAATTTCTGCAGACTCATTTTTTTAAATCAAGTAGCCAATCGCCTAAAGTTTAAAGTTTAAAGAATGTATAGGAAATCTGTCATGGTCGGAGGTTTACGCAGTGAACGACTTAAACTTAGCTTTCAACTCTTTTTCACGAAACACTTTGTTTGTTTCATAATTTATCTTTTACAAAAATAAGGAAAACAGTAAATATTAACAGTAATAACAAACAGAACTGGATAACCAAGGGTCTAAAACAAAGCTGCAAAACAAAACGTTATTTGCGCTACCAATACTATAAAATTAAAAATGTTGAAAGTAAAAATAAATACATTAAATATTCCAAAATTTTACAGAAATGTATTTACACGTCAAAAAAGAACACAAACATCAAATTCATAAACAATAGTGAAAACAAATGTAAAGCTATATGGAAAGTAATAAAAGATGAAATTATAGGCATTACCCATAGAGACATCATTGACAATATTCAAACTGGTAACGTGATGTTTTCTGACCCTGTTGAAATTGCAACTGCATTAAATAACCACTATATTTATATGGCACATTCTTCAAACAAGGGTGCAAAATTAGATAACGACTGTTTAATGGTCCATTCGATGTTCCTTAAACCGGTGTCCAAAAATGAAGTTAAACAGGAGATTATGTCATTAAAAAACACTCATTCCGAGGGCTATGACGAGATCAACACGAAAACCATTAAAGCATGTTCTAATGAAATTCTTGAAATTATAACATATTTGATTAATCTTTCATTCTCAACTGGCACTTTTCCGGAAGCACTGAAGACGTCAATTGTGAAGCCCCTTTATAAAACCGGTGAAAAGTCAGACGTTAATAACTACCGCCCAATTACTCTAATACCTGTTGTATCAAAGATATTAGAAAAATGCATGTATAAAAGATTGATTGAATTCTGTAATAAATTTAACATCATAAAGAAGGAACAATTTGGCTTCCAAAAAAATAAATCCACAGCCTTTGCAATCTGCAGTCTCATCAAAATAGTATTAACTAATATCAATAATAATTATTATACCACCGGGCTCTACTTTGATTTATCTAAGGCCTTTGATTTAGTCTCTCATGACCTATTGCATCAAAAATTAGAGGCAGTTGGAATTAGAGGCATTCCACTCCAATGAATATCTCCTTATTTAAAAAATAGACAGCAGCGTGTTGCCATTACAAGAATTGATAGTAATAACGATATGAAATCGCACTATTCTAGCATCAAATCTAACCGATATGGCGTCCCGCAAGGAAGCGTACTTGGCCCTATTTTATTCCTCTTAGATATAAATTCTTTAACTAATGTAACTAATTAAAAATTCATATTATTCGCTGATGACATCGCAATTATTGTGACATCTAATAAGACTAAAAGTACAATTACTGACCATGAGAATGAAATAAATAATGTAATAGAGAGACTGCTTGAATGGCTGAATAAAAATAATTTGTCTTTAAATCTAAAAAAAATCCGTTTATATCCAATTTAATCAATTAAATGCAAAACGCAATATTAACATGAATATACATAAAATTCACAAAGTAACTCAAACTAAATTTCTAGGCGTGACATTGGATGAAGATTTCAACTGGAAAGCACATGTTGATTTGATACAGTTTTCAAAAAAAAATAATAAGTTTGTATACGCACTAAGACAGATCAGAAAGATAACAAACACTAAAACAGCAATTACCACATACCATGCGTATGTGGAATCTGTGTTACGCTATGGCCTAATTATGTGGGGTAATAGCACCGATCAAAATAGAGCATTTGTCGCGCAAAAAAATGTATTAGAGCAATATATGGGCTTCAACCCGACGATTCTTGTAGGCCGATATTTAAAAAACTTGGTTTGTTACCTTTACCGTCTCTTTAGATACTAGTAATTTGTATGTTTGTGTGGAGGCATAAGGAGTTATTCACTAAAGCAAGCGATGTAAATTCTCGTAGCCGTCGTGAACCTCACAGTATCGCGTTAGGTGTCCTACCAAGACTTGCAAAGTAAAACAAAAGCTGCCTGTTTATGTGTGTACGGGTATATAATAAAATACCAGAAAAAATTAAAATATTAAATAAAAGATTGTTTAAAACTAAATTATATGAATGGTTATCTGAGAAAAGTTTTTACAGTGTCAGGGAGTTCCTAAATAATGAAATTGTAGTATGATTAAATGTATTTGTACTCAGCTATTGGTTGCATGAAAAGTTTGCACGCTTCTATGAAGCAAAACATGTTTGTTGTTTTTATCATGTACGTTCCACCTTTTTATACCATGTTTTATGCAAATAAATGATATTATTATATTATTATTACTAATAAGTTGTTATTCGCCTCAAATTGTCTTTAACCTCTGTAAGTAGTTTGTCCATTTTCGAACAATTTGCGTCCCAATTTTAGAAAACTAAATAGGTATTTATTTACAGAAATTGGGTCACAAGTGAATGCCAATTTATAAACTTTAATGTTTGCACTTTCGAGATTTCCTTTCGTTTTGCTTGCATTGTTTCAGGGCTAACTTCTAAGAGTGTATGAAAAAATAAAATAGTATCAGAGGGTGGATCCGGCGATTTTATTCCGCGAGATTTATTTTGACGTTTTTTGAAAACTTAACAGGGATGCGTGCAAACTAGCTTAAAATTAAAGGTTAAGTAATAAGCTTTTTAGATCAGTGTGAGGCACTTAGATGCAATCGTGATTTTAGAAGTAACAAGCATCCAAAATGTTTTTCGCTAAATGGTAATGGCGTTTGCATAATGGTAATGATTTTCTTAAAATGGTAATGATCTTATGTTAATTTTGATTACGAAATATAATTGTTTAGCTAAATACCAACTTTATCTATGTACCTACTAAAGAAAGGGTTGGAATTAAAAAGAAATGTATTCAATATTTTACTGAATTTATTGAATTTGGAGCAATACGGTCATTAGTTAAAAACAAATTTACGTTCCTAATATTATTCAGAAACAAAAAAGAAAATACAATACGTGCCCAGTATTTATAATTAAAGAATCTGTGTACAAAATTTCAAAAAGATATCATGAAATACCACAAATTTATGACCTTGTTATCCTACTTGGCTGTCCAACAAACATATGGTCCACGCTCCACTCGAGCGGGCAGGCGGTGCTTTGACCTCTGGCGTCAGCTGTTGCGCTTATCTACCGTAAGCGGCGTAACGCGTTCGGTATCCTCACTGCAACAATTTCTAAATGTATTTGGGAAAAAATATAGCATGGTGTCAAAATGATTGGAATCGATTCAGTTGCTTAGTCTGAACAAACTATGTTCAGGTTTAAACAAAAAATAACGTTGTACATATATTTAAAAAATATGCCTAGGTACTCTTACTTAAACTTACACTTTCTTTAACCAAACGCAAGAACTTGTCATATGTACCCACATCTTCACCGTGATTAACACAGGAATCCACAGTCCTTTTTATTGTAGCTCCTACACCGTCCGGGGCTCCTTAGCCGTGTCCGGCCTCCGAGTAGTTCCAAGTAATTGTGGTTACTTGTGGAAATTCGTGGTGAAGCTGGGAAATCATGTAAAACAAATATTTATTTCGGTACTATGTGACTGGAGAGTCTGTCTGAAAATGTAGTGTCTATGAAAGGATTATCTATGAGAGCTCCTTCGATCAGTGATCTGATGTGTGCCCATACAGCTGGACTATCATGTCATCATCATCATCATCCCAGCGTTAAACCCAGTCGCGTCCGAAGCCTTTTCAGCTTTGGAGTCTGGGGTCCGCTTTACCAGTCCAACTGCTGATATGGCTAAACTTCGACATTTTCTGTGAAGCGACTGCCGTCTGACCTCCACAACCCGAAGGCGACATCGAAGCATTGCAGTCGGACTAATTGTTGGACTTTTGAGGGCTCCAACAACCCGTAACGACTGCCACTAGATGTTCGTATGGCAACCGGGACCAACGGCTTAACGTGCTTTCCGAGGCACGACCAGACCAGTGCAAATATTCATATTCATGCATACAAATACTTGCACTGTGCGGGGATCGAACCCGCGCCACCTTGCGCAGCGGCCGCGTCCGCTACCGCTACGCCACGGAGGCTCTCAGCTGGACTATCATGTCTCAGACAAGAACTCGCAGTACTAATTGATGTTGGTTTCGTTACACTAATATAGAAATCAAAATTGTATATTACGGCAGTGTGAAGGCATACTTCCTTGCGATTTCCACCAAAGTGCATCAAAGCAAAGTGTGTCGCATTGATTGCACTTCATTTTTAAATTTCTGACGGTTATTTTCAAGAAAAGTCTGCGTTAACCGCACAGTTAACGGGTAATGAATCTTTTAAGAGTTTCATGTTGCAATATTGGTTATGAATACCATAGCAATGCTCTAATTTAAGGTTTTTTTTTTTTGATGTGGCATCTCGTAGGTGGCTACTAAGAGACCGTAACTACTTAATCGGACTTTCCTGTGGATGCTTTAATTAAAATTAAAGCCTCCAGCCAGGGGCACTTAAAACTAAATTAAAATTAGGCGACTACGCACTAAGGGCACCCCCCGTGGGGTACGAACCTCGGCTTAGGGCGTCGCTAGAGAGGACAGCAAGGGGCGGCTGGATCGAAAGTTATACTTAATGGTTTGATGACCACGGCGTTTCCTAGTACTAGCTCTGAGAAGAAACGCCGAAACAAACTCAGAGGTCATTGTTGGGACATTATGATAATTATTGGCTCAGCTGCGGCGCGGGCTGGCCTTCCCCTAATTTAAGGTATTTGGTATACTTTCTTGTAAATCATTGATGACCTATGTTGGTTTAGCTAACACCGATTCTTTTTTAGGCGTAGTAACAATTTTCTGACCTTGCTTTGTTTTTTTAATTTCTCTTGTACGTGTCCGTTTACAATAAGTAATTTCCTGATCATTGGAAAACTCTTTCACTTGTAATGATTTAAGTACTTTTACATGACTCACACAGGCAGTGTGAGTCGTTTTAATCATTTTTCGTCATATTTTGAGCAACATAGGCTAGTCATCAAATCTTCAGAACTTAGAACTTGTTTCATCCAATATAGAATGTGCCTTTAGAGTTGGAACCTTTAGATTAACATTTTCATGAATCAAATTCAAATTTATTTATTTGTACACATTTGGTAGTGGGTGTACATTAATGGCTATATACCTAATTATATTAATAAAATCATGCATAAGTTTAGTATGTTTCGCGTTGAGAGCCTCTTGGTTTCAAAACCCAAAATGGTTACAAAAGAAACTGTAACTGACTGTTACGTTATATTTGGCCATGGATTTTTTGTGTAACGCTTTTTGAGTGCATGTAAAATTTAGGAAACCTTTCATAGTCATCATTACCATATACAAAGTGTCATCACCATAAGCCGAAATGGGATGGTAATGATGTTGATGGCAATGACGAAAATGATTTTAAAATTATATAAAAATAATTGTCACCGCTATTGGGTCACCTCAATATCGCCATTTTTTATTGTAAAGACATGCTACAAAGTGCTAATTATTAGAAAAATATCGATGCATAAAACTTACCGAACTTGAACAAAATGGGAATGATGAAACCGCAGACGAACTGCTAGTGACGCCTCGTTTTCGTGGTGAAAAGAGTCTCGGAGCTGCATAAATTTTACACACACTCTCGCCTATTGCGCGCAACGAACAGAAGAGCATGTCGCGCAGACGCAAACCCGGATAAGTCGCGTCACGGCCTCATCAAGGAACCTTTGATGTTGCCGCGATGGCGATGACGATTTCTCGTGACAATATTACAATTCATGATTCCATCTTATTGGCTAATACGATTTCAATATAATTTTGTTATTTTGTCGCGGTAAGTATGTAAATTTTAAATTTATAATTAAAATCTAGTCTGTGTATAGGTAAAACAAAAAAATTAAAAGACAACTGCAAAGGTCAGTACTTTTACTGTGATGGTTATGACGTTTAGTGCGTGTTTTCTTGATTATCGAAATAACTTGAAGTATTTAATCAATATGGATTATGGCGCCTTATTGTGGAAACGTGTAGGAATCGTTATTCAGAAGTAAAATTTACCAAAACTACAACAATTTTGTTTTATCGATCGGAACATAATTTTTTTATTCTTTCGCGGATTTACCCCAGAACAGAACACATATCCACCCACTTGTCCCACCATGGGCTGGGTCAATGGGGTTTGTTGGATGGACCCGTTTAAAAACCCTCGAATCATTAATTTTTTAGAACTTTTTTTTTATAAATTATAAATAATAGCGCTTGACCGCAATCCCGCCTGATGGTAAGCAGTGACGCAATCGATGATGGTAAAGCGCACTAGTTTATTAAGAGCCTATTCACTCTAGCCTTGAAGACACTCAAATTGTAGTCCGACGCAAATACCGCCGCTGGCAAATTGTTCCAGTCTCTCGATGTACGCGGTATGAAAGAGGAAGCGAAACGCTTCGTCCGAATCGTAGTGGTGTTAAAGACTTATGGGTGGAAACTGGCCATGCGACGGGTCGTCCGATGGTGGAACGGAGATGGGGGAACTAAATCATGCAATTCCTTCGCACACTCACCAAAATGAATCCTATAGAATACCGAAAGGCTGGCTACTCTACGCCTGTGCTCTAAGCTTTGGAGACCGTTTTGAATTAAATCTGGGTCGCCAATCAACCTCTTCGCACGCCTCTCCACCGAATCCAAAGTGGCCAGGTGACATTTCGCAGCACCAGCCCAAATGTGGCTGCAGTACTCCACACACGAACGGATCTGTGCTTTGTACGTGTGCGTTCGCGCAGCGGAATGTTGTTGAATTTAAAGATTTTAAATATGCAGATATTTAGTGTATGACGTCGTGTAATTGTGTATGGTAAAAAAAAATTTGTGCGTGCAGCCATTGTGGAGAAATTCACCAAAAACTGATTCCGCTGGGCGAACGTTGTCCTGGCGGAACTTTTTTTAATCCATTGACTTTAGAAAAAAGAGATGTGTCCAAAAATTAGTGTGTATTTGTGTGTAATTGTGTATGTATGAATAAAATTTGTGCATGCATAGACTTCGGAGAAATTCAAGTTTCCGCTGCGCGAACGTTTGGCCATTAGCTAGTTTTCATATAAAGCGCTTACATAGAGAGCTGTAGATTTTTACATACGTTGTTTTGAATTTGTGCATATTTGTGTACAAAACAGATTTAGAAAAAATCGTAGGGCTAAAAAGATAAAAATATAAACGTAAAACACGCTTTTTAGGTCATAGTTCTTAAAGTTCTTAAAGTATGCACTTTGGGGTCTAGATTTTCACGTTTATACAAACCTTGTAAGTGTCTGCAACATATTGCCAAATATCAATGATGTTCCTTTAGTAATTAAAGAGATATAGGACAATTTACCATGACAAAATCACTGTTTACAAAGCAGTCAAATATCACGACATTCTAAAGGAACTGCATGGTAAAATGTATGCCAATAATTAGTGTATTCATTCAACTATTCACATGCAAAATTTCATGTCATTAAATTCAGTAAGTAAAGAAAAACAATTAAAATACTAACGAAGCATCGAAAACCTACATAACCCGACCAAGTTCGGATAGCTATAAAAAAGCGGCCGTGCCATATATCATAAGAACGTTCTTAACCTTCCAATATAGTATTTATTAATATGGCACAGTTGCGTACACAAGCGTTAGGAAAAAATAAAACAATTGCATTTCTTGAATGAAAAATGTTTTTTTTATAATAACGCCACTATCTACGACAAAATAAATCTTCAATTAACAAGTACTTCTCTATTTAAATATCCGTGTACAAAAATATTTTTAATTACATATAATGCTTAATTATGTAATTATAATAACGTTAACAAACGCTTGCAACGGCAGCAATAGACTTAAATGTGTTTTACTAAAATAGGTTTAATAAACTATTATGAATATAAGGGTAAGACGTATAATATTTCGAGCTTCAATAAATATTAAAATCACATCAGATAACTGGACTATTCAGTCGTATTATATTTGATCAACATTAAAAAAGTGCTTATAAACAAAAAGGTATTTTCAAGAAATATTTTAAATGAGTAGCAAATACAGTAAATAACCTCAACATTTCTAAGTATACCTAAAATTTTCTAGTTCCAATAATAAAATTACAGATTAACAATCACAGATCAATAAAGTAGACTATTCAGTTGTTTAGGTTTGAGAGTCTGCCTAATATAAAAATAAATCAACATTTAAAAACAGTAGGTAGTACTTACTTGTGGTAATTATTTAATTTCCCTGAGGGGTCTATAGTAAGAATCCGGATCCGAATCCGGACTTTCCGGATCCGGAGAATCCGGATCCGGAAAGTAGGTGTACAAAAATAAATGACCTTTATATTATATCGAAACAATTGTGTTATCACCTATACCAATTCAATACCGGTATTATACTGTAAATTTTGGAATGTTACCTAAATATATTGCACGGCCGCTTTTTTATAGCTATCCGAACTTGGTCGGGTTATGTAGGTTTTCGATGCTTCGTCAGTATTTTAATTGTTTTTCTTTAATTACTGAATTTAATGACATGAAATTTTGCATGTGAATAGTTGAATGAATACACTAATAATAATTATTGGCATACATTTTACCATGCAGTTCCTTCAGAATGTCGTGATATTTGACTGCTTTGTAAACAGTGATTTTGTCATGGTAAATTGTCCTATATCTCTTTAATTACTAAAGGAACATCATTGATATTTGGCAATATGTTGCAGACACTTACAAGGTTTGTATAAACGTGAAAATCTAGACTCCAAAGTGCATACTTTAAGAACTATGACCTAAAAAGCGTGTTTTACGTTTATAATTTTATCTTTTTAGCCCTACGATTTTTTCTAAATCTGTTTTGTACACAAATATGCACAAATTCAAAACAACGTATAAGCCCCGCACGATGATATTGCGATGGAACCTTGTCACAATAACAGCTTTGTGACGTCATCTGTCACACGAAAGGACAGCTAGCAAAAGAATGTTAAATGCAAAATTATAGTTTATTAATTTTGCATTTAACATTCTTTCGGGTTAAGGATTTATTTGTATTTTATAATTTTATTATACATACACATACCTACTCATCCATATTCTGACAAATAAACTTTCATTATTAAAAAATTTCAAGGAAATAATTCTTGTAGACGTAAGAAAAATATACTTATTCGTATATCTTTCTTACATGTTTATTAACTTTTGCTAACTACATTTCTGTTAATTTGTGAGCGGGAATTAAACCAGAGTACCAAATAACACCAGGATAGTATGTAAAATTTTTTTTATATATAATTCAATATAATCTTACCCTATTTATTCAATTCCACTCATACAGTCTTCCGAATTAGAACTGCTTTCTGTGTCTGTCGTTTCCGATTCACTGTCGTCTGCCGTATTTATGATAAATAACTCGTCAGTTATTCGATCTTTTTTCCAATATTCCTCTTCAAGCCGTTTAACATGATTGACTTCCTTTCGCCAGTCATCTGGAGTTATTGACGCCAACGCCTCCAATGTCAGAGCTTCAATGCGACTTTCCAACTGCTCCACATTTTTTTCTGACACCCTCATCTTTACCAGGTTCCAGATGTACTCAATGGGGTTGAGGTCGCAGTTGTAGGGTGGTAATCTAACGATCTCATGGCCATTGGCAGCTAATAAATTGTCAATTTTATAATTTTTCGGCGGTCTATGCCGTTTAATTAATAAATACAGTTGAGGTTTTGTACTGTCGTTGTAAAAGTCGATGTTGTGAGCTTGTAGCCAATCAACCATCAACTGTTTTTTATTGTTCATATTTGGTGGCCTATTCTCTTCCCTACTGTGATATGGGGCGTTGTCCATCACAATTATGGAGTTGCGTGGTATGTTGGGTACTAATTTTTCTGTAAGCCACTTGGTGAAATTCTCAGCATTCATTTGATCATGGTAATCCCCCGTTTTGGTGTCTGCTTTAAACATCAAAAGGGCATTGTCAACAAAACCGCTTTCACTTCCCGCGTGAACTATTATCTATCGACGGCCGGGGCTGTCGTTCCGTCTCACTCCGACATCGGTTGCTGTTTGCCAACATTTTTTTACCGTGTAGTGTGCGTGTATCCACGTTTCGTCGAGATAAATAACGGGTCTTTTGTTATTATCAAGCGAGTCATTTTCTTTCATACGTCGTAAATATTTAGCCCTCCACGCTTGAATTTGGGGTCTTTCAATTAGAGCCAGTCTTTTTTGGTAGCATTGTTTAAATTGGTAGCCTAAATCACATTTAATTATTTTTCTTAATGTAGTTTCACTATTGGTATAATTAAGGTCTAATTTTGAAGCCGCCAAGATTTTGCGCATTGTGGGTATTTCTCTCCTCATCGTATACATTGAATGTATAATATTTCTTAAAGCTGTTAAGGAAAACCCGTCGAAATATTCCTTCTTTTGTCTTTTTCCTTTAGTAGGAGTTCTCATTTTGCTGCCACTGGCTGTTGCCGACTCATGCTCTCGTCGCAATTTAGTCACAGTATTTTTTTGCAACGCCTGTGGCACATGCCACACGCTCCGTGACTTTGGTTTAGCTGTTGCTTCGGTATTAAAATGTCCTCAGTAGTGTCCGAAGTACTTTTTAAAGCACGGTTTATACTTTCAAGAACTAACTTACAGTCCTCTTTTTCTTTAACAAAATAATTGTCCACTTTAATTATAATTTCACGAGCACGATTGTGAATTAATTTCTTACTCATTTTAACGAGTAACAGCTAACAAAACTAAACAACAAAACTCAAGAACAACAATAAAACAGGATAACAAAAACAAAAAACTAACAAAAATATTCGATGTGCGTAAGTGGGTAAGCGCGGACTGAACTTGCGAACGGTACTGACGGTGCGAGGTCGACTACGTCACCAAGATGGCCGCCGATCGCAATATCATCGTGCGGGGCTAGTATGTAAAAATCTACAGCTCTCTATGTAAGCGCTTTATATGAAAACTAGCTAATGGCCAAACGTTCGCGCAGCGGAAACTTGAATTTCTCCGAAGTCTATGCATGCACAAATTTTATTCATACATACACAATTACACACAAATACACACTAATTTTTGGACACATCTCTTTTTTCTAAAGTCAATGGATTAAAAAAAGTTCCGCCAGGACAACGTTCGCCCAGCGGAATCAGTTTTTGGTGAATTTCTCCACAATGGCTGCACGCACAAATTTTTTTTTACCATACACAATTACACGACGTCATACACTAAATATCTGCATATTTAAAATCTTTAAATTCAACAACATTCCGCTGCGCGAACGCACACGCTTTGTACAGCATTAGAAGCTGCCCTGGTGTGAAGTACCGCCGGACCTTTGCGATAATACCAAGCTTCCTGGCAGCCACCTTGGCCTTAGACTCAATGAACCGCCCAAAGTTAAGGTTTGAGGAAATCTCAACTCTCAAAAGCTGAAGGCGGTCGATACACTCCAAGGATTCATTTCGAAAAGTAGGAATCAAGGTGAATGGGCTCCTTTTGGCGGTGAAAAGACACGTCTGTGTTTTGGCGGCATTGAATGCTACAAGATTGGCATTACCCCATTCAGAGACTGCCTGTAGTGCAACATTCGTACGCTCTTCCATAGCCTTTCTTTCGGACCGGATTGATTCCGTACTAGCCCGAGCATCCGGCAGGTATCTCTCTACAACTGTGTTGTCATCTGCATACCCATAGACACCGGGCATCAGTGGATCGTTAAGCACTAACTATACAATAACAATAAATGCCACAATAGAGACGCTCATGTGCACATCTCATACAAGTAGGTGTATTCACTGAGTGGCCGGTGTATAGTGTTGTGGTTTAAACATTCAACTTTCCCTCGTTTTACAGTAACGTGCGCAAAATAACAAGCCACTTTTTAATTCGACAAATACTTTTTTTTTTGTATGTATATTTTTCTTTATGTTTTTTTACCAAATAATAACCATATATTCTTCTGTATAACACAGTCAAAACCTCTATCGCGGACACATGGCATGACGGCCGCCGTCAACCGGAATAGTTGCACCGGTGATGTTGCTAGCTGCATCACTAGCCAAAAACAGAATCACAGACGACACTTCCTTTGCTTCACCAGCTCTACCCAGCGCATGAGTGTCAGCGCACTTTTTGATAAATATTTCATATTCTTGCTCATTCATGCTCGACTTCATATGAATACCCGTTGTTATCACACCAGGATTAACAGCGTTAACGCGAACATTCTTCGGTGCTAATTCAAGAGCGACGCATCTTGTAAATTGATCCAAAGCAGATTTAGACATGCAGTAAGCAAGAACATTCGGGAACGATCTTAAACCAGTGACGCTGGATACGTTAACAATATTTCCCTGTGTTTTGACAAGGTGAGGAGTGGCCAGCATCGTCAGGTAATACGGTCCACGAACGTTGGTGTTCATAACACGATCGTACTGAGCCAGTGTCGTGGTTTCTATAGACCCTGATTCAAGAATACCAGCGTTGTTTACTAGAACATCAAGTTGTTTAAATTCATCTATGGTTCTCTTTACAATATTTTCTATGTCACTTGAAATATTCATGTCAGCGATTACTATTAACGGCATCAAATTATTTGGAGAATTTTCTTGACATTGCTTTGCAACTTTTTCTAGATTCTCTTTATGTCTTCCTGTAATTACTAGCTTGGCACCAAGTTTTGAGAAGTCTAAGGAAGTTTCAGCGCCAATTCCCGAGCTAGCACCAGTGATGAGTACCACTTTATTTGCGAACATGTTTAAAGTACCTGATTGACAAAATATTTCTGTTTAGTCTTTGGGTTCGGCAGTGCAAACGATCGTCGCGCGAATACGGTCGCGATCATTTTTCAATAAATAAATAAATAATACGGACAAATCACACAGATTGAGCTAGTCCCAAAGTAAGTTCGAGACTTGTGTTATGGGATACTAACTCAACGATACTATATTTATAATAGATACATATATAGATAAACATTCCAGACCCAGGCCAATCAGGTAAAGATCGTTTTTCCATCATGACCCGGCCGGGGATCGAACCCAGGGCCTCCACGTCGCAGGCAGGCGTGTTACCGCTGCGCCACGGAGGACGACAAATAGGATTTCATTCATTTTTAAATGTATAATGAACGTAACGATCTAGTATTCACGAGATAAGGTATTAAGTACAAAATAAAGACCATCTAAACCCCACCATTGAATTGACTTGGGTAGTTGTGAATATATGTATTAGGCAACTACTGAACTACTGAAGTAGCCAGTACTTACCTTCCATACCTAGAAACATGTGTCATTTCTAGTAGGTAGGTAGCCGGCTACTACTTCATCATTGAATACCCATCTACCAATAGGGTATTTCACTAAAAACAATTAGTCCGTCAGTCAGATTTCCAAAAAATACTAGACACGTATATTTTGTTTTGTCAAATAAATAAAAATTGACAAATATGAAAGGCATATAAGATCGAGTGGTGGCTGGTAACGTCACTGACTGCTAAAAACTGTAGCGTGCAGTGATGTCACACGAGTTTTCAACGCGCTGTTTCGTCTGCATTTTTGAAATAAATGATTTTTTTTTTTTGTTTATATGAAAAAAGAAAAATACGTGTCTAGTATTTTTTGGAAATCTGACTGACGGACTAATTAGTTTTTTTATAGTCAAATACCCTATTTCCCTTTATGATTCGGTTATACATGACAAACTTCGGTTATTAATGAACAACATATCAGCCGGTAGGTAGGTACATACAGCACTTAAGTTTAACTAACCCTAAACAAAATAAGTTTTAAGGTAAAGTACACTATAGTTGTCCTTGTCGTTAGGTATTAATTTAATAAGAGGTAATTCTAAAAATTGCACCGAAAATAATTTAACATTAGGTATAAAAAAGTGTAGAAAGTACTCACAAAATCAATTACGATAAAAGTAAGCTGATTACAACAAAATTAAATCAGGACTCAATTCAATAGACAAGCCAAACATGAAAGAAAAAAAACAACACTGCTTCGATAATTTTCGATATTGACTTTGACAGTGGACACTCAGTCAAACGTCACATCGTCACCACTTCATACCACAGAGTTTTTTTTTTTTTTTGTTAAATTCTTTCCGTTCTTCTGAACGGAAAAGGCAAAGGCATAGTACGCCATACAGCCTAGTCTTCAGTAAATATATTCTTGAGTAAACTTCTATCCTAACTTATCCTAATTAATCCTAACTTATCCTAGCTTATCCTAAACTTGTCCTAACTAATCTAACTCCTTTCGTTTCTCGCGTTTGGACGATAAGGAGCGGTTTAGCGTAAAGACATGATGCGGCCACTATGCTACAATATTTCACTGTTCTTTTTGAATTATTCACTGAATGCACTTTTTACTACATAAATCACGCGTTTTTATTTAGTAAACGACACTATAAATAATTTTAAAAGACCAATGAAAAATGAGCGTGACACTCATCTTGACATTCCCGCCAAACCTCATATATACCATAGAGTACAGCTAGAAGATATTAAGATTATTCCTAGGCGGTTCTGTTTTTAGTCACCGTAGACACATAGTTGAATGAACAAAAAGTAGGTAAATCGACTAAGGAAGTATTGTTTCGTGATATGCTTCGAGCTTCCCTGTGTTGCTCGAAGGTGATATGTAATGACGTGTATTTTACACAATCAATCAGCCTATTTTGTAAGTTGTGCTTTGGTTATTGTCGAACGCATATCAGTGGTAAAAAGGAACAGTATAGGCAGTCTGTAGTAGAGCTTAAGGCTGAGGCCGCACTACGGTTAAACCGCGGCGGTTTTTAATCGCGTGAATTTGTGCCCCTAGAAGACTAATGCAAGCGGCCGTACCTGCGGTTTTTTCCCGCGAGCATTTTGTAGCGAAAAAATCAGTCGCGGGAAAAAACCGCCGCTGTTTAACCGTAGTGCGGCCTCAGCTTAAGAGTAAGTATTTTTTTATGTTTAAGAAATAAAAGTTCAAGGTCACCAGCACACAGAGAATTCTGCAATTTATACAAAACCTTTGGTTTCACTGCTGGGCAGGTCTTCTCCCATACAGAAAATGATTGAACGTAATCACCACGCTTGTTGAGTACATTACATTCGCGCAAATCAAAAAGTAAGAAAATTTTCATTTTTGAACGCCATTTAAGATAGTCCCCAATACGCTCTCCTTCGCCACTTTTTAGTTATTGATTTAACTAGGAAGGAATACAAGGCACAACAATCTCTCCAAAAATTACACCGATTACATTTTAAAAAGTATTAATTCATTGAATTAAAATTTGATCGATGAAATTATATCGCTTCTAACTAATTATCGATAAAATCGACTTTTAAATAAAGTAATTGAAATCGCTAGTCAAGTTGAAGTTGCTATTGTTAATTTGATACTTTGATAGACTCTTTCATCTTTGTCTTTGGTTTGAGTTTGAGTAGGGATGGGCAAATGGAGAAAATATATCGATATTTATCATATCGTTATTTTTCAAGTATATCGATATAATCACCCATAAAATACCGATATTTTGATATATCGATATTTTTTGCCCAATTTACAATTAATTATAAAAATTGCAAAAATATTCGAAATGTTAAAGCAAATACACCATTGGCTGTTTTGACATAAGTTTTATTATTAAAAAAACAGGTTCATGTACCAGAAAAAAAAATCAATATCTTCAACACAACACTTTATTGGTGTAATTACTGGGTATATGAGACCTAATAACTGTCGCGCAGGACATTAAAAGAGCAGTAACTGAGTAATTTGTGGTTATTGTTTGGGACTGCAGCTGTCCATGGCCAGAGGTGACTTTTGCTACCAGACGTGCAAATTGCTTGACATAAAAAAGAAAACAACAGTAAAAATAACATTATTCAAACCAGTATTTGTCTGATATTGACATCAGAAGGACTCTTTGTTTGATGTGTTCCCCTGTTAATCTGCTCCAACCATTTGGCGCAGCCAAATTTACCACTGAAGCTAATCCTTTCAGATAACACTGAGGAAGCTTGACAAATCAAATATTTTAGACCGATATCCGAGAAAATCGGCGTCAAATGTTGACAATTTAGCCAGAACTTTATTGGATCAGATTCCCGTTCTAAAAGTGGTTGGTCCAAATACTGCTTCAGCTCGTTGGGGACACAGCTACTGCTACCTCTGACGAAGCTATGTTCAGATTTAATAATTTCTCATGTCTGGACCAGATAGAGGACCCACTTGCTCTGATGCTGCTTGATCAGGATTTTTATCCGGAGAACGTTGTCCTCTACGCCGATGTACTATCAGCTGTAGAAGTCCATTTCCACCTTAAAGACTACTGTCGCCTGCGCTAAACCGGCCACGCACACTACCGCATTATTTTTTTTTATCGCAGTCTTCGTCTTTCTTTAAAGTAATGCAAAATTTCGTTACTTCATTTGAAGTCGAGTTAGCGGCCGCACTTAACAATGGTGCTATCAAAAGCGAGCGATTGTGGGTTCGATCCTTATTATAGGCAACTCTTTTTGTTGTTTCATATAATTTAAAATTATGATAATTGATTTGTATTTTAAAGTAAAAATGTTTGCAAATAATATTTAAACAAATAGGAAAATTTATTGAATATTTATCCCAAAAAAGGGTTTTATTATATGTTTTAGTTTACTATAGGGGTAATATAATAAAAAATATATAGAAATAAAACAATAAGCATATTATAATGCAATATATTATAAAGTTATATATTATTCGGTATAGATATACTTATACTAACAAATGAAACAAACGTTGAAACGGCAGCATTGTAATATTTTATATAAAAGTAATCCTTGACAAACTTATGATATTGTTATGGTAAAAAATACAAAAAACATTTTTGGTTGTTAGATATGAAAATTATAATATTATACGTATATTATGATTAAAGAGGTTATAGCTTAATTATTCATTTTCTTAAAGAAAAGAGGATTGAAGCTTAACCTGAATATTATTGCAATCATAAAATAATCTATACTTAGAACACATAATAGTGCTTATTACATTTATATTTTTTTTTTTGTGTGTATAGCATGGTACTAATGCTGCCATGCTGTAGTGACTTTTTTCGGAGTTTGATGGCATGAGATTATAATCTTCAAGCGCTTTCTTAGTTCAAAAGTAAACGAACTTATTTCTTATCGAATTCCGAAATTATTGTTTTTATAATTTACCAAAAGTAATTTGTATTGAAATTGCAAAAGGCGACATCTGTTAGCCATTAAGCCAACCGAACATATTACTGTCACTTAGCTAAATTACTTTAGAGATGGTTTAGAGTCCGTTATTAAGATATTTATTGGTATATATTTAAAACACTCTGTAGGACACTTCTGCACTGTTTTTGTTATAAATAGTTTTTTTTGTTTAGCTCGATAAGACTCCACCAGCCTCGCCAATTTATTTTTAAACCACAAATGCAACCTATCTTCTTCGCACGATTTAAAAGTTTATTCAACGGTAAATATTGTCATTTCGTTTCACTTGTCTCGACAGCTACCTTCGTCCTCCAACCTCTTGACCTTGACCTCCAACGGCTTACAGTATTTCTCTAAAACAATAACAATTTTATTACACACTTGCTACAAGCGATTGGTTTGCACCTTACATAAATAATAATAAAAACAACTTACACAAAAGCCGGTTTCATATGATATTTGAGATATATTGCTGCATATGCCTGCATATTGATTAAAAAGTAAAACTAATAACACAAACTGATAACTATATGTTCACCAACCAACAACAGCTAAGTAGTATTATTTGAGTTATTGTAGCTAATAATAGGTATTGTAGGTAGCGGAATATTTTTTGTGAAGTAGTGATTCAGATTCTTTTAAGTCTACCGTCATCTTTTTACAATGACTCTAATATAGAAAAAATCTTAAAAGAAAGTATCATCTTTAAGTTGTAGATCGGTATTTTTAGATATTTTTGTTGTCAGCATTCATAACTCACCAATAAACATTTAAAAAACATTTTTGTAAGTTATTAGATTCGAACTCGAACCACCTTGAACGCCTATCAAGGCGAAAACCGTTAGGCCATTGAAACACTTACTGTAGACGTTGAAATTAGTAAGTAGTACCTAACAATCATAAGCGGGCAGCAAGTGTATGAGTGTGTATCAAACTTTATTATAGAAGAAGGTCGTAACTACAACTAGTATTTGCTTGGCCATAGTTTTGTGAGATTGCAACTCGACTTTTGGTCTTGACTGACAGCATGAATCTCAGCATTAATTTTGGATATAGGATTTGACATGATAAGTGGCGAGGCGAAGTGGATACGCTTGAACCAAGGGTCCAAAATAGTAGCTATTGAGAGAAAAGGATTTATTTCTAAAGAAGCCAGTTTGTCTTCAACTTTTTTAAGTAAAGCTTTTTTTACCATCAACCTTAAAGAGGTTGATGGAGTTGCTTGATCTGTAACTTGGGTTACTTAATTTGTAAGAGGAATGGCTAAGCTTGACGTTACATAATTCGCACCACTTATTTCCTCAGTAGCTTCTTTGAAAAGGCCAAGAAGAGCGTTAAAATCCCGTAACGTCATAAACTATAATTTTTGTTTGTGTTTAAAGCAAAGAAACTTAACCCAGCCCTACTGCATACCTATTTTTTTTCTAAATTTAAGAAATCGGTTTGTCCAAATACATGATGTGACGCATGAGTATACAGCAGAGCTTTGAAAATATATCGATTTTGATATCAGAAAATAAATATCGAAAATCCATATAACGCGGAAAAAAATATCGCCGATATATATCGATATTTTTCTGAAAAAGTATCGATATATTGATATATCGATATTTTTTGCCCATCCCTAAGTTTGAGTTGATACCACAGAGTACTTTTTAATATGTTGATACGTAGTATCTTCTTAGTAGTCTGTGGACTGTGGAGTTGAAGTTGAATAAGATTTGCGAAACGCGAAGTGAGTGAAGTGGTTATTGTGAATTAGCTAAGAGAATTTTATTTATATGCCTAACTTATTCCATTCTTTTAAAAAATATCAATATTGTAACATTATTCGACTTGTATGTTACATGGGACAACGATACAACAATCTCTAGACATGTCTGCATCGTCTGTCGCGAAAGCAGATTCGTTTGACGAATTTTACACTGAGGTGAGGTCTTTATTTTGTAAATATTTAAAAATATTTTCAGGTTTAGTACCAAACCAAGTATCTAATTCTTTTGCCATTACCACAATGTTTAAAGTCGATTCTTCAAGCTTGGTTTAACTTTCTTGCCATTACACAATACCTATGTACTGACATTGTAAATATTAAACGTTTTGTGTATCAGTTTAAAGTTTTGCCATGCGCCAATTTTATTTAATACATGAATGCTGCAACACGTAAACACACTCAATTTTGCAGGTTAAAGAAATAGAAAAACGTGATTCTGTGTTGACCCCAATACAGCAACTAGAACGATTACTACGTCCAGGTTCCACATACTTTAACCTCAACCCATTTGAGGTCCTGCAAGTTGAGCCAGATGCATCCCTCGATGAGATCAAGAAGAAATATCGAAGATTATCCATACTGGTACATCCAGATAAAAATATGGTAAGAGTACAGAATAATACAGAACAAATATTGTTTTCAGTGACTAACCTATTAGATATCCCTTTTAACTTTGGATAAATATTATGTTACAAATGTAAACTTTTAAAACTTACCTAAGTCCACTTAGCATCTAATATAAAAGTTTAAATTCTACCAATAAGTGACTAAATTGACTCCCCGTAGTAGTTGAGATTTTGGTTCTAAAATACTCAGTTCTCAAATATGAAGATTTCGTATTCGTTTAGACGGTTATGTCCGTCAACATTTCATTTTTATCCACAGATTGGAACATACCGAGGGACATCCTGACACAGCCAGTAATAGGTAAGGAACCAAAAAAAAACGAACACAGGTGTGACCCAGAGACAAAAACAAAAACAGCACACATAATATTAAAAAAAAATATCATATATTTGTCCTTGAAAATAAAGTTATTAGCCAGACAACAAAGACATACTTTCATAATATTTTAAATAAGTAAAATTGTGTATCATTTTAATTTACAGGAAGACTCTGAACGAGCACAACAAGCTTTTGAAATTGTTAACAGAGCCTGGAAGACCCTTGAGAATGATGACACTAGGAAAAAATGCTTAGACATTTGTGAGGAGGCCAAAGAACGGACTGACCACATGGTAAATTGATTTTGCTGTTATTAAAAAATCAATGCTTTTTTTTTTACAATTGCTATGTTAACAATAAAATCCCACGCTTTTAATTAAATGTTGATTATTTTAGATTGAACAGAAAAGGAAAAAACAGAAAAAAGAGAATAAGGGATCTGAAGGCATCCCCGAGGATGATCCTGTGAAATATAAACATGCAATTTATGTCATGACTATGAAGGTATGTTGAGTTTTTTCTTAGTTATCTAAGGGTGTTGTAAAAGGCTTCCTCCTTTTGCAATACCTCTCTCCTTAATAAGGTCTTACAAAAAAGTAAAAAAATATTTGGACCTACCAAGAATCCCCAGGTTTACTTATTTTTTAATTTCAGGCAACCCAGGCTCACAATTAACTTACAAACAAACAATTACCTTAAAGCTAAACATACATATTTTTACTCAAACTTAATAATTATTCAGCTTTATTGATATATTGTTTTGTGGTACTTTTCTCAGTGTGATAACACGACATCCTGTGGCCAAAAGTATACCTTCATGAAAACTTTGGCACCACATAAGTGTTGTTGTTGATGCTGAAGTAAGACTCCAGTAACTGCATCCTCGGTGTATACTTCACCTTCTGGCGCACATACTTCACAATGTCCACTGACTTAATAGTGGGTGATAAATGTGCACAGCTGTATTCAGCATTGCAAGTTAGCTTGCGTGCCAAGCTATCATCAGGCTCCACACAAATATTGCCACAACAAATCTTTATTTTTCGCTATTGGTGCTCCTCCTTTGTACTGTCACAAAAGTCTCATCATCACCCCTATTTGGTGCCTTTTAATAGTGTCTTAGTTGCTATTAAGTGTCCCACACTTCATAGCAAAGGTCTCTCTCTATCTCTTTCATCTTTTGACAGCCTGGGAGTTTTATGTCTAGTTTTAAGGGATCTTATTTTACCTATCTACCTTGTGCCGTCAGTTATAGTGATAATAAATTATGAAAAAATTATATTTCTGATGATGAAAATGACTTTCGTTATTTATTTTATATCGAATAGAAGACTTTATGTATAATACCATAACAATTATGGAAATTGTACATAGTGTAACACAATAAGCGGTCTTATCACTAAAAGGTGTCTTATTTTGAGTGTATAGGTCTGCAAAAATAAACTAGACTCATGTGAATTACCTTCCATTAAATTTTTGCCTCTGAACTATCTGTGATCAATATTGGCACTTGAATTATAAATTTATATGAGGGCTTTTTAAAAAGTCCAGTATAATTTATGGTTGGTTGGTTATAAATGATTTCAGTTATTTGCTGACATGGAGCGTAAACGCCAGCACCTTGAAGTCCGTGACATGGAGGAGAGGAAACGAAAACGAGAAGCTGAGATTGAGCAGGAGGAACAAAAGTCCCTTGAAAAAGAATGGGCAAAGAATTTTGAGGTACAGTGTATAGCTTTTCATTTATTAAACCTGACTGAAAGCATTGGATGAAATCAATGACGGGATAAAATGCCTGGGAATGGAATAAGCATGTTAGAAGATGCCTGTTCTGTGTACCTAAGCTACATGGATATTTCACAGGTTTTTCTTCACAATAAAATCGACCCACGAAGCTTGTCGTTGCTTTTCGTCAATGATTTAAGTTGCTATAAGGATGCATTTCCATTGGGTTTGTGCAAACCTATACAAAATCAATCACAGATGAGACGTGAGATGAAATTGTCTCTTTTCTGCTCTGCCTCATTGAAACGCACTCATACTGTGTAGTAACTTTTAGCTTGTCAACATCATTTTCATGAGTTGAACAACGTCTCAACACTACAGAGTAGCGGGACACTACAGACTAAGTAGATTATATTAGAATAATAAGCCTTGAAGTCTTCAAACTTGGCATTTCAGTTTTTGGAAAGTAGTAGTTTGTATTATCAAAGATTTGTTACAACATTTCAGGAATCTCGACAAAACCGAGTCGACAGCTGGAAAACGTTCCAATCCGGTGGCGGCAAGGAGAAAAAGAAGAAGAAAATCCAAGGATTCAAGCCCCCTAAACCTAAACCCGAGAGCAGATAACTCTCACTATATGTTACTATAGTTCTATTTAGCGCTTTATTTCGAATCTACAATTATGATAGTTAAACTAGACTTTAAAAAACAATTTACAATATCAATTTTCTCAAGCATTTCGGACAGTTCTGCTAATCAGTCTGCTAGAAGTCTCAAGACTTGTCAATTTTTATGCAAAATTCGAATAATATTGGGAACTCGGCTGTGACAAATGTGAAACAATGAAATAGTATTCTAGTTTTATATAATATTGGTGTCGTTAAATACCTCCGAAATGTAGATGATATAGCAATTGACAAAAAAAATATTGTAAATTACGATAATGTATTGATAAATTTGACGGTCTTCTAGAGTTCTTCTAGACTTAAATTCTAGATTATTCAACATTGTCAGTAAAGTTAATGTAAAATGCCAGTATGATATTAGTGCATCTAATCTATACAATATGTAAAGAAAACCCTGTCCGACCCATAAGGATAATAAAGTTTAGGTAAACACTTGACCAAATATAATATAAAATTTTACATAATCATCATAGTAACAATACTAATGAATTTTGTAATAAAACTTTTTTCCCGGGAATTAATTCGAACTTCCCCGAAATTTGGTAATTTTTAAAAAAGTGACAACACCGGTATTATTATAAGCGAATGGCGACGCGACCACGTCACAGGTGCCGCGTGCCCTGCCCCCCGCCGCCCGCGGAAGGGTGTTGCTTACCGCACATGTATTAAGTTACCTCTTTTTGCGAAATAATATTTATTTTTTTAGGGTTTTTTTTTTTTAAGTTTAGCCCGGCTTTGTAGGCATTAGTAGAATCAGTTATCGATACCTAACAATACCTTCACGGATCGGACAGGGTTTTCTTTACATATTGTATATGTAGGCATATTTTCAGTTTTTCCTTAAATAAGAATTTATTCTAAAATACGTCCAATATAGAAAATGTTGTCCCTACGAATTGAGTAGAAATAAATATTTTAAACAATGAATAACGCGGAATCTGTCCGGTAACTGTCCTCATGGGAATTTGTGAGATTGTTGAGCTGCCCCCTAATCGGCGAACACACTTTTGTCAAATGATTGCGACTAGTTGGGATCGTTTGGGGCGAACGGACCAATGGGCGGTCCGAATGATCCCAACTGATGCCAACTAGTCGCAATCATTTGACAAAAATGTGTTCGCCGATTAGGGGACTGGTCTCGCTAAAGATGCGCAATAGGGTCGCGCAACAAGCTAGCTGTTGATTCCAATTACATTTAACCCGTCAAAAAACGTCATCCTAACGGTACGTTCACACAGAGCCTCGTTTTACCGAATCTTTTTTTCGTCTGATCCGGAAAAACCGTATGTAGTATTCACACGGCACATCTTTTATCCGACAGCCTCGATCAAGATCCCTTGTGAACACCATCCGGTTTTTTTTTTAGCAAGAGCGCGCACAATTCCTCACGGTGATTTGGAAGCGATGGACGTGAACAGACTTACTATAAACAGTAGGTATTGGGCAAAATGTATTCGAATGACGAATAACGAATGAATAAATTGCAAATTTGTTATTTACGAATAATAAATATTTCTTTCTTTATTCATAGGAAAGTTGTTCGAATGACGAATAAATTAATTTATTCGTTAATCTGTTAATGAATAAAAATAAAACAAGGAATAATGGGATTTAAATCAAATATTTATTTGTTTTCCATTATCATTTATTATGATTATTTATTAATATTCGTTTTCGCGACTACTATGTCTTCAAACATGTTGTCAGACTAACAATCTGCTTGACTTTGGCAGGTTTACCACAGTGGCGTAAGAAAAAACGCGTTAAATTTATCAAAACAAAATAATTCTTTAGTGACTACAACTGATAAGAGAGTACGCTCTCTCGCTCTTAAGTCTCGCTCTCTCATATTATAATGAAGGATCATTATAATAATATTTTGTGCTGCTATTCGTCTTATCGCTTTAAAATAACGAATAAAATCACGAATAATTTATTCGAAGGAAATTTATTTACGAATAATGTATTCGTGAATGAATTATTGGTCAATAATTAATTATATATACAATAACGAATAAAATTTTATTCCAATAAAACAATTATCCAGATAACAAATTATTCGAATAATGCCCAAATCTGGCTATAATATACCTACTGGTATCATCGCCGTCAGCTTTGTGGAAAAAGATTGTGGTTACACCCAATAGTACAACGACGATCGACAGTTGGTGCCTTTACAACTTCTACTTTAGAATGACTATAACTATATGCGACTCCTCCCCCTGCTTGTGCGATCAGACGACGTATTCGGTTTCAAGATTTGGCAAATTTCCGAATCTATCCCTGCGTGTATCGTATAAACGCCTGTATTGAATGCGCTATACCACTGCACCGATCTTACATTTTGCCCTACGTCTATTCAGTTTTTAACCGTGTCTTGAAACTGAATGCATGTATGAATTCATTCATTGAAATACTGTTACCATTAAACCGAATCCTGCAAAAAACCCATTCGGTAGAGAAACTATGCCGTGTGAACGTACCGTAATGTGGATACACCGACATGTTTTCGTGTATCCATCATACGGGGAATTTTTCAGGGATGTGGATAAACTGAATAACTCAATCGATCGACGTCGGCGCTACAAACTGACTTTATGCAATGTATGTGTTTAATTATATCGTCTGTTTAATCACGGAAGCCTGTGACCGCGTCCAACTCATTGCAATATTGTTCAGTAAATATTAATTCTCCTCTATAGAAATAAAGAGAGAAATTGAAAGTTGTTTCTTATTTGTTATTGAAAAACGTTCAAAATCTAGCAATCTCAGCGACAACTCGTTTTGCAGCTTGAAATTTTTAATAGCGACATGTACTTAAAGGAATGTTTTATGTTTTCAAAGCTTGTTTGACAACTCTAAATGTCTAATGATAATCCATAATAATATTCTAACCTTATATCGGGGGGCACGGCAGTGCCCCCGCCAAGTTGAGCACGAAGTAATCACCACCATTTTGTCGCATTTTCAGGCCCCTATTTGAGAACCTCTGGATAAGACCAGAACGTAGATATTTTCGTAATCCAGTAATCTATTATCACACACTTAAAATTCAAATTCAAAATTTCAAGTCTGTTGGTCTATTTTTATTTATGGCAAGTGAAGCCATTGTCGACTATTCTGCCAATGATTTAGCCGAAGTTTGCGAAAGTAAAGTTTCGTGTTTATGACACTTGATCACTCACTCATGATAAAACTAGTGTTTCTTTTACATGTCAATTTAAAATAATAGAAATATTTTTTTTAGCATGTATGTATGCTATACTATTTCGGGTTAACGGGAACGCCCTCTGTTAGTTAACATACTGTATACTTCCCATAAACTCAGAGAGCTGAATTTGATACAGAGTTAGGGTTTAATTGCCGCATAAAGGGAACACTATAAAAAATAGGATAATCCAAGATCTGGAGTACCTGGTGACCCTGATTAGAAAACACAAGAGTCCAACTAAATTGTTAGAGATCGACGTACCGCCCTTACAAAAAATCTTCAATTCGGTGCGCTGCTTCATTTGATGTCAAAAATCGAATGTCTTAAGTAACTGATGAAGAACCCTCAGCTTTATTAGAGATATGGTAATACCCCCTTCTACTATTGATACATAAAAATCGACTGTCATTACAAAAATCCAGCGTAGTGGAACACATCTTCTAATTTAATCTAATCTATAGAGCCCCAGTACTGGGTAAATGGTTCCCCTTACAAACAGTCAAATAAAATCTAATAAAATAAATCAATATGTTTCTTTCTACAAAAAGAAGTGAAATCCCATCAAAACATTCTGTAAAAACTAGCAGTCTCGATGGAGCTGCTTATTTATCTCTAAAAAGTAATGAAATCTAGACTTAAGTGGTGCCAAGTCTAAAGTCCTAACTGCAGTTTTTTTATTATTATACTTAATCTTGTGTGACTTGGTCGTTGATCATTCTTTATACGTTAGTGGGTACAAGTCAATTTTGTTTTGTCTGTTGTAAAAACCTGTGTTTGTTAAGCGAGATAATGGCCCATACTGGTATTGGCAACTGGACACTAGTCTCATTTTAGGCTGTTTCTGATTGTGCAATACATGCATTCAGCACTGACAATGCTGACTTCTGCTCTTTTTGGAGCGACATCCAACCTACAGTACAGTACTACGTAGTACAGACGGACTTTTATTCGAAGTCCGTTTGTACTAGAAATAATTTTTTATTGTTTGCTTCGGGGTCGCCTATACATAAGTTTTTTTGAAATACGAAGTTTTATTAAGCCTACAATTGAGTGGTTATTAAATCAACGTTTTTGAAGTGGCAATTTTCCACCGTCAATGGGTAGCAGTTCTGGAGACAGATTGGCGCAATGGTATCAGCACCTGATTTTGTACCTTTGTGTACCCTTCCCCAGCCAAGTCACACAACATTAAAAATAATAATAATATATATATATATATATATATATATAATGCAGTAAGGATGCCAGCGATCGACATCAGTCGACGTTGATCGACTGTTGTGGTAGCTTTAATTGATCGACAGATACCGGTCGACTAACCAGTCGATCGACGATCGCTCGATTGGTGTGATAACACCTTTACTTTTTAAGAAATAAACAAGCATCTCCATCGAGACTTGGCTAGTTTTTACAGAATGTTTTTGGTGGGATTAATTTTAAATTTAAAAGAATAAGTCACACAAGCATTTCATCATTACAAATCATGTGTGTTTGTAATGTCACCTAAGTTTAGGCAGAAACTATAGAACAACTATTACAATATCCTTAGTTATTTTTTTTTGCTGCTGGAATTTTTAAATTACAGTAGGTGTGCACGTATAGGAAATGTGTTGTTTTCAAAACTTGTTCATAAAACTAACCCCTTTATTCATAAACGTTTGCACGTCACTCAAGTTTGATGATTAAAGTTGAGTGACGTTAAAAGGTCAAAAATGTATGGTTAAAGAATCGCTAAACACGAGTTAACTTTAAACAACGTTTATGTATAAGGGGGGCTTATGTTTAATGATAATCCACAATAATATTCTAGTCTTTTATTAATTTTTCAACGAAAAATAAAAATAAATTTGAAAGAATAAATAAGTCACACAGAAACATTACATCATTACAAACTATTATGTTTGTAATCTTAAGTTGAGGCAGAAACTATAGAACAACAAACCAAGTGCTACAATCCTCTTCTTCTATTTTTTTTTTTTACTAGAGTTTGCAGGCAGAACATTTTGGTTTTCAATAACAATTATGTAAGGGTATGTTATAAACAGTGCAATTGTTTCTAACAGTTACAATTCAATATTTAATCATCTTCGCATTCTTCAACCATATCGCTCGGCGGTCCGGGGTTTTTCGGCGGCCCCCAGTTTAAGAATATGCTGTCGGTGTAGATCATCATGCCGAAGGAAAATAGGAACCTGCCAAATAAGTTAGGTAGGTAAACTAAGAGATCAACATCCGCAGAGTAGTTTTTATTGGTCATGTCAACAGGATTATAACAATACTAACTATGCCATAAAATATGCACTGTTAAATATAGAGTTTAAGGTAGGGAAGGCATTTAAAACGGTGAAGGAAATTATCGACTGGAAACAGGACATTCTAGATCGCGTATTGGCTTTCCGGCTCTGCCGAATCATACCGACCCGAACAAGTTTTACTTTTGTTCACAGATGCCCTTCATGGCAGTAGAAACAAATATTATCTATTGGCCGACTATTTTATTACGGCAATTGGCGTCTTTGAATCAGCCAATGTAAGCTAAGACTGCTTCAGACTAGGTGCAGCTGGATGACAGTTGCCGAGGGTCAAGTTGAATAATGAGAGATTCCTAGTTCCAGCACTGTTCTAACTACATGCTGATGAAGTGATGATCTCTTCTTCAGCCTATAGATGTCCACTGCTGGACAAAGGCCTCCCCCAAGGCTTTCTACGTTGACCGGTCTTGTGCTGCCCGCATCCATCGGCTTCCTGCGACCTTCACCAGGTCATCGGTCCACCTTGTTGGGGGCCTCCCTACGCTGCGTCTTCCAGTAAGTGGTCGCCACTCCAGAACCTTACTGCCCCATCGGCCATCGGTTCTACGAGCAATGTGCCCTGCCCACTGCCACTTAAGTTTAGCGACTCGCAGAGCTATGTCGGTGACTTTGGTTCTTCTGCGGATCTCCTCATTTCTGATTCGATCACTCAGAGAAACTCCTAGCATAGCTCTTTCCATTGCCCTTTGTGTGACTCTGAGCCTTCGTATGAGGCCCATTGTGAGCGACCACGTTTCAGTTCCGTAAGTCATCACTGGCAACACACACTGGTCAAAGACTTTAGTCTTGAGACACTGTGGTATCTTGGACGACGAGAAGATGTAGCGTAGCTTCCCGAACGCTGCCCAACCGAGCTGGATACGCCGAGACACCTCTTTCTCGAAGTTGGACCTACCTAGTTGGACTGTTTGTCCCAGGTATACATACTCGTCAACAACTTCGAGTGCAGAGCAACCAACTACAATTGGAGTGGGTGCGACATGAGAGTTCGAGTATGAAGTGATGATGATGATCATAATATACAGTCCTCACCATAATATACCGCCCAGTAAGATCTTGTTGTAGTTACTCTGTTTGTCGCTGTACCAAGGCTCCCAAGGTCCACACGGCACGGGCAACTCATTCATATGAGCATCGCAGCGGTCTGAGGAAAAATGCATTTTTTATTTTCAGAATACCCAGCTGATAATAAATTATGTCCTGTGATGAAATCATACACCTCAAGTACAGCTTTAATAACGTTTATTCACTTTTCTCTCCACACAATTAGGTTATACACTTACACACACATACACATACATATTACACAGCAAGATATAATAAATGTAGCACGGAACCGTAAGACATGCTTACAGTTCGACTTCTGGCCAAAGAGACTCGGTCTGTTCAAGCAAATCAATTGCCAACCGAATGTTTCCCGCCTTTAAAGGAAGTGAACACTCAGCCGACCATTCGACCAATCAGAGTAAACAGGAAATATTAAAATTACTTCACTAAAATATATGAAACTAAACATAACGACTTAAACAATAATTATTATAAATAGAGATATAAACGGTATTGATTTATTAATAATTTTACAAATGAATATAATACTATCTTAAACGGATGTATAAACTACATGCAACCACTAGCGCCATCTATCGCTTATGATGAGTCTTATTTCTACTTATTTTATGTACAAAATCATTACAGTCCTAACTATCGTCTATCGTTATTATGATTGTCTGGTCCGAAATAAAAGTCATTTTATTTTTTTTTTTATTTATAAGTAATTCTACTACGAGAAAACAGGAGTTCCAACTGTCGCTTCGGGTGTCGTAAAGGGCGAAACTTAATTGTCTAACATAATATTATAGGTATTTTACACCATTAGGTTTCTAGTCGCTATCAATTTACAAAGTTTTGAAGCCAATCCATTGCTCCATGTTTGGAAAATGAGTTTGCTCAACGACGTAAATAACGCAACGAATTATCAAAATGAAACCAATCAGTAGTTTGTTGCTCAATTACCCTGTGGGACTTGGCGTTTGAGGGCGGATTAGATTTGGTTTCAGTGTCGTTTTTTTATGTGCTATGTGTTATTGCTACAGTTTGCAGCGGTTGAACAAATAATCACGAAAAGCTAATTTGTTTTATAAAGGACCCTATTATTTACGAAATGAGGCCAAACAATGCAGCTTTCAAAAGATTTCGCCACTTCTAGAACTGGGCTAACACGTTATCTTAATTCAGATCATCATCAGCCTCTACTTGTCCACTGCTGCACATAAGCCTCCACCATGGCACATCAATAAGCTTGATCCTGAGCAGTTCTCCGCCAACCACTACCAGCCACCTTTATGATGTCGTCGCTCCATCTCGCCCAAGGTTGTCCTACGCTACGTTTGCCGAGACGCGGTCTCCATTCGAGGACTCGTTTACCCCAACGGTTGTCGGCCCTGCGGTATATGTGACCAGCCCATTGCCACTTCAGTTTGCTAATCCTCTCAGCTATGTCGGTGTCTCTGGTCCTCTGTCGGATCACCTCATTTCTGATGCGGTCCTTCAGAGAGACGCCCAACATAGCCCGCTCCATAGCTCGCTGAGCGGTTTTAAACTTATGGACTAGTCTGACCGTTAGTGTCCACGTCTCAGCCCCGTAAGTCATGACGGGTAGGACGCACTGGTTGAAGATTTTAGTCTTCAAATATTGGGGTATGGGCAACGAAAATATCTGGCGAAGTTTACCAAATGCTTAATCCAGATGCCCAACAGCTATTGGCTATTAAATCTCAGGCTGCTACACGACTATCGATACATAATAATCGCCGAGTCCACGATTCATATCCCACATGTTGACAATCTGACTAGTCAATATTAAATACTTACTTAATTTGTCACGCGGGACCGTTATGTTCTACTCGATCCACACTTACTGTTTGACGACAGGGTTGGTGCAGTGGGTGAACAATCGACTATTGCACTGCATGTCGCGGGTTCGATTCCCGCACGGAACAAGTATTAGTATGGCCTACAGGTAGTTCTTCTTTCTCGAACGTCGATTCTGTCTTTCTGGTCTGGCTGTTTGTGTATGTGAGTTTAAATGTTTGTAAACGCATCCACGATACAGTAGCAATTCCTAGTGTATGGCAACGATTATAAAAAAAGCAATACACAACAGACTTTGAAACATTAACGTATCATTGTCTATTGGACAAGGACAACCAAGTAGAGGGCCAACAAGCAAGTAGAAAGTGGTAGCGTAAAAACCAGTTTGTGGTTTAGTTGTGGTTGATCGAGAACAGTCAACAGGTAGGTATATTAATAATTTCGCGACGTTCTACTCAATCCGCCACCACTAAGTATATCAGAGTTATTTGTTGTGCAACATTAACATTTATTAGACAACTGGACAAGAAGTGGTACTTAGTGTTGGTAAACCAGATTGTGATGTAGTGATGGTTGGTCGACAACATAGGTAGGTATCTACATAATTAGCCTCAAGAAGTACTTAGATAATCATAATTATATCATCATTAGATAATTGCCAGGTATACCTACTTGCTTCAGAAGAACCTCGTTATTAAAACAAAATAAAAAAGGTTTATCATTTTTCGGCGGTTTAATTATTTATTTTTTAGTAGTAAGACCTCTAGTTTCATTGTTACAGTGGGTACTTACGGGAACAGGATCTGACTGGTGTGACTAGAATCTGAATGGCGCCGGCTAATTTACGACCGCGTGTTTGGTAGACAGAGTTCACTGGAAACAGGAGAGGTTAACTTAATATCTGTGAAGCCGTAAACTATGTAAACATGGGTAGGTGTTGTTATTTGATATTCAACAGCATTCGATTAGGCTGGAAACAATCACTAACTATAGTTAGAAAAGAGAGAATAATTAGAAAAGTCTAGGCAGAGTGAGCTGTTATCGTTACCATTTATATAATTATACTAAAGCGCGCTAGTTTATTAAGAGCCTGTTCTCTCAAAAAAACTGAGTCAATAGGAAGGAAGACTGCAGTTGAGCCAGGTGATGTAACGTTGATCGAGCTGCGACGAGAGGAGCTCCGTCAGGTCCTGGTGGCGGACTGGCGGCAGAGGCTTATGCGCCCTACCGCCGTCCGGCCTTGCTACCGTCGAGGCGATCCGGCCAGTCCTCGACGACTGGCTCGGGAGAAGGCACGGCTCCCTGTCGTTCAGGGTGACGCAGGTACTGTCGGGGCACGGCTGCTTCGGCAAGTACCTGTGTCGCCTAGGCAGGGAGCTGGACGCTCGGTGCCACCATTGCGTCCAATGCGGGGAGGACACGGCGCAGCACACGCTCGCCGAGTGTATAGCTTGGGAGGAGCAGCGCCGTGTCCTCACAAATGAAGTAGGAGGTGACCTGACGCTGCCGGCAGTAGTGCGGAGGATGGTCGGTAGCGCAGTGTCGTGGGACGCGGTAGTGTCCTGCGAGGACGTGATGTCGCAGAAGGAAGCTGCGGAACGGGAGAGGGAGATCTCAACTCCCTTCCCGGGCCGCAGAAGACGCACCGGCGCCGAGGAAGGGCGGACGACGCCCTCTTCCGCCCCCTATGAATGGGTCCAGGGGCGAGGGACATGGGGAAGTCCCCGCCCCCTATTCGATGGACCCCGAGGCGGAGGCGCGCGTGAGTGTCAGCGCGCGCCTCTGAGGCGATGCACGGGGTAGCTTAACACCCCACTACCCCGTGCAGGAGACGAGGCCCGGACAGACCGGGCCAGCACGAGAGTGTGGGGCTGCGGAAGAATTTAGACTCCCGTGGCTCCACACGCGCTCGTGATAGAAGAGACATCGGGGTGGTTTTAGTCAGTAAAAGTCTGACAGACCCCGTCGCCCACCCTAGGGCGGCGGACATCCTATGAGGATTTTCACCTCGAAAAAAAAAAGGTGATGTAACGTTAGGTAAACCCAACAACACGATCAACGATGTTACGCCAGAGGGAGATTGATCTGGAGACTCCACGACCAAACGATCTCAACTAGTCGCAATCATTTAGGGATTTACCGATTAGGGGGTCATGATGGAAAACGATCTTTTCCTGATTGGCCTGGGTCTTGGATGTTTATCTATATATGTATCTATTATAAATATAGTATCATTGACTTAGTATCTCATAACACAAGTCCCGAACTTACTTTGGGGCTAGCTCAATCTGTGTGATTTGTCCGTATGTATTTATTTAATTAATGGATATAGGCCTATCCTAACATATGCCACTATACCGGTTCTACATTTTACACTTATCCCTGATGATTCACCGGCTAACGATAGCGACTACCACCAACAGATTCGAGCGTGGGCTCCTGTGCCACCTGAATCACCAATGTCAGACGTACCATCTAATGACGAATTTATAAATATTGTTAGAAAACTACCGGTCAACAAATCATCAGGAGAAGATAAAATATCTAATAGGATGATTAAAGAAGCGTGTAAAACAGCGGGTGATGCCATCTTAACTGTATTTAACCGATGCATTGCTGAAGGCGTTTTTCCTCGTAAATGGCGACGCGGTTTCATACGAATAATACCAAAGTGTGGTGATAAACCACCGGATGATCCGAAGTCATATCGGCCTATCACGCTTCTACCATCTTTGGGGAAACTTCTTGAGCGCCTCATCGTTCCATGTTTACTACCGAACGGTCCAAAATTTCATAGTAATCAATATGGCTTCACCATCGGTAAATCAACAGTCGACGCGGCGCTTTCTGTCAGAAGAACCGTTAACCAATCGGAACACAAGTACGTGATTGGTATCTTTTTGGATATTTCTGGGGCTTTTGATAACGCTTGGTGGCCTATGCTGTTGTTAAAATTAAAAAACCGCGGTTGCTATAGAAACATATATAATCTCGTTTACTCGTACTTTATAAACGGTTCCGCGGTACTTAAGCTCGGTCATTTTTCTAGTACTAAAGCACTAACCATGGGATGTCCTCAGGGTTCAGTTGTCGGTCCTTATTTATGGAATTTGGGTTTTGATGATTTCCTCGCGATCCCGCTTCCTTGCGGCTGTTCACTTACTGGTTACGCGGACGATGGCCTACTGCTCATTGAGTCAAATACCCGAGCTGGACTTGAGAACTTGGCCCATACTTGCCTAAATCTAATATCTCAGTGGGGTGATCGTAACCGCCTAGCGTTTGCGCCGCATAAAACCTATCAACTTCTACTAAAAGGTAATCTTAAATCATTGCCTACTATTAAATTTAATAACGTTCCCGTTAAAAAACAGCAATCCGTATGCTACCTTGGTATGGTCTTAGAAAGGAATTTTTCATTTATCGAACATATAAAAATAGTTGGCGAAAAAGCTAAAAGGAACTTTTATGCCCTAACTAGAATATCCAAAGCAACTTGGGGTCTATCATTCCTAACTTTAAAAACTATATATGGAGCTACCTACTTAGGATGTATGTGCTACGGTGCACCTGTTTGGGCCGATAGGGCATAGGGCGGCGCGACGTAAACTGCTTCAAAGCCAACGTTTGGCATTGATATTTTTATGCAAGGCGTATAAAACAGTCAGTACTGAAGCCTTACCCGTTCTGGCAGGTGTACTTCCAGTCGATCTTGAAGTACAGCGACGTGCTTCAATGTACTACTCCGCGAGGGGGGAGGCCATGGACACTAACTTTGTTACACAACGCGACCTCAATAGAATTTCTAGATTATTTAAACCTCAGACTGACGTCTGGGAGGACCTCTTATCCGAATGGCAAAGTAGGTGGGATAATTCCATCAAGGGCCGGCACCTCCATCTGTTCTTTCCATCCGTTGGCGATCGGCTGGCTAAGACATGGCTGGAGGTTGACCACTGCGTTGCCCAATTTCTCACAGGTCATGGCAACTTTAAAAGTAAACTGTATTCTTTTAAACTTGTTCCTTCGCCTTTGTGTCAGTGTTCTACATCGAACTGTGAATTTGAACAGTCCGCACATCACATCTTGTGGGAGTGTATTCTTTGGCAGAATGAACGCAATATTATATTGGATAGTGTACAAGTTACATCCGGAGTTGTTTATTATACGGACCTTGTAGAAACTAGAACTAATTTCCGTGCGTTCAGGCGCTTTTGCCATACCTATTATTGGAATCAATTGTAACAGCAAATACCTACTTAGGACCCATTAACTTAATCAAATGTTATTCCATGGTGCTTGGCAATCTGGGATTCTCCCAGTTGCAATAATGTCCCTTTGTGCCGATTGGCCTAGTTCTGTTCTGTCTCCTGCTTATTATGGAGGGAAGTGGAAAAAATATATTTTTTCTTACTCCTCCGCTATCCTTTTCTGATTAATTTCGTTGCGGGAGCCAATACAGTTGAATCGTTCCTCCGGGACTCATCGAGCTTCATTGCTCGGCGTTTTTCTGGGGGTCTCCACTGTTGATTCTGGCTTTCAGGAGTTGCAGTGGGTTGGGAACAGTGTGGCGGGTTTTGTCCCAATTAAAAAAAAAATACCGGTTCTAAGAATTCCGCATCCGCATCTGTACTCATAAATATAAAGGAAATAATGGCAAAAATATACAGGACGTTAATATGAAACTAATTAATACTGTTTCTAATTAGTAAAATTGCGGATGCAAGACCTTGCGCTGAAATCAGACTGCCAATCTTGCAAATGGACCAATGCAATTTGATGTAGATGCAATATTAACTGCAGGAACTGGTAATACTCGTTCACAATTAAAATGGGGGTAATAAATACATTACAGATGATTATGATAGGTACCTAATTAGAACTAAATATATACATATGTGTTAGCTTTTAGTTTTAATTAAATGTTGTAAATTGTTTAAGACTCTTTGCAACTGACTTCCGGTATTAAAAATACTAACTCCAAGCAGTCGACGGAAGTCTCTCACATCTATAAATAAATAAATAATAAATAAATATATACGTACATATCACACAAATTGAGCTAGCCCCAAAGTAAGTTCGAGACTTGTAATATGGGATACTAACTCAACGATACTATATTTATAATAGATACATATATAGATAAACATCCAAGACCCAGGCCAATCAGGAAAATATCGTTTTCCATCATGACCTGGCCGGGGGTCGAACCCGGGGCCTCCACGTCGCAGGCAGGCGTGTTGACCGCTGCGCCACGGAGGACGTATAGGTACTCTTAGAAAAATTAGAACATAACATCACACTCCTTTTCTCCCAAACCTAGGTATACAGTGTTGGTAGGTATAAACATCCACGAGGTACGTCGTAATGGATATGAGAAGAATGAAGACTGATTTGTTACCAGCCCTAGCAGCGTCTTATATTTTGTTACATCCACGTTTTGCTAACAATGTTAAAATCCCACGTAATTAAGTCGAGCATGTTAACCGGTGTAGGGGTCGCCCAGTGGTAACGTTTAGATCTTAGGCTTACCTACCCCGGGCAGGCGTTTTACTTTGTGGAAGTAAACATGGTAGGCATGTGGAAATCGGCGTCTCCTAGAACCAAACATTCTTAGAGATGTGACAGTTTCTTTTTTAATGGGACAAAACCCGCCACACATTTCCCACCCACTGCAACTCCTGAAAGCCAGAATCAACAATGGAGACCGCCAGAAAAACGCCGAGCAATGAAGCTCGACGAGTCCCGGTGAAACGATTTAACTGTCTTGGGTCCCGCAACGCAATTAATCAGAAAAGAATAGCGGAGGAGTAAGAAGAAAGATATTTTTCCACTTCCCTCCATAACAAGCAGGAGACAGAACAGAACTAGGCCAATCGGCACAAAGGGACATTATTGCAACTGGGAGAAACTCAGATTGCCAAGCACCACGGTATAAAATTTGATTAAGTTAATGGGTCCTAAGTAGGTATGTGCTGTTACAATTGATTGCAATAATAGGTATGGCAAAAGCACCTGAACGCATGAAAATTAACAAGTTTAAAAGAATACAGTTTACTTTTAAACATGTGACAGTTACCAACAACCCTCACTGGCTAGGTTAGATTACGGGTGTTCCAGTAGTGCGAAAATTAAAATAGGCTATAAGTTAGGTTATTATATTTAACCGGCTTCAGGCTAAAAGGCCGTATTGGAAAACATTTAGCCTGGTCCTGGTATCGAATGCAAGGTCAGAACTCCACGTCAGGTTTGCGACCACAATTTCAATGAGGCAGTCTATCTGCTGTAAACACTTGCGATTTGGACTAGGTATAGCAGACAATAGGAACTAAGTAGGTAGGGCACCTTTATTTGAACAGATTAGGCTTTTCATTGTGCTTAGAGTTGAGACCTACCTTGCTGAAAGTACCAGAGCAGTTCTACTGTAGATTTGGATTTTGACTACGTAAATGAAAAATAGGCTGTTAAACAGGCCAAAAATAAATTATATATCTACATACATTAAAACACAGCTTACCAGGTGGATATTTTCTGGAGACAACAGACGCGAAAACTCTTCGTGGGCCTAACATTTTTGTTAACATGATTGATGATTGAATCCGTATGTGCACAACGATCGTCGATACGTGTATGTAGTTACAAACGTCAATGCCGTTCGATTTGACAAACATTCAATGTGTTTAGCGGCCAGGAACTTCCAAGTTAAAAGAGGTTTGATTAAACTATGTGGACTTTCCTATTTATATCTCACGAAGCTATGTGCACTTTATTTGTGGTTACCAAGTGACCAAGTGTACAAACACATGTGAATGTGTGTGAATACGAATCAGTGAAATTCTTTTGCACCGCTCAGAGCGCGAGAAGTCGTTTGAAAAATTCGCGTCCAAAAAACATGCACATAAGATACACTATAACATGGTGTCAGATATACCTAGAGTTTCTGCACTTCACAGTGGGACCTTAGTCTCTTCGTGAAATAAAAATATTGTATCCTTTAGGTAGTTGAGAAAAGCAATTTGTCGTCCTCCGTGGCGCAGCGGTCAACACGCCTGCCTGTGACATGGAGGCCCCGGATTCGATCCTCGGCCAGGTCATGATGGAAAAACGATCTTTTCCTGATTGCCCTAGGTCTTGGATGTTTATCTATCTAAGTATCTATTATATAATATAGTATCGTTGAGTTAGTATATGTGCGGGACGAATAGTTTTAAATAGTGTATAGAAACTAATTTCGAATAGTGTATTGTTATAATATTACTTAGAATAGAACATTTGTGCGTAAGAATTTAGAAAGCGTAAGATGGACGTTCGTTTATTGTGATGAAGGATCATCATTCAATGGTTATACACATCTGGCAAGACAACAATTATGAAAGGAACGACTATGCACATTTAGCAAAGTATCAATGACAAAGACAAGGTTATAAAGTGCTCCCCTGTTATAAACTGCAACAGACATCAATGAAATTGTAATAGAAACGGTTGTCCGGCATCTGGCTGATTGTAACAACGCCAAAAAGGTTCCATAAAACCATCCCTTGGGACAGTCACAATAAAACAATCCCTTGGGACAGTCGCAATAAAACGAACCCTTGTAATAAGCATTATAAAATGGAGACCCTCAGGTTCAGGATGCAGCGCAGGATCGTGCGTAAGACAATGGCTGGTGAAACCTGATGCTCTCGTCGCTTCCCACGGTTTGCGCCCTTGTCGTAGTATAAATAGGCCCCACGCCTGAGTTACAAGACACATTCATCTTCGCCGTTGAGGAGTCTCAACAGTAACAGTTACAAGACACATTCGTCTTCGCCCTTGAGGAGTCAACAGTAACAGTTATAGCAAGACACATTCGTCTTCGCCCTTGAGGAGTCAACAGTAACAGTTATAGTAAGACACATTCATCTTCGCCGCTGAGGAGTCTCAACGGTAACAGTTACAAGACACATTCGTCTTCGCCCTTGAGGAGTCAACAGTAACAGTTACAGCAAGACACATTCGTCTTCACCATTGAGGAGTCAACAACACAGTAAGAAGAGACATTAATCTTCGACGTTGATAAGCTACAGTAACAGTGACACCTACATCACATTTATCTTCGACGTGAGGAATCAACAGCTACAGTCAAGATCAACAGCAAGATCTCTACAGGATCAACAGTCAAGAATCAATAGTAGTGTAAGTTAACTAGTGACCCCGCTAATATTGTGGAAGAATATACGAAGTAAGTCAACACACCGAAGTCTCACTTATTACCACCAACCCAGCAACAGAGTGTGCATCAGAACGTGCAGAGTGCAAACGCATACGTCCACTTAATGGTCCTGCATGTCTGTCCCGCACATTTAATGGTCCTTCGAGCCGGATTTGAGGAAAATAAGTGAAGCGCATCCAGCTAGAAGAAACGTGAAGACTCTCAAGTTCTCGCCACAAGATAAGTTCGCGTTGTAGACTGACGCCTATCGACAAACAATATGCCGGTCACACGATCAGAGGGAAAAGCCGCTAGCAAATCAACATCGGGAACGTGCACAGAAATCGGGACAGTTACTACCGGGACGGCTACCAGAGGGACAGCGACCACGAGGGAGACAACAGAAACGGGTACCACGGAATATACTGGTACCTCGACAGCAACAGGGATCTCCGCCGTATCAATGCCCACCGCCGCCGCCGCCTCGCCCGCTGTGTCGCCCCCCGCTGTTGTCGCCGCCGCTGCCACGACTCTCTCCGTGACACAATTTACAGCTACAACGATGAACCCGCCTGCAATTGTGTGCCACAGCAACAGAACACGACCCGCGACAGAAACATTAACAGTGAAGCGGGTCAAGAATACAGATGGTCTGCCACTGCCGAGCGGACTACAAGACACCCGCACCTCCGCTAGGAGGGGCGCGGGGGGATCGACCCACAGTAAATCAAAGGCATACAAGTTGGCGAAGGCCAAGGAAGACTTACTGCGACTGCAAGTGGAGCTAGCCGCCGCACGCTTAGCCACTTTGGAACATGAAGACTCTGACAATGAAGAAGATGATGTCTCCATCTACTCTAAGGAAGAAACAGACCGAAGAGTAGACAACTGGCTGGAGGACCAACAGAACAGAACGCCCGTGGTTGCCGTACAACAGAATCAACCTACAGCAGAGCCGGTGATCACGCGCATAGAGAATAGCGTCCCAGCCACTACAGAACAGAAGCGTCAAGTACATAACGTACTTCAGTTACCGGCGGGAGGTCAATCCGACCTCGCCGCGCTCGCCGACGCAATCACAAGCGCCGTCAACGCAGCTCAACGACCGAGATCCGTAGAGCTACCGTTGTTTAGTGGATCACATCAAGAGTGGTTACCGTTCCGCGCCGCTTACTACGAAACAGAAAATATATACACGCCGACTGAAAACACGAACAGGCTAAGAAGAACGCTAAAAGGCAAAGCGAAAGAAGCAGTTGACTCTTTTCTGATAACAAACACGGATCCAGCAGACATCATGAAGGCTTTAGAGTCAAGATTCGGAAGACCGGAGTCCATCGCCATGATGGAAATGGAGGCGCTCCGTGCCCTGCCTCGCCTCACCGAATCACCGCGCGACATCTGCATCTTCGCAACAAAAGTGTCCAACATCGTAGCGACATTGAAAACACTCAGCTGCATACACTACCTGTACAACCCAGGAGTGTCAAAGACCGTCGTCGACAAGCTCACGCCTACGCTTCGCTACAGATACTACGATTTCTCGTCCGTACAACCGAGGGAAGATCCAGACTTAGTGAAGCTAGACAAGTTCCTCAAAAGAGAAGCGGACTTATGTGCACCGTACGCTGTACCTGAGCAACTAAATACAAGTACAGCGGCCACTCAACAGAAGAGAATACAGAAGGTCCACAATGTAACAGAAAAGACGAATACGTCGAAGTGTCCGGTCTGTGAAGAAACCGGTCATACAGCAGTCGACTGCGAACAATTCAGGAAGATAGATGAAAACGGCAGGTGGGACGCAGCCAAGTCCAAACGCCTATGCTTCAGATGTCTTCAATACAGAAACAAGACTCACAGTTGCCGTCCTCGTGAGTGTGGTGTCAACAGCTGCAGATTTTCACATCATAAGCTGTTACATCACACTAAGAAGAAGGAGCCTAAAGAAGAGGTATCGAAGCAACCTACAGAAGTCATTAACTCAGCCTGGGCCGACAGTAAGAAACAGTCGTTCCTGAAAATCCTACCGATCCAAATAAAGGGTCCAAAGGGTACAGTCGACACCTTCGCGTTGATGGACGACGGGTCAACAGTCACGCTAGTTGACGACAGCGTGGCAAACACCATCGGAGCAACAGGCCCCGTCGACCCACTGAAAATAGAAACCATCAATAATTTGAAAGCGTCTGAATCAAATTCACGTCGAATAAGTATCAAGATGAAAGGGCTCAACGGGCATGAAGAGCAAGTACAAGCACGCACGGTGAAGAACTTGCATGTTTCGTCTCAGCGAGTATCGTCAGAAACAGTAACGGGATGCAAGCACCTAGCAGACATCCGCGACTACCTCATGTACTCCAATGCCAAGCCTAAAGTACTAATTGGGCAAGACAACTGGCATCTCCTGTTGACATCGGAGGTCAGAAGAGGCAATAAGCACCAACCAGTGGCATCTCTCACACCACTGGGTTGGGTACTCCACGGCAGACAGATACGGACCTCCAGGCACAATATCGACTTTGTGTCTCATGTCGCTGAGAAAACAGAAGACAGTCAGGAAGTACTAACGAAGCAATACGTTGAGGTGGACGCCCCTTGCATCAACCCTACGAGACCACCCGATATCTCTACACCGGTAACAGAACCATCCTGGAAAGATAAGATATGCCACGAGTCCAATAAGAAGGGACTCAGTTTAGCAGAAGCTTTACCCGATCCTATAAGATTCTCCAATTCGCTACATTCCACCAGGCGCCCCGTTCATGGGAGGGGCCTGGGAACGTATGATCCGCTAAGTGAAGACGAGGCTACACGAGCGTCACCCCACAGAGGAAGAACTCACCACCTTACTCACAGAGGTGGAATACACCATCAACAGCCGCCCTTTGACACACGTTATTGGGAAGCTCGGGACGAGTGTCTCAACCGGACACATTCGACGAAAAAGACGCCGCATCAAGATCCAGTTGGCGAGCAGCACAGAGACTCGCCGACCTTTTCTGGAAACGCTGGGTCCAGGAGTACCTCCCGGAGTTGCAACACCGGCGGGAGCCGCATGGAAGAGGACCAAAGATACAAGTCGACAACCTTGTACAGGTCGTCGACCCCAACCTGCCGCGCAATATATGGCCGCGCGGCAGAGTCATAGCGACGTATCCGGGCCCCGACGACATCGTGCGAACAGTAGACGTGCGAACCAAGGGAGGTGTGCTACGACGGCCGGTGAGGAAGCTAGTAGTCCTGCCTCTGCAAACGGAAGATGAACCCGCACCGGAGATAGCTGCGACGCGGTCGCACGGCGGGAGTGATGTGCGGGACGAATAGTTTTAAATAGTGTATAGAAACTAATTTCGAATAGTGTATTGTTATAATATTACTTAGAATAGAACATTTGTGCGTAAGAATTTAGAAAGCGTAAGATGGACGTTCGTTTATTGTGATGAAGGATCGTCATTCAATGGTTATACACATCTGGCAAGACAACAATTATGAAAGGAACGACTATGCACATTTAGCAAAGTATCAATGACAAAGACAAGGTTATAAAGTGCTCCCTTGTTATAAACTGCAACAGACATGAATAAAATTGTAAGAGAATGTCCCGCATCTGGCCGATTGTAACAACGCCAAAAAGGTTCCATAAAACAATCCCTTGGGACAGTCGCCATAAAACGAACCCTTGTAATAAGCATTATAAAATGGAGACCCTCAGGTTCAGGATGCAGCGCAGGATCGTGCGTAAGACAATGGCTGGTGAAACCTGATGCTCTCGTCGCTTCCCACGGTTTGCGCCCTTGTCGTAGTATAAATAGGCCCCACGCCTGAGTTACAAGACACATTCATCTTCGCCGTTGAGGAGTCTCAACAGTAACAGTTACAAGACACATTCGTCTTCGCCCTTGAGGAGTCAACAGTAACAGTTATAGCAAGACACATTCGTCTTCGCCCTTGAGGAGTCAACAGTAACAGTTATAGTAAGACACATTCATCTTCGCCGCTGAGGAGTCTCAACGGTAACAGTTACAAGACACATTCGTCTTCGCCCTTGAGGAGTCAACAGTAACAGTTACAGCAAGACACATTCGTCTTCACCATTGAGGAGTCAACAACACAGTAAGAAGAGACATTAATCTTCGACGTTGATAAGCTACAGTAACAGTGACACCTACATCACATTTATCTTCGACGTGAGGAATCAACAGCTACAGTCAAGATCAACAGCAAGATCTCTACAGGATCAACAGTCAAGAATCAATAGTAGTGTAAGTTAACTAGTGACCCCGCTAATATTGTGGAAGAATATACGAAGTAAGTCAACACACCGAAGTCTCACTTATTACCACCAACCCAGCAACAGAGTGTGCATCAGAACGTGCAGAGTGCAAACGCATACGTCCACTTAATGGTCCTGCATGTCTGTCCCGCACAGTATACCATAACACAAATCTCGAACTGACTTTGGGGCTAGCTCAATCTGTGTGATTTGTCCGTAGGTATATATTTATTTATTTAATAAATAGCTTGCATGGTCTGAATATTTTTTAAATGGTGCAACTTTTGAAGTTGCTTCAAAACACAGGCAATTCATCATGTGAATTAGGATCAGTGAAACTTTTGAATTAAGGTGCGTCGTGGGCTGTAGGTTGATAATTTTATGCCTGAATGGTGTGTGAGCTACTAAGGTAACCTAGTCTGACGTCCGTCACGGAGCAAATCCATTAAACTTGACTTCACTTTGTAATGGATGATGCGGGTGTGTGGAAGTTCGAAGACAATAGTATCTTCTCCGCACAATCAGCATCATGGCTTCCTGGATGTTAGAGGGAGTCTGCTATAATCCACCACGTAACCACCGTGCGGGTAGGTATGTGGATTTCACGTGTCTTCGAATTTAAGGTTTTAGGAGATTCCAGTTTCCTCACAATAATAATAATAATAATAATAATAATAATCGTTTATTTTCAGACAAAACAAAAGTCCATAATAAAAAATAATAACTAATAATAAATAATAAAAATAATAATTAATAAAATGTGCACATCACTAGACACTACAAAAAGGGCTTATCAAACCCCCGAATATGAAGTTCAGTGAACCTCTTCAGAAGAACAGTGTCAGTTCTCTCTCCTATCCATTTAAGGGCACCGTTCCGACTCCCCCGAACCCGCCTTACAACCGACGCCACTTTCTTCCTCATCAACGCGTGAAAGCCGTCAACGCTCGCGTCGGCAAACATGCCAGATGCACTACAATATCGAGGGAGGCGGAACAGTGACCTGAAAATGTTGTTATAAAGGACACGCAAGGCGCTATAGGCCCTCTGTGTAAAGCTGGCCCACAAGCCACAGGTGTAAAACGCCTGACAATACGCTTTGAAAAGCGTAATTTTGACAGGCGCCGTACACCTAGCGAACCTATGTGCCAGCATATTACCACGAACCGACAGCGCCCTGCGCTCCCTCTCAATATCCTCCTCGTCACTAGCATTTTCTGTCATCACGTGTCCTAAATATTTAAATCTTGTAACTCGACCTAGAGGCATTCCATTGAGCAAAAGTGGTGTGAAAGAGGATGGTTCGACGTTAAAGGAGTTACTTTTGCATTTAAATAGCATGTACTCACTCTTACTCACATTATACTCCAGGCCGTGCTCAAGTGCATAGGTTTCACATAATCTTAACAGCTTTCTAAGACCACCAATTGAGGGGCTCAGCAGCACCATATCGTCTGCATAACTAAGATTATTCACACAAATATTATCAATGTGGCAGCCGACATGTGTACTGCTAAGCTCCTCAACTAACTGGTTTATATATATATTAAACAATCGAGGAGAAGTCAGACCCCCCTGCCTAACACCGCACTCTAAAGAGTATTCATCAGAATATACATTACCCCACTTTACAGCATTTCGTTGGCTGTTGTACCAGAAACTCAACATATCAATTAGATCACCCGGCACACCTAAGTTTCTTAGCTTTGCCCAAAGCTTATTATAAGACACACGATCAAAAGCCCTGGACAAATCCAAGAAACAGGCATACACAGGTGTCTTGCGCTTTACATAATAGTTTACTGTTTCCTTTAGACATAGTATTGCACCCTCTGTAGACAATCCTTCCCTAAAACCAAACTGCGTGTCCCCTAGCGAAGTATATTTAGCAAGTTGTTTATCCAACAATCCATCAAGTACCTTTGCTATTATGGTTGCCAAAGATATTGGTCTATAGTTATTTCTACTTGAGGTGTCGGCTGTTTTATTTTTGACTATAGGGACCACAATAGTTCTCATCAGGTCAGGCGGTAGGTAGGAGTGCCGGATACAGAGCGTAAAAAACATAGCCAGTACTCTGCATAAATGAACGCCCGCATGCCGTAGGTGCTCAATACTGAGTCCATCATGCCCAGGCGATTTCCCTCGTTTCATACTTTCTATAACACTGGAAACCTCTTTACTTGAAAAACCTATGGGGTGAGTGACCGCCTGGGGTTCAGATTCCAGCACCCACGGCAATAAGGAACTCACCTGAAAATTACAATGTTTTATTTCACAATTTTGAAAGCAAAGGCGTTTTGAAAACAAATACTTATACAAAGTTAAATGCCGGTGTGGGTTCGAACTCACGGCTCGATTCATACCTACTGCTCTATCTTGGAGGGTGATAAAGGCTCGCGTAGCAAGATACACATTTGTTTTATGATGCCAATAGTTGGGATCGGGAGATTACCTAAATCCAATAGGTGTGTTAACAATATTTAAAACACCCTGTTTGCTGGTTATAGTAGCCGTGGTAGTTTTAAACCATATCAATCAATTTAAAAGTATAAATATGTTCAGAAAGTATAAAAAAGGTTGCAGTGTGAGTGGAGAGGAAGTGTAGAGATGATGTTGTATTAATGGGGTGTTGAAAGTGTATGGAAGACAACTGGACCAAGAGGACGTGGCCCAGGCAACCGAAACAGGAAGTCCAAGGCGGGCAACAGGCACAATGTGGATTTGGCATGGGGTGGACGCAGGCAACAGCAGCGATTCAGTAAGCAGGGTCTCTGCAGACCAGAAGAATTAGGTCTCTTAAACGTTTCTTCCTTACAGGTGAAACCTGAACTGGCAGAACTTCTTTAAGTTCAAATTTGAAAAACGATAGTAGTCAGGAAAAATTGCATAATTTCGAAGGAGTATTTATTTATTATTTTATTTTATTGGGGAAAACAAACAATTGTACATTAAATTATAAATTTAGCTATAGGTACATGACTTTAAACTAATGCACAATCCACTACGTTTCCAGTATGGACGATTATTTTATGTGATTATTGGCGCCGATTCTCTTGTTCATAAACTAGACTAATTTTAAGTTAAGTGCATCTTTTTCCTTCTATATCAATAAGAAAACGATGGAAGATAATATTTTAGATTAATCTTGACAAATTAAGTTAAGTATTCCATAGACAGTTTAGACGCTATAAAAACACGGCGACCAAAAATACATCATTTTACGTCAGACGCGAACTAATTCGATAAATCTAAAGTAACATATTATCATGTTCTGTCCTTTTCTTAATAAAATAGAAAGAAAAAGATGCACTGAACTTAAAGGAGATGTTTCAGAAATGTATGGAGCCTGGGCCAGCACATTGTACACTTAATGCTACGGAAAGTTCCGCTAAAGTTAACTGTTTTTAATTTTAATTTTCTATATTTTAGCTTAGTTTTTATACAGATTCAATTTAACTCGGCCAAGAAGTGCAACACAACTACTAATAAATATGGTGGTCAGCAATAAGCGAAATAAGATTTTGACAGTGTCATTTGATTGACGTGTCATGATCTAAGGCTATTGTATCTACATATATTATCTTCCATATGACTGCAAAAAAAAACAAGACATGAATTCCGAACATACGGCCCATTAAATAAATACAATCAACTGAAATCAACACTCGACACGATCACAACGGGAAAATAGAACTGTCAAATCGCCAATCAAACGTCATAACCGCTGTCATGGCTACAAATTGATGGTGGTGCATGGTTAATAAAGGGTTATCTCACTAAAAAAACCTTTCAAATAATTACTTATACTTACTTGTATTTTTATTCAAATTAATTTAGTAGTATTTTTATGAAAATCTTCATTTTTTTCCTTTTTATCTATATAGCGTACATAGTGGTGGCCCAAAATGAAACATCTCCTTTAGTTGAGTGTGTGCACAAGGGAATCGGGGCCAATATATGTCCAAACTCCTTCAAAAAAACAGATCATCAATATAATTTGCAAGAAGGGCATTGTGACCTAATAAACAGCGTTATCAAAAACTGTCATAATATAATACATATTGTTGAAACCATGAAATTGTTAGCTATGAACATTAAAATATCGCAGCATAGTGGCCACATCATAGCTTTGCCTCAAACCTCCCCCATAGACGGTTAACGCGGTCGCCTTTTTCAACACTCATTGGCGATATCCGCCATGATTGTGAAGCAAAATTTTCAAAGAATTACTTTAAGTAATTTGTTACACGTGTTATTGGCAGAATTGTGGTTTCTATTCCACAGAGGCCATTGATCAAAAGTTGAGGTATAATCTCACCTTGAAAAAAGAAGAAGAAGATCGTTAACTATATTTTTTTTTTGTGAAAAGTAGGTATTGTGTTTAGAAGAAAAATGTAAATAAGTACCGTCCAGAGTGAGTACAGTTCCCAACGCTGATATGTCACAAAGTCATCGAAACTTAGCGTTAAAGTTGCGTTTGTGAGCTGATAGTGGATGAGTAATGAGCCCTGTGGTTGTGAATGATAAGCAGAACAGAGTCTAACTAAATAATGGAATGCTTATTTTGGCCTGCAGGATAGAATGCAAATAAGTGAGAGTAAGTACATTACCTTACACGGTTTAAACCGCGAATCAGCGTAGTAGGTAAAAATTTAGACACCTTAAAGCTGCTAAAGCTTAGAGGAAAAATGACCTCCACAAAGGGGCTGGCAGTGACCCTGGCCTACAGGCACGTGAAGGAACACGGGTGGGTTTTAGTCAGTAAAAGTCTGACACGCCCTTCCGCTCCGTCCAGAGCAGAAGATGTCATTTGATGATTTCCTATCCCAAACAAAAAAAAAGGTTCACTAGTTAACTAGACAGCTCATGATTGGAAGCTATGTCCAATGTCTAGTATATGATATATCTATCTAAAGAAAAATCCTTGGTGTGGCTAATGATAATGTGGAAAACTAAACGTACTTAATTGCACACAGTTAATTGAAAAGTGCTGAATTCATTTCCCTTTGTTGTGAAAGCTCTGGTGGCCTAGTGCTAACGGACCTGCCCTGAATCACGAAGTAGGTCGTGGCTTCAGATAGGTTTACTTCGTAAATTATTTTATCACCATTGTTCCCAAAAACTACGATGAAGACACCGTAAGGAAACCTTGCTATATCCTAGAACCGTATTTCGCAGTCAGCGACGGCGGAGCGGTAGGATCAACAGCATCTTGGTGTGGTGGTACGGGTTCCATTTCGTAGGTGAGTTTTTAATTGAAGCATGATGTGTAAATATACTCTCCGTTCTTGATAATAACAATTTAAATAGGCAAACCGACAGCTTCGGTTCAGGGAAGTGCCTTGGTCCGCGTCTCGATGCAAAGTCACCGTTCGACGAACCCCACTTTCCAAAGCGACTCTATCCATGTGCCGCCATCACAAAATAACGTCACAAGCGTTTGCCTCTCTACTACGTAAATCAAATGAGCAACTTTTCTTCGAATAATTTCGACGATCCACGACACGTAAATTCGGAGACTTGTGAAATCTACCAAACCGCACTGAGACCGCAGGGTGAATTACGGCCTATTCCGTCTCACAAACAGAAGGCCTGTTTCTTAGCAGTGGAAACAGTTGGTTCCTATAGGATGATTATGGGAGTAAACCTTACTACCTTGTTCAACGTAGGATGACTCATGAGTTATTAGTTAGATCAGCACTTCAGGCGATACTTGACATTATGTAAAACATATCGCAGATTTTATGATAATCGATACAGCATTGACACCCAACACGACCAACAGCAACTTGGCCCGTTTCATGGGATTACAATCGTGATATCATAACTTTCATTTTATACTGTAACTTTATCATAAACTGATGACTTTGGTACTGCTGTAACTGACATAAAAATCTTTAGAAATAGCTCTTGGTGTAATAAAAACTTCACCGAGGCGTAATAAAAAAAATCTCCGTTTCAAAGCGTTAAATATTCACAAAGTTTAACAATAAAAGTGTCCCTTGGAAACTAATGTGTTATGTTGCGGCTTGCGGGTAGGCGGTCGTCGGTGATGCGGGGACGGTATGCTGAGATATCCATCCAAGACCTTTTTTATTGCAATGTGTTCTTCACATATTATAAGTACTACTTCGATCATTTTATGTGGGCTCCAATATGAGGTGATTTGGGTCAGATATTTAGGGAAATGTTTGCCTTAAGTTTTTTATCGTGTTTGTTTAAGCAAATGTTGATTCAAAGTTTGACCTATAACAATAAAGCTGTGGGTTTCAGGGAGGTATTAACATTTATCTACACCTACGTAACATATATGGGTAAACAATAATTATGTATATAGGTATGGACATATACATAGCAAGTTTACATTTCCATTAGCTTACCTAATACGGGTATCTAGCTAAAAGAAAGATCTAATCAACAATTTCGTTTATACCGAAGCTTGTTTTACCAACAAACTATTATACGCCGACATCTTATACGAAAAACCTGTACAACGCGAGGTCAGCTAAGACTGGAAATGTAAGTAAGTAGGTAGGTACATATATAGCTCTTATGCTATTGTATTGCGCTAAGGCGCAGGCCACGCATACATTTAGGATACCTACACGAATGTAGTGACTCGGGCGCGGATATGATGCGCCACGTGTATCCTAAATTACGCTTTATTTTTATGCACCTGATATAAAATTCGAATGAAATAGGAAGCCGCCCGCGCCTTGTCCTTTCCCGACTCCATTTATGTGTGGCCTGCGCCTTATGTGTTCCCGTGTGTACCTATGCACTTTGGTAAGTCTTTTTCTTAGCGTGAGAATAGCAAACTAAATTGAGTCAGTATAGTACTTAGCCACGAGTAATCAGTACCTACCTACCTTGGGTCCATAAGTTATAATGAAGTGAATGCACCAAGGCATGCTGCTGGCGAGTTTGTTCCAGTGAAAGCAGTAGGAAGAAGGTGAATGACGGACATTTTGGGAGACTGTCTTTTGTAGTATTGATGCTCGAAAAGCTAATTCTCAGTCAAACTTGCATAAATTAATTTTGGTTTTGATTTCATACTGAACACAATACTAGGTGCCCTATCGTTAGCGAAACAGTAGAATCACATTTGCATTACAGGGCGGAGTCATCGAACCTGTGTCTTTAGAGACATTCAGGATAATTAAGGGTGCTCGTGTCCAGATGGGGATTAACTTGTTACATACAAATTAACCGATAGATTTAATCACAAAACGTATTAGAGCCTATTTACTAAAAAAATATATTTGTATCAATGTACCCCACATGCGGGGTACATTGGTACATACACTGGCACTTTGGTTCATAGAAATATTCCTATAAATTAAACAAGTTTTTTTTTATTTTTCTGGCCTTTATTTATTGATTTTTTTAAATTATATTTATTCGCTGCTTTTGTTATTGTTAATTTTTCTTCCAATACATCAGATATCGCAGAAGCCACGGAAATTTCATTGATTGAACTTCTATTCATCTTGCGTTTAAATGTTAAAACCATTTTTCTATAAAAAAAAATAAAATATATTACCTAAGTCTCACATACATGTATATTTAACAAAATATCAGGGTATCAATGTGCCCCAAGACCACTTGTATCTATGTGCCCCTGCCTACTACAATCGAAATCAACATTTTATAAAAATTAAAGCAATAAATAATTTAAAAATTTAAGTCTATTTAATGTGATGACAGATATGTACTTACCAAAGGTCTTAATATAACACAGGTAACACTAAAGAAATTAGAAGAATCACATTCGAAAGAAAAGTACGAAAATTTTGTTGCGAACATCAGAAACAGTTTTATACGTGGCAATCGCTAGTCGTCGAGTGAACGTTTCTCTGTGCTAGTGTGCGTGTAGGCTTTACTATATACCTCCTTATCGGTGGCGGATGGCTCTTCTAACGCGTTTTGTTTTCGAAGAATATTGACTGTATCTATGTGCCCCTTGTATCAATGTACCCCGTCTCCCCCTAAATAGTGCAGTGTTGAATGGTCAAAATGAAAGACATTGCTACTTTTAGTCCATTGGTTTAAGAATAGGAATGGATCTGGATGAGAATAGCAATTAATTGATTATCGCAGAATGTGGCGGATTAATTAAAACAACCAGTTAAATTTTGAAAACAATATCAAATTTAATACATAAATAAGATTTATGTACGTCTACATACATGTTTTGTCTATATATTTACATTGAAACACATAATTTCATTCTAATTCACCTAGAGTTTCACATTTTTGTCGTACAGTAATCTATTATATAATAGTAAGCAACTGAAAAAAAAATCAACAAAATTATTATACATACTAAAGTTACGCCATAAAAATAATGATGCAAACATAGAAAATTTTAAACATTGTACAAAATAATTTACACAGAAGTACCTCTTCTATGGGTCGCACACCCATCTCCTATAAATACATGATTACTAATGCAATAACCATGATCTAATAGTAAAATATATTATCTATTACGAGCTAATGACAATTCCCATAGGCATAAACAAAAGGGCAATTGTATGCGCCTACATGCGTTTACGCATTTCCATATTACAATTCAATCTGCTTACATCAAAATGTTTACATGCTATCGTGACACCTAACCACACAAGTAACATCATCCAACAATCATTATCTATACATTTATAGATAAACGAGTTTGTAAGTGTTGTATCACACAACACCTACCGTCGGTACTTATCATGTGCATTGTACCAGCTGACCCGTATTTTGTGCCTCTAGTCGTACTTAGTTTTCAATGTATTTGGGATGCAAATTGCTGTCGACAACGTTGAAGATTTCCATTTAACTTTTTCATTAGATTTTTACATAAAAAAGGTAAAAAGAAATGATCATTCGTTTTCGTTTAAAGTTTTAAAACGTAGATTTATTGGTATGGTTTGAACGGTTCTATGGGAGCTTTAATTTACCATTTTAATTTGCGATTTTTGCTGAGATTTCAAACAAGTTTGATGATTTTTCACGTTATCTACCATATTACTACATCACGAAGCTAATTCTTCAGCAAACCAGGGCTAAAAGCACAACACCAATCTACATTGTATTCACTCATTCGCATTAACGCTAGGCTTTAATGGAACAGACTTATTTCGGTCCATAGTTAATTGACCACATTGATTGACATAAATACGCCCCGTCACATTGTATATCGTAACATTAGATACATTTCAACAACCAGGAGATAATATTAACTAATAACCTTAACTAATTCATGAGATACCTCCGAAGAGACTAATCGATTACTCGCCTAAAACACTCATAATACAAACTAACGATTTAATTCCGATTACACATACATTCATATTATAATCGATTTGTTATTGGATTTTACGTATTTATATTTGGCAATTGGTTACTATCAGAAACCCATCACCTAGGTAGGGCCGATGTCGAACATCCACTGACCGCATGTCTGACTTTTAGTCACACAAAATTAAAGTTAATCATTACCTATCTACAAATTAATAGAAATTATAACGTGTGATGACAACTCCCGTCTCTAACCTGAATTTGATCTATTATGTACCAATAATATACGCGCAAAATAATAAAATTATAGCGTATATTTCTTTTTTGTACGTTATTTACACATGTATTTACGAAACGAAATCCGTTCGAAATGCGCTAATATAATATTATCTATAGCACCAATGTCAGCTGCAAATATACGCAATAAAGTATAAAAGCAGTGATGTTTTATAAATGGCATGCGTAAATAAACGTTTCGAAAAACAATGCAAAAACCAAATATTGTCTTTAAAATATATAATATATAAATGGACGCCAAAAGTACAAGAATTGACTTATACGATACACGTACTAAATTGAACACTTATTGGCTAAATCTATCACAAAAAGTCCACTGAGGTAATTCACAAAATGAACTCATTTTTGCTACGTTTATAGTTTACATGGGCTAGCCCGCAGTAATGCTTATCTATGAGTAAAATTCTGCTTATAAATCTGAAAAGTAGCTTACTGAAAAATAATATCTGGGACTAGATATTTGACTATAACGGATTTTGTTTGTGCGTCACTTATAAGACGCAAATTCCAACGTCTCCTGGTTTTTATAAATATAGAAAAATGAGCGTAATATATATTATTTATACGCATTATCTTGAGATATACCTAGTAGCAGACACATGTTAGAGCAATATTGAAAAGCTCTTGATTAATAGTTGACGAAGTTTTTTTGATGTTTAACGATACTTCTGTGTTGGTGTATTATTTATACATTAATTATACAGACGTAACACAGCTGTACTGTTAACTGGACGTGCAACTTACACTCATGGCCCTCAGAATAATTTGGTTCTCGACTCAATACAGTTACGAAGTCCGTTCCGAATTTGGCGTCTTTTAAGATGTATCGTTGAGCAATTACAATAACGGTATTTGGTTATAAATGGCGCATCTGTAGGTAAATGTAACTATAAAATAAATCTATTTACATTATGGCATTAATGATAACAATTAATCGCATCTTCTTGACGAAATTTCATAATTTTGTTTTAACAGGAGGCAATTTGCAATCATTGCTTTATATTTGGCTTAATGAACCTCCTGCAATAATAATATATAATATATGGTTTAATAAGAGACGTAATTATCTAGTTTGACATTTACTAGGTATATATTTGTACATAATATTGGCCCGCACATGAATTTATAATTTGGCCAAATAAGCGATTGTTATACGGATTGTTTCGCGGTTTCCGAGTGCTATAATTAGCACAACACTTATGCAGGAAAATAAAAAGTAATTCCAAAAAACCGCAGAAGAATTCGTAAGTCTCTTTTAAAATTATTGGATACATACATATTTGCGTAATCGTCACAAATGATTATTTGGTCAAATCTTTTTACAGCTTAGGTGTTAGTCGATTCGGACGAATTGACTCGCCCGAAATGTGCGAGTCACATTTAACTAAGATAATTTTTTATAAGCAACTCACGCTACTTTAATTCTTTTGTAAACGAAATGACAAGAACGCGTACATTTTCTTAATTTCATGGCATAGTATTCACAAATAAGTTTTCTTCTTCGCGCGAGTTATCTATACAAAAAGTAATATTAATGAAAACTGTCGTTTCGCACGTTTCGGGTGAGTGAATTCACGTGAAACGAATAATAAGCCCTATTTTCTACTTTCTTCGTAGCAAATCCAATTACAAAAACTCAATTACCATAGTTTTTTAAGCATAGATTCATATCAGACAGAATAAACTCTCGGTACAATACAATCAGAAATAATTCATATTCAGTCAGATGTGCCTCCTCACACTGAGATGTGGTGTTAACTTACTAATCACTAGGTTGGTAGATGCAGAAGGGGGTAGGCATCGTTTACAGCTCCACCTAGCTCCAAAGTCCATTTCTACTATCAAAACGTCGTTCGTCTCTTGAAACTACACATTGATCATTTACGCGAGGTCACATTTACCTTAAAAATAAAATTCAATGTCTAATATATCACGAAAATTGTCACTTTTGATCGTCCATTTTGTTTGCCAATAACAGTTTTAGAACACTTTATCAGTCTCCATGATTTAAGTGGTCTTCAATGATTTGGTTCTTAATTGTGATGAATCGTTGTATTGTTTTGTATTGCCTCAAAAGGCGAGGTGCCTTGTTCCACGTTAACTTTCACTGGGGTGATGTCGGAATCAGGGAACTGTTAAATCTCTGACAGCCGATGGATTCTCGAATCTGCAACAAAAGATAGAAATTTTAAATTCTCTACAAACATTTTGGGTTTGCAACAATCACCACTGTAGCAATAGTTTCTTTGAGATTTATTGCAAAGTGCAGTTTAAGAATTTCTAATATTGTATGGTGGTTGCACAATCTACTAATGGTCCAAGTTGTGATGAGAAATTCTCATCATTTTAGTCCCGATCTGTCGAAAAAAGATCTAATATCCTTTCATTCTTTGCAAGTTGTCGACATTAATTAATTGTCGCCGAGATGACATGGCGACAAAATTTTGCAGGTTTTTAATTACAACAATTGACCTGCGTATAGGTTTTGGTCACGGTAACTTCTAAGTACGTAGTAAATAGTTAAAGCTGTTTAGATAGTGTAAATAACATTCCTCCCATAACAAACAGTACACGTGCTCTTTTACATCACTGCGGTACCTATAATATGAATGAAAACTGAATTGCCCTTAGAAAGATTGTCATTCTTAACTCAAATAATTTATTTCTTCGTATCAATGAACCAATTGATTAAAGTCAATCAAAGATCACGATCACCGGGACTCTCAATTAGCAGCGATACTACTCGTATTTGAGAAACTAGACCACTGAAGCTGTGGGTCGTTACAGTATAAGTACCGAATGAATCTTTAAAAATAATATAGATAAAGAACACACATTATCCATATCAATCTATGACGACATAAACCACGAGTTTATTCGAGAACCAACAATTTACATCCTAATTAAATGTGTAGGAGTAATAAAACCGTCGCACGGCGCGGCGGTATCATAGTAATCTCGATCTAATTCTCGCGCAACGTCTGTGGATGTGGATTATCAGCATTTCTCGTCCGGGCAGAGTTTCTGCTGAGTTGGTGGAGTGTAAATCGTAACCTGCCCGCCATAGCGACGCCAAGTCTGTGGCGCCCCGCGCCCCGCGCCTCCCAGGTGACGACCCCTAGAGCTGAACTACGCTTATCGATTACCTACAATATTATTTTACACAATAAAGTACTGAGGTAATGTATTTTTAGTTTTCAAAAAGGAATTGTGCATTTACTTAAACTAGTAGTAAAAGTACATTGGAATGTAGGTAGGTATCGTTTTAAATACTACCAATAGATACATAAAAATGATGCCTTTTAAAAGATTTTGCGTGGTGTGTTAGTATAATTCTGTTACTACTAACAGAGCCAATATTTATCCTACAATTATCTAACCGATTAACCTGTTCATAGTACCTATCTTAAACAGTATTGACGTACAATTTCCGCTTTGTAAAGATGGCGTGCCTTCATGTTTCAACCTCTTATGCCATTTTACGATAGAAAATGCCAGTACAGGTCAATGTCATATCACGGATAATGTTATTTACCAGGAATGTTCAAGTAAAATTAGGTTTGCCCATTTGAACACAAAATAACTTCTGTCGGATGCTGATGTATTTGCAATTCGAAATCAAAAATTTGTCTTTATCGTTGTACTATACTTTTATCGACATTCTTGTATAAATGCTAGTGACATCACTACGAAACCGCGATAAATCTGTCGCATATTCAGCGATGTAACGGACTTCGCGTGACTCATTGCTCAGAATAAGTGCGTTCTTAATATGTGATGTGGATAATTGGCATACTTATCTTAAAATAACTACTGCATAGAATGAAATGAAATGAACGCTAGTTAACGAATAAAATTTCAGGATATGGATTTGTTGTGAAGAACTATTTTACTTTTGAGTGAAGATGAATATTCAGCATAAGTCGGGAAAATTTGAAAGCTAAAATTATTTAAGTTTTCAGCAAATTCATAATATATCATTTTTTTTTTAAATATTATCTAATAATTAGGTGATTTATTTCACTAATGGCTGATTTTTCAATCGATAGATAGTTATTATTAGTAAAATAAATTGGACGTTTTACAGAGTTTGTATGGAAGAGCTGATAAAAAAATTATTTTGCGTTAAATTTAATTAGCCCTTACTGTGTATACCTATACATATTCTTGTTTAAGAAACGTTGGAAAATTTTACAAATACATATATTGATGCTTTGGACTTCTCCTAAATATGAGAATAATGTGATGGATACTGTATAAATACAATAATATTTGGCTTGATGAATGTCCTACGTGGTCTAAATGTATCCTTAATTTATATGAAACAAGTGTTTTTTTATAACTGTTATGGCACGGTCAAGTACAGACAGGACCAAACTAATATTCTATCTTGTGTTTTTTTCTTAAAGAAATTAAAAAAGATTAAATGACCTTAAATTTAGTTAAGTTGTATACTAGTATCCCGAGTGTGTGTAATGTACTCGCCATTGATGTTGATGCCCAGTCCTTTCCAGTCCAGAAACTTGAAGACATCCTCCAATGCAGCGGTGAACAGTTTCGGGGAGATAACATCTCCCTGCCTGACAACACGCTGCAGAGGTATTGGTTTCGAGGTCTGGTCCTGTATTCGGACTGACATGGTGGCGTTTTCGTACAAACCCTTCAGCGTTTCAATATACCGATAGTCTAATTGGCACCGCTGGAGAGACTGCAGCACAGCCCAGGTCTCGATCGAATTAAAGGCTTTTTGGAGAACCTTGGGGGAGGCCTATGTCCAGGAGTGGACGTCTCTCGGCTGAATTTTTTTTTTTTTAATAGTTATAAACTAGTGCTTGACTGCAATCCCGCCTGATGGTAAGCAGTGATGCAATCGTTGATGGTAAAGCACACTAGCTTATTAAGCCTATTCACTCAAAAAAACTGAGTGAATAGGAAGGAAGACGGCAGTTGAGCGAGGTGATGCAATGTTTAACCCAACAACACGACCAACGATGCTGCGCCAGAGGATGATCTGGAGAGCCTTCACGACCAAACTCCCGACACAACAACATTAGGCACATCGTACCCGGCACACATCGCAACACAACTGCTCAGACCCGTTCTCCGTACGGCTTCACCAGACATCATGCCGGAACACGACGAATCGCTTGGCGGCAAGACTTTGTCTGGTGGGTGGTAACTTATGCCGGCGGCTGATGTTGTTGCCTACCACCGAGAAATGATCATGATGATGATACTATTACTTGTGTGAAGAAGGGACTTGGTGCCATTATTGAATTAGATATTTCACATCAACTCTGATTAAGTTTATATACATATTGGCGCCGATTCTGTTGTTCACAAACTGAAATAATTTTAGGTCATGTGCATCTTTTACTTTCGATTTCGTTAAGAAAAAGACAGAAGATAAAATGTCAGTTTAGACCTATCAAATTAGGGTTTTAACGGAGCTTCGCCTCCGCCTCCGTTACTGCGGAAGTTCCGCAAGAAATCGTATCTTCGCTTCCGCCTCCGCACAATTTTATGCGGAGTTATAACGGAGGTTTCTTTACGTATTTATAAAATAAATAACGCGCAAGCTGCGACGCTCGACAACCGTCCGGCCGCGTTTGAGCGCGAAATGGTCAAGAATCAACTAGTGCGAGGCGGGAATGCGGCAAACACAATTTGTTTCTCCTTAATTTTCATTACAAGGAGGTAATATTTTTTTTTACCAAGTATACTACTATTAATGTACGTATTTAAAATAAAAATTTTGTTTTAATTAACCATAAATTTAATTTTTTTCTATATGTACTTTCACCTCCGCTTCCGCCTCCGTTAACCTCCGCATCCGCGGAGGTGAGACTCGTCGCCTCCGCATCCGCCTCCGCCTCCGCTAACAAGCCTCCGTTACAACCCTATATCAAATTAGTGCGCTCCTGACGTAAACTGGCGTATTTATAGTCGCCATGTTTATAATCGCGTCTAAAATATCTATGGAGTATCTTAATTTGACAGGATTAAATTAAAATGTTATCATCTAACCTTTTCTTAACGTCATGGAAAGAAAAAGATGCACATAACTTAAAATTAGTTTAGTTTGTTAAATTAAATTAGTTTTTAGTTTTTATTTAACACTAGCTGCGCCCCGCGGGTTCACCCGCGTATGTTCGATCCGCAGTTTTTGCCTGAAAGAGGAAGAAACATCCACACATTCATACACCTATCCATTCAAACCAAACTGCGAATTTTTAGGATATACTTTGGAATTGTTTCTGCATTTTATAATGTCTAGGAATTATGTTATTAAAAATCACAATCGCGATTAAAAAACAGGGGCTGATCGTAGCAGGCTGAAAATGTAGTGTCTTAATTATGTACTTTTTATGCCACATTATGAAAAAAAATATATTAGGCGTGGAAAACCCTTAGGTATAACTCTTCTTCTTTTTTCAAGGTGAGATTCAACCTCAACTCTTGGTCAATGGCCTCTGTGGAATAGCTACCACAATTTTGCCAATAACACGTGTAACAATAATTATAGAAATTCATTAAAAAATATATTTCACAATAATGCCGGATATCGCTAATGACAGTTGAAAAAGACAGCCGCGTGAACCGTCTATGAGGAAGGTTTGAGGCAAAGTTATGATGTGGCCACTATGCTGCGATACTACAATGTTCTTTATGAATTATTTACTGAATGCACTTTCTACTACATAAATCACGCGCTTTTATTAAGTAAACGACACTATAATAAGTTTTAAAAAGTCCAGACACTCAGATGAGTGTCACGTGTATTTTTCATTGGACATAGCTTTCCCGTCAAAACTCCCCTTATAACTCAAAGGTATGAAAAATTGATAGTAGCCGATTGTCAGACCTACTGAATATGCATATATTTCCTCAAGCCAAGGTCAAGCCGTTTCGGAGGAGTATCTAACTAACATTGAGAGACGAGAATTTTTGCTATGATGAAATTCACCAAATTATTTGTGTAATTATAAATGCAACACTGCACTAGTCAAAAATAGTATCCTAGGTATGGCTCCACGTATTTATAACAAAATTCCGGACGCCATTAAAGAATTAAATTTTACACAATTTAAAAAAAAATGAAATGGTTCTTAATTTATTAATGCTACTACACAATTGACGAATACCTGAAGGACGAATTAATGGAGAATTGCAATTTATTTTATTTATTTTTGTTTCATTAATTTTGATATTTTATTTTATTTACTTTTCATGACATCATTATTTTGACATAGATTTTTTTTGACTAAGATATTTTTACGTTTTAATAATTCCTCATTTAATTATGACATAAGAATAATAAATAATCTAGATTTGCATATATATTTGTACGCCTACTGGCATAACATAGCGCTTTGCTCATCAAAATTAAGAACTGTATCTCTATTATCTATGTTAACAAATAAAAGTATTATTATTATTATTAACAAAGCCAGATAACTTTTATACCATGGAATAAAAATTGATATCTGACAGTTTTAGTAACACACAAAAACTGTCAAAAATTAAATCCAGTATAAGGCTTATTCTATCAATAAAAGTGTAATGGAATACGATCTTAGTAGCATATTTACACTTACAATTTCTGAATTTAAAATTTCATTCTAGGAGGAATAAAAGTAATGCTTGTCTCTTTCGCTTTTCAAGATTTTATCTTTTAGATGTATTCGTATATCATTTTGATAGCGTGTAGAACGATTTCTTTTAATTAAATAACTTAAGATAAACTTTGTGTTTAGAAAATAATTATCCATTATTCTTCGGAAAGACTAAGTGCAAAATACGTTTGATTATGTAATATTACGTTTTATTTAACTAGATGTTATGTGCTAAATGGTTGTGATAATGTCGATTGCACGAATATGTTATATAAAACCATATGTTACCGTAGTTGATAATTATCGCCTGCTTTGATTACTTAATGTGCTCTTTGCAAAGAACATCCCAGACATTATGGTATGTAGTTATTTCTAGATCGCTAATTAGTGTCATATGATAATCATGAGGATATATTACATATTGCTACTTGAAGAGTAGCAATACTATTAAATTGACAAAGTTTACTGAACTTTGGAACTATTAGTAAACAATTGTTTTGAGTGTTAGTCATACAGTGCAGAATAGTTTCTACTACTACAATAGTGCTACGCCGTAGCACGTAGCTAATCCGCATACTAAATCGATTTGCGAAATTCATTGCGCTTACTTAGTGACGTAGCAGAGTCTACGGACTTCTACGATTTTCGTAGCAGATAGTGTAGATTTAGGGATAATAGTTGTTACAGTTAATCTGTTCATTCGATACTTTACGATAGTTTCATTAATACTATTTTGCAAAGGTTTTTTGTACCGAACCATTTTCAATATCCGGCTAATTCGCATACGGGACCAATTTATGAGAACCGAGCGGTATGTTCAACGCACTATCCTCTGCGAAACTTTTCCGATTTTTTCAGCTACCATGACAGTGTGATAATAAATCGAGTTTCGGATGTCACGGGTTATAAAGCTTAGGCGTCGTCGGTTATCGAGAGAATCCGGTGAGGCGGGGCGCTGTTTGGCGCAAATTTATTCATACTAGGGGACTGGCGACCTCTTAACTCTTGTGTTATTTAGGGCACACTTCCTTTGCGTCCTAGCGCCCGTTTGTTAGATGCTGAGTTTTTTTTTAAATAGATACTCTAGCACCCTAGTTATGTAACAGATGATAGTGGTATGTACCCTCGCATGTGGGCGTTGATAGAATCGTGGTGTTAGATATTTATGAACTTACTGATTTAAAATATAAACTTATATCATAAATTTAGATGGGATCGGAATGAAAAGCTCATTGTTTTCTATTTCCTCTATCAAAATTTTAATATAAGGAAGTATCCTAATATTATGCACAATGTTTCATATCGCAATTGGTTTAGATGAGACCTTGATTTGGGCAAAATTGTACGGACACATTCATAAAATAAGGCTTTACTATTCCAAAGAAAACAATAACAGCTTCACCTAGGTCTTCTAAAACTATGAACTGCACAACTTTATCGCTACCATAACAATACGAAAGCCAAGTAATGCCAACAACGATAAGACGTAAAAAAATTTAAAGCTGAAATGAAAAGTCAATTTTCATGGCGAAAGTACGGCCGAATTGTTGGCAATTACTTTTACTGCGAAAGTATCGTACTCAATGGGATGGGAATGAAAAAATGGGATTGTCTTTGCGACTGCCCCGTTGGCTTCTGAGGAAGGGTGCGGGGTGCGGGGACCGAGTCACTTGTTGCACGAAGGCGGGGCGGAGACGCCCAACGCCCCTCGCACCACGTGTTATGAAACTTCTGAAAAGCCTGAAGATGAAATCATGATAGCTGAAGTTATTGGGATTAGCTCAGTGTGAGTTATTGCTAGTTAGTTGCTATGGCTCCTCTCAAAATCTATATAAAACATCATTGAAATAACGAGAACTTCATCAGATTTTTTTTATTTGATAATATAATGTAAACCTGTTTCAAACTTTAAGTTTAGCAAGTATTTGACTACCCATCCTGTTATGGTAATCTGTGTCACATAATCGCCGCATTCCCACGAAGATTCTAGAACACCTATAAGAACTCAAATGTCACTATTGCGACGATTACTTTTTCTATAGTTACAGAACTAAAACAAGTTTATATAACAGGCGAGGACATGGTCTCATCATCATCATCAGCCTGAACTCGTCCACTGCTGGATATAGGCCTCCTCCATGGCTCGCCAACAAGCTCGATTCTGAGCAGTTCTCCGCCAGCCACTACCAGCCACCTTTTTGATGTCGTCGCTCCATCTCGCCCAAGGGCGTCCTACGCTATGTTTGCCGAGGCACGGTCTCCAGGACTTGGTCTACTAAAATGAAAATCAAGAGGTCAAAACGACCACAATTCACTACTGTCTAATGTTTCAGCTGGGGAGATGAATTAATGTTAAACTTGTCCCTAGTCAGTTGTGACTCATTCCATCATAAAAAAAGACTAAGAAATTTAATCACTTGGAAAATACCCTGACAATCAGTTTTATTGCAAGTTTTTAAATGATCTTCCATTTTTTTTAAGCACGTACCTTTAGTTACATTGTCACTACAATAAAATACTGTAATAAAATAAATCAAACTAAATCTCAAACTGCCTAAAACTTTTAGCAGATAAAACCGTCAAAACGTTCCTCGTCCTAATTTGTATCGTCATAATCTCAACGCTTTTGGGGTTCCGCAATAAAATCATAAAAGCGTTAGCCAGGGGCGTGCTTCTGTAGACAGTTAACACGTAATCCAATTTAGACGATCGACATCAACGATGAATTCCAAAGGAGCTCGGAAAAATTATTGTACAATACGCTTGAACAGTTTTTTTTCGTATTCTAGAAGAATTGTTAAGTTTTTTGACTATTTAAAGCTTAGTTTAAAAAATCTTTTAAACGTGAATAATATTTTAGTTTGCTAAAGTATAGATGGTAATCTACAGGTTGGTGTGGTTACACCGTAGGTACATATATTTCAGTGCTTCTTATTGGCAATAGAATTACGACTTCGCTATTTTGTGGTAGAACATAAGAGCTTTTATCTATAGTCTAGGAGAAAAACGTAATTATGAAACTAGTATAATATTTGTAAATAAACCAACCTTTTTACAATATTAAAAGCTAAAAATAATCTTCATTTTAGACTTGTCCTAATCTCTTACTTCTTACAAAAACTTTTTGATCATTCACTTGTAAAACAATGTTCGGGAAAGTTAATGTCAAACCGCGGCGCGGTGCGCCTTTAATAAGCGTCGCAGAATATTTACGCTGCAAAGTAGGGGGTGGGTAAAAGTCACGTAAATCTCAGGAAAATTGACATCCCTAACTATGTTGCCTCTCATTTAAATAACTGATCAAACTCGAGCAAGCTGTCAAACAATAAAGAGCTACCAACTTATTGGATATGCGACGTTCATCCCCCAGACTTATATTGAACGCCAAAATTGGCCGCAACTTTTTGAATTGATAGCATTTTTTTTTTGCCTTCACGTAAATAGATGTTCGGAGAAGCCTAGCTTTAAAACATCTATAGCTTTTTGAACTACACTGAAATTTTGATGGATCGTAACTTTTAGTACGCTTGTGTAAAAGAATATTCAGCTTTTGTGGCTTTGGTACTTTGGTCGTATAGAAACTACAAAACTATCATTACATTTAAATGAGCTTGATTGCTTGACTGCATGGATTTTTTAATATTCTACAACGACACAGCATTATAAAAAAGTTGCCTTTTAATCCATACTAATATTATAAATGCGAAAGTGTCTCTGTCTGTCTGTCTGTCCGGCTTTCACGCCAAAACCAATAAACCGATTGTAATGAAATTTGGTACACAGATAGTCTAGTGCCTGAGAAAGGACATAGGCTATATAACATCCCGCTATGACCAATAGGAGCAGAGCAGTAACAAAAAATGTTGCGAAAACGGGAGCTAACGCGGACGTACTATATATTGCTCCCATTATTTTAACAGGCGCTTATCAACTAGCTTATCAACTGAGCTCTTTTTAATTTACGGGAACCACCGCGCGCTGTTGCACGCGGACGGAGTCGCGGGCAATAGCTAGTACCTATATAATAGCAGTATGTATTCAAGTGTATTTTATAAGTAAATTCGTTTCTATGAAAAATATATGTAAGATTGCATCCTACGTAAGCACTGCGTCTACAGTTAATAGTTACCCGTTTTAATAATGAACCATTGTCACAACTTTCAAGTCAGTTACGAAAATGAAAATCTTAATACTGTAATAAAAATTCTGAAATAAATGTATAATTCATCACTCATCAGAGAGGCCATGCGGCAAATATTTAAAGTACTTACCTATAAGGCAACACCGAGGTTGTTATAAAAAGAGCAAAGAAGATTTTTATTAAGTAGAAGGGCGGGGGGAGAATATAATGAATAAATTCCGTGTAAGGACCCTCCTAACGCAATTGAAAACTTTTAACAAGTGCCAGGAAATCGTGTGTAAAGGTGGGCCCCGTACCTAATTACGCAGCTAGCCGAATGGAATACCGGATGAGTTCAGAAATTTAAACGATGTCTCCTCCCGACTCCGGGACACTTTATGAAAATCAGCTCGTTAATAAAATCGTCGAGTGTTGACCGATGTCTTGGCACACGGACTCCACTCGTCAGGAGAACGGAATACAAAATTAAGAAAGTGTGTATTCGTTCTTGAAATTGTATTATAAAATAATAAAAATATTTCACGCGCCGATTTATAGAACTGTCCGTGAAATATTACTCCCATTACGTAATTGCGTACCAAATGAAAAGTTAAATCACGTTTCGGTACTTTTTAAAATTGAGTTTCTCGATCCGGAGTTTACCCCCCATTAACTTTCCGTCGTGTCCAAGTATTAAAAAATTAACAAGATATTTTCCACCGCAAGCTCACCGTCTGCGGAGGACGTATTCATTCTTTTGTAACCCTAAAAAACAAGTCATTACCGAAGCGGGTTTAATCCAGCGTCGTGTTCTGGAGATTTTTTCGTGATATTCCATTATTCGGAGGCGATCGCTCGACACGGCGCGACGGGCACCGTTTACGCTAAAATGATATGATTAATTACGAGTGCCGGTAGCTACGGTCTCCCTCATTAGCGCACAAATAGGATCGCTCAATGGTGAAATTGAATCTTGAACGCCGGCAAACCACACTCAATAGGACTCTAATTATAATTATTATTCATATTGAATAAATAGTTCGGTATTTTGTTTTGATTGCTGTTTAAATTACTGTGGATCTATTTTAGTTATTTTACACAGCGTTAGGTATGTCTTATGGTACCTATTCGACTGTGCGGCAAAGCGGCTGACATATTTGCAAAGATATATTTGTAAATCAAAAGTTGGTCGAGCAATTTACCACATGGGGGTGTCAGAGTTTATCCAAGAGATCTCTTTAAAGATTTTCTTTAGAGAATCTTTGGTATTCTCATGGTTGCTTCACAATAAATTTTCGCCAAAATCTAATACAATATATTAGTCAAAATATTCATTTTGTAAATTAAGACAGTGATATTAAGGAGATATAAAAAGAGGATTTATTAATTATTTTTTTTTTTTTAACCTGAGTAAAATAAAACCTCTGTTCAAAGGCATACTATTCCATCTTCGAATTTTAAATGATTCGAATAGTTGGTCGCCCTGATTAATTAACTACAGAAAATGTTGATGTTCTTTTTCCAGAACTATTTTACTGACAGGTTATGTGAATCCATATAATTGTTTATTTTATGAACCCAGCAATGTATAAATATGTAAGCTATCACGCCCTGTACGGCTGGAGGCTTTTATTTGTATAATAAGATTTTTCTTACATTTTTAATTTTATTGATATTTTTTTCTTTTCTTTGGCTTTGCTGTTAAATTGACTGACATATGGTAAATAATTTAATTTAAATTTATGAACTGAACAGACAGCTGTGCTGCTGGGGAGTTTCTACCACCATTTCTTCCCAGCAAAAGCACTAGGAAGTGGCGAAGGGCGGGCGTTTTGGGGGGCTGTCTTTTGTAATTTTGTCGTTTAAAAGTGATAATTCTCATATGATTATGATTTTTAATTTTGTAGAGTAGAATAACAGTTTTAATAACTCATACGACTAGAATATAATGAATTTTGATAGTCAAATGTAACCACCTCAAAGGTTTCTAATTAACTTTTATCGAGCTCATTAGACTATGTTATTGTATTTAGGGCGGGGCGACATTAGCTTCATTATAAAACATTTTAATGAAGCAATAATAGCGAACCTATCATGGGTTTGAAAAAATCAACCGCAATTCATCTACCGTTTACAATAGCAACAAATTATTCATAGGCCAATATAATTTGCAAACAAATGATATGGCCGTACACCTAAGACTTTTTCTTTTGGCTCTTACATAAATAAAGAAGGCATCACGTCTCATAATCCACGTACAAAGAAACGTAAACATGAGTGATGTACTTATCTTCTGTAATACCTAATGTCGTAAATATGAATGTGACGAGAAATTCGTTCTTTACTGCAGAATTTGGGGGTCGCACGTAAAAAACTACACATTTTGTGGTTCTGTTTTTAGGCATAGTCGTAAAAAGGGAAAATTCATTTACGCTCTGTTTTTTCTTCGTTGTATTTGTCTTATGAATAGAGAAAAAGTTGGCATGCTAGTGGTACTCTCTCTTTATGTCTTTGGCATAAGGGAGGCCCGCGATTTGTTATAAAAATATATGAATAATATCGAATAAAAGAAAAATATTCACAACAATTTTTGTGTATACATGTTCTTGCTACTATCTAGCAGGCGAACACCGATGTTTCAAACTATACCGTATTCTAAAAAAAAAACTGTTTCAAAGTAAATCAGATCTTTTTTTTAAATAAATCTATACTTAGGGTATTTATAATAAAGCGAAAAAGCATTATAATATATGTAAACTCATTTTGTTGTACATATACGGAAGCTTTTCTGGCCGAGGCAGGGCACTTATCGGGCACTCGTTGCACAACTTTCAGTAGATTATTTTCGTTGATATTCCATATTTATTACCACCGAACTGTTCAACGTTTTCTAATTTTCTTGTGTTTTCTATCCAAGTCCTTACATGATTATGTTTTACAGTTTTGTAGACGGCGCGTTTTATTTATTTCTGACTATTATATCAGCGCATCTACAATTTAATGTTGCTATCATCATAACGTTACTTTTTATTGCTGAATGTATAAAAACCTGAAATAGATATCTCAAAGAAACTTATTGAATCACAGATATTGAAAACACTTATCTAGTTTACATACTACGCAGTAATGTATAAATAGTTTACCTTTCACATCTATTCAAGAGCGGTCCAACGCCCGCCCCCTCCAGGATCCACTATCCGGATTACGATACTCTATCTATATCACAAGCTTCCACCTAGCTTAGCACTAAAGCCTACACTAACACAATTGACTGCAACAACGATCGGTAACCGTCCACTTAACACTAAATAAAACTCTAACATTAGTTAACATGATAAAAGAACAAAAAATCTCGACTACAATGCGAAAGTAACAAAAGAGGAAAGTTGCGTCACATCGTATTTATAGTGGACAACGTGAACTTGTAAGTAGGTAACTGGTCCGAGGGTCCGAAGATCCGGATGTTTCAGTGGACCCAGGAAGGGGCGACGGAGTAGGGAGTTCGGGGCCCGTTACCGCCCGAGAGCGTGGTCGGCACGGGCGGCGCAGGCGCAGCGAACTGACTCTCGGCTTCCGCCGCCATCGCGCTGTGCTGCTGCGGGAAGTTGAAGTCTAGCGTGCCTTCCATACTCAGCTCGTGCTTTATCACCTGGTGGAAAAATGAATCAAAGTTAGACTATCATATTGCTTGTTGTTCTTGTGTGTAGACAGGTCTTTCGGCATGCTGTTTTAACTCAGGATTCAAGAGGAAGGAAGGAATATCGGGAAGTTTCACCGAGACTGTTTAAAAAAAACAGTTTTTAGGGTAAATCAAAATATAAAAGTTAATTCGTTATGACAAGTTTGTAACAAGTATTGAACTGTTGTATCTTTAATGTGAATCATATTAATATAGAAAAGTATATTGTCAAATTATTCTTACCTCATCAACATTACAATCGAAGCTGTGTTCGAGCGTCTCAATGTTAAGGTCCTCCGCGAGACCTGTGTTTAGGGCCCCCATAATTTGGCCCATAACCGTGGTAGGGCCCATCGCACCCGTTTGCACCATCATGCCGCCATTCATCAGAGCCGCATCTGACGTTGTCACCATTTGCGTCTGATTGTTTTCTGTGCAACAAAGAAACGGCTTGGATGAGAAAGTTGTTGATCGTAAAATAATGGAATATCAGAGAGAAATATGACTTTGCCTCGTATTCATAAAAAATATGTATAATTATAGTTTACAAAGTTAATAATATCTTTATCTTATATATATAGCTACATAAAATTCATAAATGCCAAAAACGTGTATATTTTTAGACAGGAAGATTTTAAAAATAATTTATAGATATTGATCTTGATACTGACCTTTATTTTTAATGAACACATAATTAATTTCCGATGGAAATTTGGTTTGAAGATCACTAGAGAAAACATACCTGTTTGCATAATATCAGCAGGATCTGCAGGTGGGGGTGGTCTGACGAAGTGATCGAGTGCGTGCTGTAGAGGATGCGTCGGATGCGCCGGGTGCGCAGGATGTGAGTACAAAGACGAGCAAGTGCAGCCGCCGTGAGGGTGACGGGGACACCCCGCGTACGGAGTGTACCGGTAGCTGCCGCCCGAGGAAGAAGATGATGTCGTTGGAACGTACCTAGTGAAAACAATCTTGTAGAACAATGATCTGTAAGCCTGCCATTAAGCCCCAGATCTGACATCATAAATTTGTTCATCAAAGAAATTCATTAAACGTTCTATTCCAATTAAAAAGACTTCTGAAAATATCGGCACGAGTGACTAGCCTGCTTTATGGTAAAATTAACTGGATCTAAGGAGTTCTAAATAAAGCAAAGCGTACTCTAGGGCAAGGCGATTACGACAATAACTTTTTAAGTGGTCGAGGTCGGACTTTTGGATTCTAACCAAAATTCCAGCACCGACGCTAAGCTTACTACAAAATTCTTACGTGTTGAGGAATGGATCAGTTCCGGCCAGTTTCATGGAATCGGCGAGAGAGCCAGCGAGTTCATCTTGTCCGAAGTCTGATTGAGCGTAATCTGCTGCGGACGTGTAGTCAGTGTACTCTGGGCCCCAGTCAGGTTCTGTCGTGATCATTGATGGGATCGGAGACAGCCGGCCGCACGAGGACGCGTTGGATGACACCCTCGGACGGAAATCCGGCGACAACTGGAAACTGCTACGCGCAAGCGAAGAAGCAATCAAAATAACGGAACTTGTCTCGACTGGCGATTTCAATTATGTGATCTGGGTTAATTCTAAGAAGAGTCTGAATGTAAGATTAACAGACAAGTAAGTATCCAGTCACATAATCTGCTCATCGACAATGAGACGCAAAAAATCATAATGGTTTTGCAGAAAGAAATCTTAAAGCTAGTTCGGACTCTGTACAATCTCAAACAAATGTAATGGGAGCATGCAAATCTAATGCCTATGTCGACAGTAACATATAAATTTGTATGCTAAATGAAGCGATCACTATAACGGGTTCAGCGGTCATCTCAGAAATATCTTTATTACTACAAATAGTGACAAAATGTGGGATAAGATACGGGTTATAGGCCGGCCCTTCGGCAGTCACCGAGCCATTGAAAATATATGTCGATGACGCGCGTAATCCATATAAAATAAATCGCCTATATATAAAAGTTAAATATTGGCGAAATGACGAGATTCAGCATCCACATAACTCATCATCTAATGGTTCTGAATGATTTAAAACCTTTTATCATAAAGTAGCAGAGTTGCAATAACTCAATTTTATTAGTCTGGTCAACGCAGCTTTATGTCGATGGTTTTATTATAGAATAAGCGTATCATGCGTAGCTCACTTTGTTTCTAGCAGTCATAAAATTTCAATATTCCCAAGAATGTAACGTTATTTAGTAATAATGCAGTGTTAGATATTTGTGGTTCTGGCAGAACTCGCTTTTGCATTACCCGTATAGGTAAATTATAGTGCCTTTAAAGTCAAATTAGTTTCATGAAACAGCGTCCGAGACCGTTACCATTATTGGCTTGGTGCCACTACTCTTTCGGACTTTAATCTACCTGTATCACTGGTAAGACGGTACTACATTTCTAAATAATCTTCTAAGTTCTATTGTAAGCTGCGAACATTTCGCTAAGATAAAAGTGTCAGATAAAAGGTTATATAGTTACCTGTGCATCGGCGAGTCTGGGAACATATCGAGACTTTCTGACACTGAGCTACTGGGACTTGGCGTCGCATCTGCTGTTGCACCATTTCTTAATATTTCTGCCTATAATTGAAAAAGGTGTCCTATGATAATTAATGCATTGCTTCGAACGAAGATAAGATAGGTCGGACTCTAGGCATACTCTACTTCAAGCACATACTAAAAAGATTTATAAAAAATCTGAAATGATTTAAATTAGAATTTAGTGTCATTACTTTAAAGCCCAGGTTTCCTATGACAGTGATGCCGTCTATAAAGCAAACTTTTTAGTTCCGTAATAACAAAGACTGGTGTCACCATTCTCATGATAGCCATCATTATAGTGGCCAACACTATGTTAGAAATCCCAAGCTTTATACGAAGGTAATCATACCTTCTTCTTTACCCTGCCTCTTCGCTTTTCGAATTTCGACGTTTCCATGGAAGCTGCCCGCCGTCTGACTGACTTGCCCGGCTTCGCGTCAGGGTTGATCATCCACCACGATGACTTTCCCGTGCCTTCATTTTGTACCCGCATAAACCGGTTATGTAAGGACAGGTTATGTCTTATTGAATTCTGTAAAGAAAAAAACAGGATCGTTAATTATGATGAAAACTTTTTAAGCCTGATGATTGGGGTACACCATGTAAATCTTGTTAAGAGGTGTTACATGTTCCCTGAGCTGGCTGAATTTATATCAAAAGACTAAAATAACTCAAGTACTATAGCAAGACATCAGCTGCCAATAGATCATTAACGTTAAGACGGATTTTTAATCGATTAATATCAATTTAAAATATTTGAAAATAAACTTGTTCGTACCAGAGCTCTAAGATCGAATAAAGTAAATTTGGAAACAATTTTTTGGTAATTTTACACGCTTTGATTGTATTACCCATATAATTTATTTAAATTGTTTGATATCCATATAAATGTTAGCATGTCTAACAACTACAATTTTAGCAGAAGGTAGTTTTTATCACAAGTTTTTTTTTTTAAATATGACCAAGAATATTAATTAACCATTTAACATTTCTTTATATTGAGGAGATCACATGTTTCCGCAAAAAAAAATTGCTTAATGTATTTATGCACGTTCCATACCAGCATATCCTTGAAGCTAAACTAATATTTTGAGGTGAAGTGACACTAAAATGAATGCAATAAAAAGGACAATCACGCAATATCCGGGCGCGGTTGACACAGTTGACCACAACAAAAAACTATTTTAATCCCGCTACCGTTGAATATGAGTGCAATAACGCGTCCTAACTCACACCGGTAATAAAATCCTGCAACTTTTTCCCGTCGAAGGAATAAATGCGACCGCAGGAACGAATGAAGTTTAGCTATAAAACAGTCCATAAATAATATCTGCGTGGCCTGTGAGAACCGCCACTTATGGTAACTACAATTTACTCTACACATATACTCATATATGTGCATTCTTCAAACAAAATAGAACAATGAATTTTATAAGATACGGTAATACGGTAGATACTAATGTGCTGTGCTGTAACGTATATTATATAAAGTATGTTACAGACACACGAATGCGATGAAATTGTATGTATATATTTTGCCTCCTTTTTGTAGATAATTGGCGTAGCTATAATTTATAATTTACACAATATTATAATTACATTTCTATGATGAATATCTGTGATGGACCTAAAATAAATTTGCAAGGGATTTTTACATTCACGGGTTGTTAAACAGAAATGTCTATAATTTCAAAGTTTCAATGTATAATGTAAAGCTCGAATGTATTAATTTTGGGTATTATTATTTTGTATATGCATCGATGGAAACTGATTCTACTAATTGCACAACGTAGGTAGCATGTTTGGAACATTTTAGATACCATATTCCTACCAATTTCCCGTTTCATTAAGGAAACCTGTTATTTTCATTGGTCCTTTAGAGTTTTATTTTCATAAAATGGTTATAAGGCTAATATAATAAATATTTTAATTTTATTCCTAAAATCCATATCCATGCTACTAATACTATATATATATAATTTATTTAATGATTAATACACGTGTTCCTATTAAGTACGCCCAATTAAGTTTATGTGATGTACAACAATTGGACGTGTACATAAATCTAGTAAATGTGGACAACTCCGCGATTTATCAAGCGTGAAAACACACGCAACAAATGGCCTGTCGACGCTTTGATGGATTTGTCGCCAAGAGCCCTTACCATGAATTACGCGAGCTATAAAAGTGACAACCCCGCGTTGATCTTCGAGCGCCCCTGTCACCGATGTATAAAATCTCGACCCGCTCGCAACGCGAAGTTTCGAGTTTCCAAAGCGAGTGGAACGTGAAAATTCGTGATAAGTTACGTTTTACCGATATACAATTGCGTTCGAAATCTTTTAATACAATGACAACTTCACGTTTTCACTTTAGAAAAACGTGAATCTAAACCACCATTGTCCCTAGATATTATACGTAGGTACTTATAATTTATCCCTAATTGGAGTGAAATTGCAAGCCTTCCCTTGTAATTATTTAATGGATACGAATTCATAGTGAATGTTGTCTTATTTATATGGCATACCTATTTATAAGCAAAACCCATATACAATATTTATTTTATAGAGGCCTCAATATTAATGTATCCGATATAATAATTTCACGAATATAATTTATGGGCAGTAAAGATATATAGTTTGCTGACAGGCAACTAAGTTAATCGAATTTTCTGCTACTGTGATGTAACGTGCGTAGCTTTTCACGTAATTTACCTGTTTTTTTTTTTGTCGGTATATATTATGGTTTATACGGCCGTATTTCTCCACGCTCCAGTGAAGATTGAACGGGTACCGAATGCGGTACTTTGTACAGAGAATTCGAGGAATATAATCTGACATGAAGCGTCGTATCTTGTCATACACTACTATAAATCTGTGGAATCTGTAGAGATTGCGCCGGTACATTTATAAAATTTATGAAAAAATCTTTCGTCGCCACAAATGTAGGGGAGACACGAGACAATGGCAAAATGAAAAAAATTACGTCATCAAATTTCCATATACTTAAATACAAAAAATCGGTACGCGTTCTAATTATTACTAGTTATTACGCTTGTTACCCTCATTTGAGGATATTGAAGCAATTGTTCACTAATTCTGACATTATTCAGACTAGTGAGTAATTTCTCTACATATGTAACGGGTTAATAATATAGGTCACATTACTTAATGTATTTTTAATTTGTCGCAACCGCAGTAAATTGCCAGTATTTTAACGATAATATTTACAATAAATTCTCACTTTTATTACTTTGCCCATACTTTCTTCTTATTATCTTATGAAGTATCTGCATTAAAAACCGGTATAAATTATATTCTAATTATACAAGTTGCCTACGTATAATTATAATTATACTAGATGAATACGATTCAAATTAGGAATATATCGCACTGTGCCAATTCCAGCACTTTGTGAAATGAACATCGCGACAAGCGCCGTACAAACCGGGGCAAGACATCGTACTTAGAATTTTGTCTACGGCAGGATCTTTGGCGCCACTGCGACCCTTATGGGGTGAATTAACCGTCTACGCTGTCTACAGTCCCCTTTAATGCTCCACCGACTTAAATTTTGTCGAATTTCCACCGCTATTATATAGCGTTACGCAATCTTCGAGCGACGGCTTATGATTTCCGCTCTTTATAGCCTTCGCTTGTTTTCTGAGAGCTGTCGTTGTAAATTGACGAGCCTGCTGATTGGTTACGATGTGATAGTCTTTAACTTCGGTCCCGTTTTAGTGTTGTTAACGGGAGTTTCCGAACGTTGTAAATTTGATTTGGTCTGATATTTTTTTCAATAGTTTGTCAGTGTTATTTAATGATTGTTTCAAGATATCATTGAGAAAGAAAATATACCTAATTTTAGAGTTAGTAGTAAATTCTGATGTTTTGAAAACAGTAAATAAAAAAATGTACAAAGAAAGTATACTAACTTATTTTTAAATCATAATTTCTATTAGTAAAAAGTGAAATTAACCGCCAATTTCTGTAGATATTGTAATGGCTAAATTAAGCTGAATATATATTTAGTCGCTTTTATATGAGAACTAAATGTTGGTACGAATAAACGTGGAAAAGCGAAGCAGCGGTATAATCGATTGTTGAATAATTCAGCGACATTAATCTGTTAGTTTGACATACTCGGTGCATACACGATGGACCTTCAAAATATATTTTAATGTAAGTATTACAAAACTCTACTCTGATTTCAATATTTTATACGGAAATATCATTATTTAAATGGTTGAAGTGCCTTGGAAAGCACGTTAAGTCGTTGATATCATAGTCAGAAGTCCAAGTCTGACCACTTACCAGAAGATATCGTGTTACCCAGTAACTGGGTTGTGGAGGTCAGATGGGTCATTCAGTAAGACCGAAAGCTGACTCCAACAAAGTTGGCAAAAGGCTAGACAGGGGGGACATATGATAGTGCGCTCTACGTACTATTTGCCTCTCTTCTGCATCCGCGTTCTTTTGCATCTCTTTTGCCTAATAATTGAAGGACCAAAATCACCGACATAACTGAGAGGATTAGCAAGCTGAAGTGGCAATGGGCTGGTCACATATGCCGCAGGACCGACAACCGTTGGGGTATACGAGTCCTCGAGTGGAGACGAACGTAGCGTAGGGCTCCCTTGGGCGAGATGGAGCAATGACATCTAAAAGGTGGCTGGTAGTGACTGACGGAGAACTGCTCAGGATTGAGATTTTTGGCGTGCCATGGAAGAGGCCTATGTCCAGTAGTGGAGTAGAGGCTGATGATGATGATGATATTAATTATAAATGCTCACTTTCCACCTCTCTTGTCCAGAGATACCAAGGACCAATATGTATCAATGGAAAACTATCAATCTAGCATTAAATTTTTTGTTGCTAGGAATTTTAAATAAAATATATTAAATGATAAACTTTCTTTGAACTTAAATGATTGACTTTTCTAAATATATAATAAGTAAGACACTGTCTTACTTATTATATGTTCAGAAAAGTACATTCAATGGAACTTATGTAAGTGTAAAATAGTTAGTCCCCTTTGTCCTTCGCTCGGTCCTCAGACAATGCGTCACAACCGAATGTATGCGCATATAAAAATTTAGTACTGTTATTAGATGAATGAAATTATGGAAGCTACCGAACGTACGATACATATTCCACGTAGTTTTATTAACCTCCCGTCCCTTTGTGTTTACTTCGTTGATAAGTAGGTGAGTATTGCACTCTTTACACGTGGGTAGTATTTCAAATTTTATATGAGCTTATTTGGAAACAATCCCGCTTTTAATAGATGTCTATGTAAGAACGATATAAATTGGTCTTTAAACTCTCTAGTATCACCCCGCGCTTTCAACCAAATAAGTCTTGATCCCATAAGAATACCAAGATAAAACGTATTCTAGGTCCTAATCCAGGTCAAGATTTATCGATACGACGTATATCATAAAAAAGCCATCCAGCCATTTGAAGGAGATCGCGTCACAAACAAATATACAAAAAATACTTTCCTCTTTACAATATTATAAGGACCAAAATTGTATGTTAATAAAATGTTTAAACTTACGTATCTTAACAGGCTGAATTTTAAAGAGATTGTAGCTACATTCACTGTTATATAATCTTAGAAGGTTGCCTGTTCTCCATCCACTTAATTAAAATCTCTTGGTCCTCTCTTGGGTGCAATAGAGAAGAGGTATGAGTGTTCGAGATTATTCGACGTTCCGTCGACATTTCGATGAGTTTAGCGATGAAAGTGTATGCATTAATCATAGTAATATGTATATTAAAATACTGTCCCGACTAATGATTTCTTAGTCGGGAATTCTACAGATAAACGCTTTACTATGTGTAAATAATGTCATCACCATCTTGCTAAGAAAAAGGTGAAGAAAAATGGCATGTCCTGGAAACCAAATTTCAAAGAGATGTGACATCCACCAACTGCACTGTGACCATCCACCAACTGATTCTATCTTTTAATTAATTATTTTTTATAATTATACATTGTGCTCGCATGATAGAAGCAACATAAATATGTAACGAAGAAATGTAACCTTGTGATTTTAAAAGAGTGTCCATGGAGTTTCTTGCACGTTCTTCTCCACAGAGATCCACGCTTTGGAACTTGCAATTTAGCTTCTCTTTTCTTGGACTGACCGACATTGACTATTCAAAAGTACCAAGTGATGTTTAATTTGAAATAAACAATTTTGATTTGATTTGACTGACTTATGTCCCAGCAGTAGGAAAATTGTCACATAAACAAATAAATAAAAAAGACACATTAAAGTACTTAACATTCATACATAACCAGTCTATAATATTATGGATTAATTAAATATTTTTATTAAGTACTTTTCATTCCTTCTTACTACCTAGGTACCTACTTCTTTGTTCCATCTATACATAAAATGGTAAAACAAAACCGCCGCCTAATTACAACTGTTCAAATCGATATTCGATACAAAGAAATCAAAAGCATTGATGAAATGGCAAAAGAAAGAAATGAATAAAGCGTTCGAAATATTCCCAAAGTGTGAAATCAAATAATAAATAATTCAAATTAGAGAATCGGGATTACACAATAGAGGGCGTCGGCTCCAGGGGGAGCCGCAAACGTGACGGCCCCGAGAAATTTAGAAGAAGCCCGGTGACGTGTCAACCGCTACTGACAAATTTAATTATTCAACTTACCGAAACGTTAGCAAGATGACTTTTCCCGAGCCGATAACTAAGTAGGAATAAATTCACTTAGAGCTGCCGAAGCAAAGTTTAACTTAATAAAACATTGGAATTTTCGTAATTCGATTGTACTGAGGTCGGATCTCGCTGTCGGCCTGATTTGAATACGTCATTACGAATCATTTGTCGTGCTCACCTGGGAAATTTGAGTTACCGAAATAAGTACAGTCAGCCTCGAACAGATGTACGACGGGAGTAGGCAATTGCGTAACACACTTCTATAACATTGATTGCGTTATTTACAGCTGAGCAGACCAATTTTTCGAACATACCTATAATACAATATCTGGTTCAGTACTATGCTTTAAAAAAATAGTACCTACACATTGGGTACTTAGCACCTTGTAGCTACATTTTCAGTACTCAACATCTGTCTAGCCTTTTCCCAACAAAGTTGGGGTGGGCTTCCAGTCTAACTGGTTGCAGATGAATACCAGTATTTATAACAGATCGACTGCTTCTCTGGTAAAGTCTTATTTGGTAAAGACTGGTCGACTTTTGAGCGTCCGATGACCCATAAAATCTGTCAAAGATTTAGGAACCACAGCTGGGACCAACGGGCTTAACGTGATTTCCGAGCCACGAATGGGTCATATTGGTATGACAATATAAACAACAATTACACATCCATGGACCAACCGTGGCAAGCCTACCTTAAAATGATCGTTCGAATCGCTTTTTCATACAATCATTATTCTCTTGCCCAGTTCTCTATTTATTTGGGGAATATTATCTCTCATACATTAGGTACTATGGCTACAAAAATTGTATACAGTCAAATTAATTCCTGTTGCTGTGTACATCTTTTTGAAGCTTACTGTACAACATTTCTCCGGTCGAACTGTCTGATTGTTAAATTTTAGCTTCATTGGATCAACTGTTAAAATGGAATTATAAGAACTCTAATGAACGAAAACTTTGGTCCAGATTCGAAAACAAAATTAAGTTTTCATTTCCTTTATTGGGTTTTCTTGGAAAAAATGTCCTAACTCTTATCTGAATATATAATAGTGGTCGCATGTGCTGTTGCTAAGCATGAGATCCTGGAATCTTTTCCCGATTCGGGAAACGATTTCAGTGTGATCATGTTTTTCCATTCTAATGCTAATTTCTCATTAGCAGCCCGGAGTCTGGATTTATGCCCAATTGATGGCATCAGACTGCTTTTTTTACATGATAGCTATACATAATTGGAGAAATGCTGGTTTACTCTAAATACATCTCTGTGACTACCTTCAAGGAACACAGGCGTAATGACATGATGCTCTTATGAACCAGTTGATCGTTTCTGTAAAAGTTACGTGAAGTAAGCTTGGAATGAGCCTTCAATAGTCTCCCCCCTATCATTTCTAAGCTGTTCTAGCGGTGCCTACAACGCAACATGCGAACAACGCGTTACGCGTCACTGACGTCACGCGAATTCTTCATCTCGCAATTAAAGTTTTCTGTGCAACTAGCACCCATACAAGTTCGCGACATCAACCGGCGGGCGAAGCGGTCCGCCAGACAATCCCAGTCTGGTTGGAGGATTCTCCCTTTTCTATGGAGGATGAGTGAGCTTTACACGCTGCTCTTCATACCCTCCACACTGTCATTCCAACTATCCCACTCACACCACACTCACTTCACCCAAGTTTTCATTGTGAAATGGTAACAGAACCGCACTGCTGGTAAGGAATCAACAAAATAAAGGCTACGTACTTCATCAGCGAGAGATAGACCTTTACAAAATTAATAAGTTTAACTTTTGGTAATTTGTTGTGAATTTTGAGTAAAATTAATACTATTTTGGTCTTGTATTTGCTTTGGCTTTATTTATAACAGAGGTAAGTAATTCTATCTTCAATACAAGTAAGGAATACTAAATGGTAGGTTGTAAAAATATGCTTTAGGTATTCAATGCAGTGCATGTCCATCGATTTATTTGTAATACTACGCAAGCATAAGTTATGTCTCATTTCGTATGAGTTACGCAATAAATACAAAGGACATTATTATTAAAAAGTGATTATAAATTATATAAAAATCATGAATACGAGAGATGTGACCAGACTGACAAACAAAAAAAAAAGCTAAAAATTTCGCAAATACCGAGTTGGCTTTAAACTCGCTTCAATCACTGATCAAATTGTCGAAAATGTTTAAAACAGAAAGGACTTATTAAAAGATGCAATGAAGATCGTAAGGTCTAAATTGCACTAAATCTGCCAGAGCAAGAGAGTTACAGCCACAGAGTACATTATACTATTGATTACAGCTTACAGGCCGCCTACCATTGACCCATAGACAAATATAAACATTAGTTATAGGCAAAATTCTTCTTACTAAACTTGCCTTGTCTATGGATTTTTTTTTTCGAAATATATTATTTCTATTTATTGATTTGTTTTATGAGAGAGATGCCTCAAAACAACCTAAGAAACGTTCACTCAAGATAGTAAAAAACCCTAAGAACGAGACCAGAGACGGATGAAGAAGAATGTCGTTCTTTTTCTAAAGTTAGCCGAACAAATTAAAAAAAAACCGAAACAACATATCTAATTGGAAAATTAAGAAAACACTCAATAGTTTTCTTTGAGTTTTCTTTAATGTTTTCATAACTACTAACGAAAGGATTATATAAAACTAATAAGAATTTCCCAATAAGTAACAATATTCATTCATTAGGGTAAGAAAAAGAAAAATTCGACAGGCGTGCTCGTGTCCGTGGATTCTTGGATTTATATCTGGGTTCCGTATAAATCACTTTAATGGTCCGATTAATGTCCGGACCGAGTTGAGGTGTAAGATGTACGCAGAATAGACGTATGCAACAGAAATGTTGCCAACAAAAGAACACGAAGACACAGTATAAAGTAGAATATGTATGTATGTAGTCTTTTACGTACTATAGTTAAACATACATAATTATATATGTAGAGAAGTGGGCGAAATTAAAAATAATCAAAAACACTCATTCAGTCGGTACTCACAAGAGTATTGTTTAATTGCAAACAAAAGGAAACCATATTCCTAAATTCTTTTTTGACGTCGATTTGAATTTTTGTTACCTACAGTAAATTACCGTTTTAATCATTCAAGGAAAAAACGAGCCAACTGCGAATTGGACGCGCGCTCAAAGGAACGCACAATCTGTCCAATTTCTTTATTCGATTTTCAACTTTATCGCTAAAGCATTAAGTCTCAAGGTTGATTGGGAATGCTTGACAGTTTCGGATAGCTTGAATTACTGTTATAGTGGCAACAGAAATAGCTATCACTGTTCTTGAGACTGTCTGGCGATAGACAGACAGGCAGAAGGACAGTAGAGTCTTATTATTTGGGTCCCATTTTCACTCTTTGGGTACGGAACCCTAAAAACCATTTCTTCTTCTTCTTCTCAACCTATAAAGGTTCACTGCTGGACAAAGGCCTCCCTTCCAAGGCTTTCTTCATTCCATTGGGGGGCATTGCCATAATTCTAACGCAACACGCCACAGGAAAAGCGCTGCTGCCCGCTTTCCTGGTGAAAGTTCCCTTAGTCGCCTCTTACGACACCCGCGGGAAGATATGGGTTGGTACTGTTCTATGCCCGGTACCACATGAAAAAAAGAAAACATAAACATATAACAACAAACCCAAACCACACAGCCTATAATGATCCCACTCTCGGCACATAAATATTCTCTCTGAGAGAGAGAGAGAGTGGGCCATAATCCACCGCACAGAGTGCGGGTTGATAGATTTCTCAATTGGTTTTCTCACGATGTCTTCCTTCACAGTTTTGAGAGCAGTGGTGTCGAAATAATTCACACAAAGTAAACCACCTTTCTGGATTCAAACCTACGACTCGGATTTGTGGTCGTTTCCACCGGGTCACAACTACTGTTATATAATAAAGGCTGATTTACACGGTGCAATTTAATTGCCTATGGTATACAATAAAATTTTTGCAACAAACTAAATGGTGTTTAGACAAAGCAACTTTTATTGTTGCTTCAACTTATTAAGAAACGCCATAGGCAATTAAATTGCACCGTGTAAATCAGTCTTAACGCACATATATCAATTATTGCTATTACGTACAAATCCAAGCCTTCCGGATTTATTATCAGTTGTTGGAAAACATGTGATCGGAGCTAATTATTAATTAATAATCAAGACGAACTCTGATAACCTGTCGTCCTACTCCTATAGATCAGGGTCTGTGATACCAAGATCACGTCTCCTTTATCTATTAGCTCGTAGATAATAAAGGGTCATGTCCTTTTCCCATCTCGATATATAGCTGCATGGTTGTCATGTAATCAAGTCTGAATTTCAAGTAATTAAATTTGTTTTTAACCGACTTCAAAAAAAGGAGGTTATAAATTCGACCCGTATGTATCTACCTATGTAAGCCAAATTTCAAGTGTATGTATGTTTTTATGTTTGTGCGCGCATATTTCCGGAACTGATTTGAGTGTCTTCAAGGCTAGAGCGAATAGGCTCTTAATAAACTAGTGCGCTTTACCATCAACGATTGCGTCACTGCTTACCATCAGGCAGGATTGCGGTCAAGCGCTGGTTTATAATATGTAAAAAAAACCACAAGTCACCTTAGGAAAAGCTATAAGTTTCATCAAAATCGGTTGAGTAGTTTTTGGGTAGGGATTTTTATCGTATTGATGAGAACTTATTCTAACATAGGTTATAGCTACTACTATTGTTATGAGGTGAAAAATGTAATTTTAGAATTTCGACTAAGACACTGAAAAGTACGAGAAAAACTTTTTCCAAAAATATAGGAACCGACTTCAAAAAAATCTCGAGGTCTCTGTTGTTTAGCTCGCCACCGACTTCTAGAGCCATGACAAAAGTAAAATTATTTTTTCCTTTTAAGTGTTTTTTTTTTTTTTTTTTAAATCGGATTCCATTTTTTTGTAAAAACTTTTAGCCATCTCACAAAACTTTTAAAATATTTAACACAACTAACTATATACACTAGGTAAGTTTAATTAAATGATTAATAAACTATAAAAATGAATACGAAATTCAAAGGTCACACACACTTTGAATAAATTTTCTTAGTGTGTCAAAATCAATTACGTACACTCAAGTAATAGCTTATAATAGGTACGATCCGGACGAAGCGTTTCGCCTCCCCCTTTATACCGCGTACTTCGAGGGACTGGAGCAATTAGCCAGCGGCGGGGTTTCCGTCGGACTACAATTTGAGTGTCTTCAAGGTTCTTAATAAACTAGTGCGCTTTACCATCAACTATTGCGTCACTGCCTACCATCAGGCGGGATTGCGGTCAAGCGCTAGTTTATAATTTTATAAAAATAATAATAATAATGGTTGGATTAAGATCAGATCAAGATTCAGAAAGCGGTATTGCTGGACACGGCTCGCATCGTCAGGAAGTTCCTCTCTCTTTAGCCCTGACCGCCGGTACCTTGGACCCTGTTCTCGATACCGGTGGGCTACTATTTCTTATATTTGTAAATGTTTTTTTATGTATTTACCCATATAAATATTTAAAAATGTAGAACAATATGTACATATAGAGGAATAAAGGAATAATAATAACAATAAGTGTTTGTAATCAGTTATATGTATTATTTTTGGTGAAATGAAAAGTATTATCATAAGCTTTTCCATCCTGAAATCCTGAAACATAACTAGCTGAAACATAATTACTAATCATAATCTTAGTTATAACTAACTCTTCTGTTAACCAATCATATTTTCTTTAGTCAAACCTTACCAAAGTTAAAATCAAAATCTATAACTTCTTTTATACCAGCAACGTCTAATATAGTTCCATAATACATTTTTTCCGACAGCACTTAAGCGTTTAGTAGCGGGGGTAGAAGTAACGCTTATCAAAGGAGTGACCTCTGCCGTGTCGCACCGATATCGAATTATAATTAGGTCCAATGACTTCACTCTACATAATCACAGAATGACCGATGCATATTAACGAGCAAACCAAGTTATGCCCTTTAAAACATAACACTACCTACTTATAAATACTATTGTAACGACCTAATATTATCATAAAGGGTGTATCTGACATCGACGCACAAACGAGTACTTACCATGGATCCAGTACGGGATTCTGAAACCCCCAGTGGTGGAATGTTTCGTCGGCTTTTTCATGATTAAAAAAAACATATGCAGTTTTTTTTTTTTTACTTTAGACCGTTCATAATTGCTATAATTTTATAATCCAATAAGAAGTAAAAATTTATTAATTCACTAATTACACAAGAAAGCGCAATGTGAACAAAACTCGAAAAACTGCTGATTAAATAGAGTTCACATCAGGGATCAACGTCATACCTATAAACCCGCACGTCGTCACGCTTGCAACGTTCAAAGACCGAGCCGACACTTTTTTTAAACACTGTGTATTCTGTAACCGTTCATTAACGACATAAATGATTATCATAATTTTATTAGTGGCATGCGGTGTTGTAGCCTTTTCGCGAAGTTTGCGTTACGATGTCAGATACACCCTGTATAACGTTATCTTTTGTTTATGCGAAACCCGAAACACGTGTCCAATATTTTTAAGTAAAGAATGTATGTATAAAATTTCAACAAGATATCATGAAAAACCACAAAGTTGTGAGCTTGTTATCTGACTTGGTTGTCCCAGTAAAAGTGTGGTATCAACGCACCGCTCACCCGCACGCATCTACGGCGACGCGGCGCGGAGGGGCCTGTCCCACTATGCTAGTACTATGATCTACCGTCAGCTGTGTTGCGCACTCGGTAACCACACTGCAATGATTTATAAATTTATTTGGGGAAAAAATATACCTAACATGGTGTGAAAATGAATGGAATCGATTTAGTTGCTTATTCTTGTTGTAAAACTACTTGGTCTTTTCAGTACTAAGTACTTTTTGATATTTTGTTCTAATGTCAATATTAAAAGAAATAAGTAGATAGACTTTACTTTCGAATATAGCAACCATCACATACTGTTTTTACTGTTTTTATTCTTTTCAACATTTATTCAACAATACCAGAAATTACACAGATTCCAACATACGTTATCAGCACGAAGCTCTGTATATTTTACAATCAAATTTAAAAGGAGATTGGTGGTAGAAAATATACTTAATAACCATGTCTGCTGCAGTTTCTGGTATGTCCCTAAATGGTATTCCGATGCTTTGTAATAGAGAAGGATACACAATTTGGAAATTTAAAATGCGAATGTTGTTAATGCATGAAGGATTATTGGAAACAGTAAGCGGAACATTTGAAGGGAATAAGACGCCCGACGATGTACGTAAGGATGAAAAGGCTCTTTCTAAGATATGCCTTACTGTAGATGGTGCTGCTATTTCGATTGTTCGACCAGCTAAGACCGCAAAAGAAGCGTGGGATGCTCTTCAAAAATCCTACGAGGATCGCAGTTTGGGTCGTAAATTGTCACTGGAACGCAAGTTGTACAGGTACTCCTTATCTGACTTTTCTGACGTAGAGGCTTACTTAACCGCAATAACTACAACAGCACTAGACCTGGTCGATATTGGCAAGACCATAGAAGATAGTTCTCTGGCAGCAATTATATTGGGAGGTCTGACGTCTCGTTTCGAGCCCATGATCATGGCGCTTGAGAAAGGGAGCGTCGAAGTCACAACAGATTTGGTGAGGACTAAGTTGTTGAGCGAAATGACGAAGGAGACTAAAGATGATGTGACTGCGTTGCAAACAAAACAAGTTATTTGCTTTAGGTGTAAGAAGCCTGGGCACAAGAGCCCTAATTGCCCTCTCAAAAAGAAGGAGAAAAAGGCAAAGGCGAGTTGCTCTACAGAGAGTTGTTCTAAGGATAAGGGATTAGTTGTTTCAAGTTCAGGAAATGACACGAAATTGGTTTTGGATGGTGTCACGGAACTGGCTTTGTCTGCACCTAATGTTCAGATATCTGAGAAATGGATTATCGACTCTGGTGCGACTACTCACATGACTCCACATGCTGAATGGTTTAATAGTTATCAACCCCATGATGGGAAGATAACTGTCGCAAATGGTAAAAGTTTGCCGGCTGTGGGCTTAGGAGACGTTGCGATTGAAACAAATACCAATTACAAGAAGATTTCTAATGTTGTACATGTTCCTGATCTAGATTGTAATTTACTGTCGGTTAAAAAAGCAGTAGAGAAAGGTCTCTCAGTTGTTTTTGATAGTAATGGCTGTAATTTTATAATTCTAATGATGTTTCTTTTACAAATGGTCCTGTTTTACATGGTTCTATTTGTGGTGGATTGTACACTTTAGATTGTACAGTAAAGCCGCAAAGTGTTTCAGCTTATAATGTTCACACTAATTTGTCCCAGTTTCAGCTTTGTTATTTCCGTAGCGCGGAAAACCCTCGGAGATTGATTAAGTCACGGGATATTACGTTTTTTGAAAATAACTTTTCAGGATTGAAGGATAGGCTTGTTCAGCCTGATCTTGTTATGAGTCCCAATGTCATTAACTGGTTTTCACAAACTTCTTCAGATACCACATCGCCACTGGCAACTTCTATCTCATCTACTTCTACTTCTTCTTCACCTACTTCAGAAGACGTGGAGATGGCCCCGGTAGAGCAAACTGAGGTTTTTGTGGACGCGACTGATGAAACGGGTGATGTAGGTGACGTGGAGTCTTCACAATCGGGTGAACAAAATGATCTGTCTCTGGTTCCTTCAAATGAATCCAGTGATGTTTATCCTGAAAGACGATATCCTGTACGAGTACGTAAGCCTCCAGATTATTATTCATACGGCACTCTCGGTGATGACTTGTTATGTGAGAATCCGAAAAGTTATCGTGAAGCTATTAATAGCGTTGATAAAGATAACTGGATCTCCGCAATGAATGATGAGTACAATGCCTTGTTGAATAAGCAAACTTGGACATTAGTGTATAAACCAAATAAAAGGGTTATTCCATGTAAATGGGTGTTCAAGATAAAGAGAGACGCGCACGGTGCAATAGTCAAATATAAGGCGCGACTAGTTGCGAAAGGTTTTAGTCAAGTCTGGGGGACTGACTATAATGAAACATTTGCCCCTGTGGTTCGAAATTCATCTCTGCGTACCCTTATAGCGTTGGCGGCAGAAATGGATTTGAAAATACAACACATGGATGTTGATACCGCATTCCTCAATGGGGACTTAGAGGAGGAAGTGTACATGCAACAGCCTGAGGGATTTGCTGAGCACGGGGCAGAAGGTAAAGTCTGTTTGCTCAGAAAATCCATTTATGGGTTGAAGCAGGCAGCTCGAGCCTGGAATATTAAATTGCATCAAACCCTACCAAAAATTGGCTTTGCACGAACATCTGCGGAATCATGTGTTTATTTGAAAAAGTTTGGTAGTGAAACAATAATTTTCGCAGTCTATGTCGATGATCTTATTGTCTTTTACAAAGAAAAAAGTTCATTTGACATTGTCAAAAATGACTTGGAAAAATTTTTCTCAATAAAAGATTTGGGACAATTATCATATTGTTTAGGCTTAAATATTATCCGTGATGACGATAAAATCGTGGTCAGTCAGAAGAACTACATTCAGGCAGTGTTGGAGCGGTTTAATATGCGAGATTGTAAGGAGATGTCTACACCTTTGGAGAATAATAAGTTAGAGAAAGGTAATCCAACATCTCTTGGCGAATATCCTTACCAAAACTTGATAGGATGTCTCATGTACCTAGCTGTGAATACGAGACCCGATATAGCTTATGCCACAAGCTATTTAAGTCAGTTTAATAGCTGTTTTGATAAAAGGCATTGGTTGGCCGCAAAAAGGGTGTTACAGTATTTAAAAGGTACTGTGGATTACTGTATTACTTACAGGAAAGTTGGTGGACATCTGTGTGGATACACGGATGCTGACTGGGCGAACTGTGTGCATGACCGCCGGTCGTACACCGGTTACTACTTTACGCTAGCAGGTGGACCTATTAGCTGGGAGTGTAAGAAACAGCCGACGGTAGCCTTATCTTCTACAGAAGCTGAGTATATGTCCTTGACCAGTGCTGCAAAGGAGGCTATTTTCCTCAGACGGTTAGTGTGTGAAATTACTGATTTTGCTGATCGGGTGTTGTTATACAACGATAGTCAAAGTGCACAGAAACTTGTGCTCAATCCAGTCCACCACAATAGAACCAAACATATTGATACAAGATATCATTTTATTCGTGAAAAGGTTACGGAGGGTCTTATAGACATAAAATATATACCTACGGATAAAATGACAGCCGACTTTCTAACTAAGCCCTTAAGGCGCGTAAAACATCTTAGGTGCGTTGTTAATATGGGTTTGATAAATAGGTAGAATAATTTTCTATTTATTTTTGGTCGGTTTATATTTTGTATCTATTTAGTCTGGTAGTAATGTTTTATTTTTGTATTATGTTTAGCATTACTACTTTGTCTTTTTATTTCCATTAAGGGCGGATGTTGTAAAACTACTTGGTCTTTTCAGTACTAAGTACTTTTTGATATTTTGTTCTAATGTCAATATTAAAAGAAATAAGTAGATAGACTTTACTTTCGAATATAGCAACCATCACATACTGTTTTTACTGTTTTTATTCTTTTCAACATTTATTCAACAATACCAGAAATTACACAGATTCCAACAATTCTAAACAAACTATATTCAGGTTTCGTAATTAATAAAGAAAAAATAACGCTATAGAGTTCATCAGTAACTGAAATATTCTATTTGTCTTTTTTTTTATAAATTATAAACTAGCGCTTGACCGTAATCCCGCCCGATGGTAAGCAGTGATGCAATCGTTGATGGTGAATATGAGAATGTTTCAGTAGTAGGTAGATAAATTATAAAATATAATAGTGGTGGTCTAGTGGTTACGGTAGACAGAATCTTTGACTTTATCACAGCTCTCAAAACGGCTAAGAAACATAACGCGTGGAAATGTCGTCAAACAAAAAATTCTAATACATGTGACCAACCTGCACTGGGAACGCGTCGTGGAATTCAGCCCAATCCCTCTCACCTGGCCGGGAGGCCTGTTCCACCGGGAACATAATGGGCTCATTATGATGATGATAATGTATTTTTTTTTTTTACATATGTGCATATGTTTTTTTCTAAATAAGTCTAAAACCCAATATTCTGTCTGAAGAAATGTAATAATTCACTTACAGTAAGTTGTACAATTGGTGACAATGTGTCTACCTCAATAATGCCTAATTATTATTCATTGACGTATACGAATAAAGCAAAAATACTTTGATTTGAAAGAATGTTAACCAAAATTAGAAGAATGTTTGTCATGTCACAATGTTTTGTTGGAATCAAAATAAACTCTCAAATAACAGGGCGAGGGAACTATTCTAATAACCAGTTTATTTTAGCACTGCACTTTAAAGACGAGGATGCATAATTACATTTTATGAAAAATAAAAAAATAATTTAATTTATGCGAGAGGACCGAGCGATTCCGGAACAGTTGGCGAGTTCCCAGATCTAAATTCGACATCTGCACGTCATGCTCTTGACCCCACCTAAGATGCCTTACAGTGCGACTTCATGATAAAATAATTAATAATGTACCGATTTATTCATAACTGCAATATAACGCGTCCTTTAAAGAAAACTCGCAAAAACTTGCACTACCAAAGAAAAATCTTTTAAATAGAATCTTTCAATTGAACGAACAAGGAATGACTGTATAAATTTCCCTCAGATCTATTGTTACCGAATGACGATGGAAGTTTAAAACATTTCATTCCCTGCGTATAATAACTATCGAAGCCTAAGTGATTCCGAGACAACGTTTTTAAAACCGAAGGGGAAACCTATTTTGCCGCAGACGCAAACACCTTTTCAATCCTTCAATGGGCCTAACGATGAGATGGTGGGAAGAGCTGTGAAGTACCAACTAGCCGTGGCAGTTTCTTAATGGTATTGTAAGACAGAAAAAATACCGGGATCGCGGTACAATGGTGCAAAGAGAAAGATTAATCGTTTGTACGGAAGGCGCACTCGGGAACGTACTACGATCAGAGCCGCTTCTACAAAAATTAATCATTTTAACGCGTCATTGTCGTTCGGTCTCCTCCCACGCGTGAAAACTTCCCCGCTAATTAAATTAGAATTAGGGAGCAGTTTGACAGATTGCGTTCGAATTTTTCACTCGCTTTTCGAACCAAAAGATGAATTTCTACAACTGCCATAAAATCTGTCTTCTTGATTAATAGACGAATGTGAATACTCGGATAAGTGGAAAATTTTATTCCAGTACCTATCGTTGGAGATAACGAAGAAAGAAGAATTACATAAAGCTTTCAGAAAGTGTGATGTAATCTCGACCGTCGTTTCCATAAACTTAATGGCGAAGTATCACAGAACTTACATATCGCTGTTATAACAACCCAAGTTGGCATATTTGTTACCCCCTCAGTCAGCATATTCGCGTCGAATGACCGCCAATTTATGTGAAAACTTCCACCGGTTAGAGCATGACCTATCTATATGAATAAAAGTTTTCACTCGTCAAGGAGCTATCGGTATGTTTCGAGAAGAATACCTTAAGTAAATATGCCAGGTTGAAGTTTTCGCACGAAAGTTTGCGTTACGACAAAGCTATGTGTCAATTTCGCGATTGAAATATGGCGCCGGAGTTGCCGTGCATGGGTGGCGGCGACGCCACTGTTTCCGTGTGCTATAACTCGATGCACCCTGCATGCTACATGCTCGCATACAAATTCGTACAAACTAGAAAAGACCTCGTATTTCACACGGGGAATGGACGATAAGTTAGCGCGTCGATTTTATCTATCGGGCACCTTGACAGATAACGTTGTCTACACGCATCACGTCAAAACAGTCGACATGCACAACTGTATCGCTTAGTGAACGCATCGATTCCCTACCTATACACATTGATAAGAACGCGTGTACTGTAATGAATGCCAGCAATACATCTCAATGTATAAGCTGGTAGGTAGTCGTGCCTTGCGGAACGCCTGGAGGATAAGTAAAATATTCCACTTAGTGAATTGCGTTCCGTAAATTGCCACAATTATCATACCGTTTTACCGGAGCTACAGCTATTTTAAGGGAACAGTGATTTTATTTCTCTAAGAAAATCAGTATGACATCAAAAATAGTGTACTTGGTGATAGTACATATTTTATTGAAGCGTAGAGGGTCTACGAGGTTCCGTAGTAGCGGAATGATGTCTCGTTAACCTAGTGGGAGGCCATGGTTCGTATTCATGTGAGTCAGTAGTACTACATACGAGCAATAAATAGGCGGAAAGCCTTACCCGGAATGATATCCGGAATCAGGAGAAAGTGGAAGTAGCGCTGTAGTTAGGAGCTCGCTACTACGCCTAGCGGAGTAATAACGCAGATGCGTCATGTCTGACGATTTTGTTGGCTTCATATTTATGGGGAGGGACGGATTGATGGGTTGTTAGGAAATCAAGTTTTATTGAACGTTAAGAAAATTAAATATTATATGTAAGTATAGGTTTAGGGTGCCCTTGGTATTTAATTTTCGGTGTATACCTTTACAATAGCTTATTTTATACAGTTTAAAATGTATTATTTCTGATTTTGTGTATAGTAATGTCTTCTCTTTTTATTTTTGTCAATGTAAAACCTTTTTAGTGTTTTAATATTCAAAGACACCACCTAGACAAGTTTCCAACAATCAAGCGAGATTAATCTATCAAATGGATCGCATGAGCGTCAATTTCCCTATAGAGTGTGGCACTCAATAAATTTTTGTTTTATACATATTTGCACATGTTGAAAATGTACGATCTGTGTCGTTAGGTAGGCGTCCGTGCGTCGCGTCGCCAGGTACATCGGTGGCGCCACATGGGCTTCTGCCAGATTAATGGATCATTGCCCCCCCACCTCACTATCCCCCCACCCCCGCAGATGCGAAACTACTGTTCGACGACATCGCTCCTTCCTTCACTAGATATATGACCTTCGTTCCTCCACTTAACACTATTTCAAATTACGAACACTTTTTCACCGTATGTATTCCATGCGAGGACTTCTTAATAGAGAAACTGAGCGAACTGGATTGGACGCTATTTGTACCATACGATGCTAACGAAAATAGACCATCCAACGCATTGAAGCTGCCTATAAAACACTGACCCACTAATACTACGATCATAACCCGCTTCGACCTTCAGTCTCAACAAGTAGCGAACTTACATTTATGCTCGATAAAACACTTCGAAACGGTTCGTCGTAAATCACGAAGACATCGAAAGTTAGCCGCCAAGCACTTAAAGTTTAACAGACAATAATAACTGACGATGAAAAAACGGCCTTCATCGGTGGGGGTATAAAAAGTAATGTGGCTATAGTGGTGGGGCTAAAGGGCTAAGTTGGTGAGTGGGTAAGTTTTGAGGAATGTTGTAATGAGGCGCGCGGGACAATCGATAAATTTGAATGTTCGCCGGCGCCGCCCATCGACTTGCAACTTTTTTCGGTAGCGGGGGGAACGCGCGCCACACTGACGCCACTGGCTTGCGATCAGTTTCCACCGACGAAGCTACGCTACGCTACGGAAAAATCAAAATTTAATTATCTCAATTTTCTCTTGTTGACAATCCAACCCAATGGAACTATGAAAACTGGAAAGTTAATTCATACATATAATTATGCCCAAAAATATTTGATATTCCAAAATACTCAAGCTCTAATTAAAACAAAAACAATTCTCCGTCTCCTCTTCCAGTTTACAAAAAAGAAAAAAAAAAACATATAATACTTATAATTCGTCTCTTCCACAGGCATATGTATATAGAATGAGAGGTGATTACCTACTTAGGCTTTTCCCGATTTTTAAAACATGTCTTAAGATACACCCATTAAGTACTCCTGTATGCCAAACGCTTCAGTTACATTTAACTTTACAGTAACATAACTTTTAGAAGCTAACAAAATCCCATCTCGACTGCGTAGCGTAGCATTGCGTCTTTGGACAGAAGCCTTAGAGGTAGGGCTGCCCTGTCGACCAGTCACGCATTTGATGCAATTGGTATCACACTTACCGAGAATACGTCTGGATTATATGATTTATGTCCAGATTTCGAACCTAAACTGAGCAGCGATATGATTTATGTATCGCTTTCTAAATTTCATATTTAGTTACGTAAAATACACTATATATAATTAATAAAGCAATTCCAAGAGAAATAGATACTAAACCATTATTATTTATTATAAAAACTTTCTGCACGATAAAAGGTTTTGATGAGACTGCTCCTTCGGTACGCATTAAAGAAAATAATAAATCGAAAAGGAAATAATTTATCGGGACTTCCAACCCTATAAACAAGCAGGTAAGGTAGCGTGTAGGCGAATGCGGAAGTGATAATCTTAAAAGTTAGATTGACATAGTTCTGTCGTATAAAACTGTAGCAAAGTTACAAGTTACAATGTCACAGGAATACGAAGGTACGTCCCCTGATTTATTGGGCCTGGCAGTCTTTCAACTGGTAATTGGAACGAAATACGTAAACCAGTGAAATAGCTAAACTTTTTACGATAGATCCTTAGACGTGCCTTAAAATTTGCTTATGAAATTCTTGATTTCATTCCTATATCTTTTCTGTAGTTAAGTTTAAATTATAGTTTTGTGTGTGTCATGTATTAAGTGTGGTAGTATCCTACTCCTAATATAATATTATAGACGCGAAAGTTTTTGTATTTGGATAAATGTTACTCTTTCATGCAAAAACTACAGAACGTATTTTGATGAAAATTCCCAGTAATGAACCTTAAGAGGGGACTCTAGTGGCGTTTTCTCCATACAAACGTATTCCGCTAGTTTCTTCGTGGATAACGATTTAAGCGCAATTATTTTTTTTTACAATTTTAAAACCTTCATTAAACGTGCCTCTATAATTTGATTTATTCGAAAACTTAATTAGTAAAAGAAATATAATATTTCAAAATCCCAAAAATAACCCATTTTTACCGCGATGTTCAGACGACTATAAGGCAAATGTGATACTGATAAGTTTTTGACAAAAAATAAATTAATAGAGGTACCTATAGGTATACTGATCCTCTAACTTTTGATATATAAAAATAATTGAGAGCTGTCGTATTCTGAAAAAGAAACCAGCGGAATACGAAACGGCTTTTGATCAACGTTTTTGTTGGTAAAATCAGCCTGAGTTGCAACTGTCCCTTTCGCACTTTATGCAGAGAGTTGGAAGCGGCGTGACGGCAATAGTTTCTGCAAATACCCATTTTTCAAATTCCTTGGCACTAGAGTCCCCTCTTAAATATCAGAATAATACAGGATAATTTACATCAGGTATCTATCAGTTGATTGACACTTATGAAACTGTAAAACTGCGGGGCGTTGCTGGTCTTACTTATATAGTTTACTCTTTGACAACTGAAATTGTTTAATAGTCAGTAATGGTTGGGTTTACTAGCATAATTTACAGATGAGAATTTGTAAAGGGCGTTCAGTTTATTCTTCAATAATATGTTTTATTTTGTAACTTTGTCTTGATCATTTTAGTTTGATTTAATTCTTTTTGAACACTCGACAAAGGCGATCATTAAATGTTTCTCTATTAAAATGCAAATGTCCACAGCATTGATAGAAAATAGTAATTGAATTATTACTTTGAATTATTCCACCACAGAAATAGTTGTATGTATTGTTCGTGATAATAGTCACAATACAAAATGAACGTATAATGTTTATACAAACTATTTATTAGTATACACGTGAGCAAATCCTGAGACACACCACGGCAACGGTTATCCTTGTAACACAAAGGAGACATATTGTCATTGACAGGCTGCCATAAACAAGTGGTTGGTAGGATAGTGGATAGAAAAAAGGTAATATCCTCTTGTCATAATGTTTGAGGTTCCCCACTATTATTTTAGTTATTGGATTAAAATGGCTCTGCTACTCTAACGAGCAGTAATCTAACCATACAAATAAATAAAATTGAAGTGTATGTTTATATTTTAAAAACAGTAGCTTCTAGTCAAAAGCTGAATAAAGCTTTTCAAACTCTTATTCAAGAGCTTACAAAAGTTTCTAGAGGTTTAAAAAACAAAAACCTCTTGTTAGCAGGGGGTTATTTTTTGTCCTGGGGAAGGACTGTACTACGTTACTATCGGCATTCCTAGAAGACGAGGTCGGGAACTAGTTAATAGGTAAAAAGATGTGCATCACATTATTTCTCGTTAACAAAAAAGTTAACCAAAATATTTCGAGTACTTGACGTCGATATCGATAATATTCTCCGTGTAACGATGAATTTCAGTGAAGGTTTGAAGGTGCATTAGAATGGATCGGTAAACGATCCTAGAAGGTCTTTAATATTCCTTTAAAATGGGAAGACATGTCAAAGCTTGATAGATGACTTTTAAAAATAAACATCTAGATTTTTATTAAATCGATGAAGTGACTTATGTTGTATAATTTAATATATTGAATCAATCTATTTAGAATGATATTTCTGATAACCTTTGATAATGGTCTGACCTTAAAATATCTTATCGATCGATCGACGACATTTTTGGAAAAAAGTAAACCTGCTGTAAACCGGATTCAGAAGGAGCTCTTATATTATTTTAAAGTTGTGTTATTAAAGACAAAACCGTGAATTTTCTTTTAAAACGTTACACAAGCGTAGGTGAAGCAGTGGTAAACTTTTGTATTCGGAATAGTCGTAACAAACTTAGCACTCACAATGAATTACAAGCTCCCTTAAGAGAAGAATGGATTAAAACTAGTTGGTGAAATGTGGCCCTGGGAGTCGGGGAAAACTTTCAATTTTTATGACAAATTCAATTAGGACAAGATTTATACATCTTTGGCGCACGAATTTATTTTCCATTAGGGTGGAACGGTAATGCCCAAACTAACCCTTCTGATAACTAAGTTTTAGTTTCGATTATAATTCTGTGGATGCATTTGTTTTAGTAAAATTATATTGAATTTATTGCCTTAGTAATTTTTGTTATGAGTAAGTACCCAAATTGAGATTTGAGTTTGGAAAATTCTGTACTTTATATAATTGATTATTTATCTATATTGTGCAATCATTCACAATCGTAAGCTTTACAGTAAAAGCAATATCTTCATAATACATAAATTTAAAATATAATTTTATGATTTTGAATTCAGTGTTCAGGAATAGTCGCCCTGGTACCGTGCTTAGTTTAAATATTTATTCTTCGTGTTAGTGTAAGTTCCAACACATTGTGTAAAATCTTTATATGCGAGCAAAGGAACAGTAAAAACGCTGAAATATCTGTAACATTAAAAGTTAAAAATACTCTACAAAAGGTAGGATCCAGTAATGTAACAAACTTTATGCAAAATCGCGACTTACTCTGGCGAACAAAACTATTATAGCACGCAGGTACAATGTTGCAGACTAGCAGTTCGCAACTTGACATTTTAAATCTTGCTGGAACTGGTGTCCGATAGCGGCAGGAGAACTCACGACACCAAATCCCATTACCGATAGAGATCTCGCGACATCGGTGGACAATAAAATTGTTCCATCATATCTGAAAGTTTGCCCCATAATGAAGCGTATGGGGAGAATGGTTTACGACAGTCGTCGGAGAATCTTTATTGGTAGCGGACCAATTTAGATAAAAGGAAAGAGCTTTCGCCCTGAAACACCAGAGATAGCAGTCTTAACTATCGCCAAGTTAGCGGTAGTTAATCCGGTCCGTTCAGAGATAAATCAACAGTCGAAAGCGATAAATTTGGGCCGGCCGCGGTAATAGGTGAAAACTATTAGGTCCCAGGATTACTTAGGTGTGGAACAAAAAAAAAAAAAGAAAGCCGCTTGGCGCCAGCTTTTACTTGCCAGGTAAACTTTTTTCATGAATATGTTATGAATATTGTTCTATTATATTGATGTAAGTAAATCTATAATCTTATGTTCTTTGAAACTCAAATTATATTATACATATGTAAGTACTGTAGGTAGGCTTTAAGTACGGACCCCTCAACCCATAAATGATAGCAAGAACGATAATTCATTTCCTTTATTCGAAACAAAATATCGTATAGAAAAAACCGCTAAGCAAATTCAATCGCTTGGATGGAAATATGGAGAAATCATGAAAATTAAGTTGTCAAGCTAACGTTAAGGGAGGGGGATGTGAGAATAAAACTATTGTAGGGAGATTTTTCCTCAAAATAACGTATTCGCATTTCCTACAAGCGTTTGTATTCAATGAAAGGAATCAATTATGAGAATTCATACAAAAGCTGTTTCTTTTCATATAAAACAATTAAATACCAGTAATAAGAAACGACAGAGTATACCCTAACTTAACATAACCTAAATTCAAATTTTGGGTACACTTTTTATTTTTCTTTATTGATTTATATACCGAAGCAGCAAGGCCTTATCTGATTTAATTACTTTTTCAAATAAAGGTTAAAAGTAAGTCTGATTATAATGGATACTGATCGCAATATCTTCATGAAAAGTTAAGTACTACCATGAATTTCAAACTCGTTAGGGATTTCGCATAGATGATTATCCCCTGTCTTATCTATTCCATGACATTCGAAAAGGACAACAATGTTGGAAAATGTTGAGGATCGAGTTCCCATCGTAGGTTTTCGGATCCTTAGCTCATTCATTCGGCTGTCGTCAGCCGACGGCGCCCGTCGTCTCGGCCGAAATACATTGAAATTTTCCGCGAAAACTTCGTGAAAATTCAACAACTTACTTTCCGATATAACAAAATGGCGACAGTTTTAGATAGATGTCTATAGGAAATGGTTGAACGATGATTTAGTTTTATTAGTATATTATATCTAAGATTTTTTTTTAACTAATGTAAATTCTAAATGTAGGTTTCTACCTTATATCAAAATAATTATGATTACGTCTAAGTACTTACTATAAATACAAACTTCACACTTATTTTACCTTCCAGCATATATATTTCATATTTTCTCCTCACATTTCAGTAATAATACTAAAATATTTATCAACATCGCTTTCAAAACCTTTTATTTTAACCTTAGGTGTACAAAAATATTTAAAAGCCTAGACAGGGGCTGAAATTATGAAGTATGATTATGCCTGTATTGTATTATAATGTAAAAGTTGCGAACAATGTTTTAACAAGCTTTTGTCCAAAAGAAAAGATTTTCCAATTCACCAAAGGCAACAACGTAATCCACTGAAATCTTAAAGTGGACTTAGCCAAATCGGCGTCTCCCTTTCTTAGCTTGTTATCTCATATCCTAAAAGTTTAAAACGTAGGAGCCATCGAAACGGGAACTTATTAACTCGATGTGATCGCCCCGTGGAAACTGCTCCACGCTAAAATGTTACAGGAAGGAAAACTTTCGACAAACTGCAAAAAGAAACTGAGTAAAGTTTAAAAAGAGAACGCTAAATGCGATTCGTACTTAGCGAAGTAAAGCCTCAGCTACACAAGCTGTCCGGAATCGCAAACATCAATAAGCGGAATTAGCTCCTGACTGACTTCCATGCATAATCGTCATACAAATCGTAAAAATCGCCCTCGTGTGAAACACTGTTATAATTCACTGGAAAAAACTTTGGACGTATTATATTTGTCTGAGCTTTATTGACGGGAATTTGCTGCAACGTTACAGAAACGCGATTTAAAAGTTTACACAATCAGAACGCGCGTTTCACATCGCAGATCGCATTCTACCTTCTGATCATAACAAGTTGGAACTTGGCGAAATATGGCAACTCTTTTTATTGTGCTCAACCTGGGTACATGCATGCCCGGTTTTATACATGTTCCGTGTAAATTTTTATTTTAACTCCCGATTTTATTCGGCTGTCATTTACTCATATAAAAGTTAAAACTTGATATGAGCAAACTTAAAATGGTTAAATTTATTGGTGATTGTAAATTTAGCGAGCAAAACAATCACTTCTAGAGGTTTTATTTGGTTAATTTTATGGAGAGAAAGAAAACATGACTGGCCGGTCCTTGGTGAGTGGATCCATTTTTTATTTAATGTATCCTCTTATTACAAGTTCACGATAAGGATCTTAAGTTGGTGGCTATAAAACTGCATCGGTAGTAAAGTTGCACTTTTTTTCAAGATCCGGGCGTATGTCCTATTCGTTTATATGTTAGCAGCATTTAAAGATTTCCGCGGTACCTGTGCCATCAGACCATTTGCATACATTGCGATCGGCTGTCCAATGTACGAAGACTACGTAGTTATAAATAGCACTGAGCAGTCGCGGATGTGGTAGTGCTCGCGGAAAATGTTGAATTAAAACTATGACGACGAACGTTGATAACGTTAAATCCTGTATGTTTGAGAATATACGCATCTATAGAGACAATTTCGTCCAGGAATTTTAAAGCAAAATATTGCAATACAAATGTGACAGCTTTTTTTGTTTCAGTTATTTAAATCGTAATCCTATTTTTGTTAATTGAAATATACTAAGCCTTACTAGCTATCTGCAAAAAAGAAATCACTGAAAATTAACTTTACACCATTTTCGATTTAAAAGGCCTAAAATTGTGTCGAATTGTCGTATATGCATTTTGTTTTATAAGCATCAATTTTTAACAGGATTTCTGACAGTTTGAAGGCTATAAAGCCGTCAAACAGTCCGAAATCTGTCAGTGTTTCTTTTATAATATATATTTAATAAAATGATGTTTATTCAATATATGTATGGATAAACATAATATTATAAATGTTGCTTTTCGTGCCTGCTAGACGCTAGTGTAGTCACGTTGTTTTTCAGAAATGAGCAATGGATTTTAAGACGGTTTAACTATCATTTTTAGGGTTTATTCCAGAAAGTTAGTAAGTATATTTATCGTCCCACTGCTGGGCACAGGTCTCTTCTTATGCAGAGAAGGATTGAGCGTAATCACCACGCTTGCTAAATGCGGTTTGGCGATTTTAGACATAAGGTTTCCTCCAGATGTTTTCCTTCACCTTCTAATCTGTCATTGGTGTCCAAGATATACTTAGAAAGTAGATATAACTTAGAAAAGTTACATTGGTACTTGCCTGACCTGGAAACGAACTTGCACACTCATACTTGAGAGGCTGGTGTATTAACCACTAGGCCACCACGACTATATACTAATATATTTATATACTAATATATCTATAAAACAGTTAGAATGAAAAATTTCTAGGTTCTTTTTTGAAGTCGAAAAAATTTTGTGTGGTTCGCTAATTCCCGAATCAATCAGAGCATATCCATTAGGTTTTATAGCATTGATGTCTAATGCAAATGGGGGACGGTCTAGCTCGCGCTGCACGTAACATGAGCATGCATCCGTAACCACGTCTTAATGTTAATTGTGGAAATTATCCGGTTCACTAGCATTTCAATAAAACCCTCCCCAATGGGCCTTAATGTTCGTCAAATTATATGGTGAATTATTTAGTGCTGGTACTTTGAAGGCACGAGTGTCAGATAGACAAGTGTGAATCGATTCATGCGATATTTTAAAGAGGACGACGGGCTATGGCATCTACGACTGTAGTTAATTCCGTATATTAAACGATTTCGTCAGTAATTACTCTGTAGTTTGCAGTATTTTCTTTTCACTTATTGTAATTTTCTGCAAAGGCATTGTGACAATAGTATCAATTCCGCTCGGTAACCACACTGCAAAAATTTCTAAATGTATTTAGAATATAAAAAATAAAACATGGTGTGAAAATTATTGGTATCGATTCAGTTGCTTATTCTGAACAAACTGTATTCAGGATTCGAATAAACAAAAAATAAGGTCGTAGGTATATGATCTTGTGTTTAATGGTATATCCGTTATCAATACTGCAGTTCATTATTTGGAGTTATCATCCAACCAGAGTCTCCAATAAATATATTTTTTACGTTCCGCACTAGCCTATCATTATCTACCATTTGGATTATAGGCATACTTGATTTAATATCTGCCGAACGCAATAAAACCACGGTTGAATTATACATTAAAAGCGTCGAATTAAAATACGGTAGCCGATAGCGCCCGATTGGAGCCGAATGCCGAATTAAACTTGAGAATGAACGGCCTTGACTTCTTCTGCCCGACGAATATTGTGCGCACAAAAAATCGGCTAAGAGTGCAACATTTCAAATGTAAGTACAGAAATTCAACGCGTCACTACACTTAGTAAAGAAATTCAATATCTTGAATGAATACTAAAGGGATTATGTCCAACGCATGGACTGGGCGTGCACTTAAGTAAATATTTGGACACTAATCTGACAGCGTCATACTCCAAAAACCTGGTTCAAAAAGATATCAGAGGTGACTGACCTGCCTAACCTTTGCACACACGCTCCTCGTAAATCTAGGAGCTCGCAAATTTTAATACAATAAAAGAAGGTAATGCGTTTGCTGCGAGCGAAGAATATTTGGAGCGGGTTTCTTTATTGCATCGACAGATTTGTATCAATGTGTAGGTAATTAAAGGGAAATGTCTCATTGCCTGAGAAACTACAACACGTTGCGCGTAGCGTCCGTACCGTAAAATAGTAGTTCCTTCTCATCCAGACATAACAACATCTAAAGATAAGTAAAATTGCATAGAATCAACAATTTGATATGATCTACCAAATCAACTTAGAAGCAATTTTAAATTCATTTCAGAAGTTACAGATAATGCTCTGCCTAAACCGCTGGGTCTAGAAGTATGAAAGCAAAAAGGTACCGTGAGCAGTAAGGTTTTTTTTTTTGTAATTCTTCCCTTAAGTATAGGAGTTCAGTGAATGGCAGTTAGTATTGAATGTCATAATTTTTGCCAAAAAGAAATTCTAGTAGTGACGTACGGATTTTATTAATACAAAATTATTCATTTTTCAATTTAATGTAAACAGTGCACATAAAGACTAAACCTTGTCAGTAAGCCACGAAAGATGAAGAAGAAAAATCGGTGCTTAAAATAAAGATGGCTACACGAGATACCAATTACCATAGTAACCAGTTTTCTTCAGTTGATTCATATAGCGCGGAGAGGTAAATGACTAATAAATAAAGTCGTTCTTGCATTCCTAGATCGCCATGGAAATAAAGCTAACAAAATTATTTATAGATGTGATTAATCATGTATAAGAAATCTATACCTAGCATTAGATAAAAGCAGAATGGTCTATTCAATAGATGTATAAGAATACAATGTGGCGAAAAAACTGGTGTCAATTACGATGTCACTCCCACGTGTTAGATTTGTGGACGAGTTCGTGATTGATCATGAGTCGACAAATAATTAGAAGAGCACCGTATCGTAGCTAGCTAAGATCCTGCGGTCTGTAGTTTCTGCCCACCTCCAGGGCAAAAATAGGTTTATATATAATAAGGTTTTCCGCCATTGTACTTCTGGGAAATGCTTGCTGATACTGCCTTTTATAATTGCGGAGATCTACGCCGTTGATAACCAGTAACCAAGCTTCTGTCTACAAGACTAGACGGTGACTCCACTTTAGTCTCTGCTGATAACAAAGGCTCCCCAGTGCAATTCCGAACGAAAACTAACGCCAGGTTAATGAACTGATTAAGATTAGTGTAGAAGGCTTATCGTCCATCACAAAAACTTCTATCAATCTTTGATAAAAGTCTTTGTTCTGAGATGACTTGACAGTTGATCACCTTGATGTTCTTTTGGCTGCATCATGTCCGTTCACGTGGGTTCTAATTTATGGTCCAAGACATAATCAGACCTGCCTCCTGAAGGTGACAATTACCCAAATCGAATCTGTCCCTTCATTTCGGTTTCTTTCCAAAAAGAATACAATATTAAATTAAAACCTGTTTTTTTTTCTTCACATCAGATTTTTTACTCGTGTCTTCTAACGTGTACATCATGCATTTTTCGTCTCATTTTTCGAGCCTGGCACGTGTCACGCATCGTGTTTCGGATGTATTCTTTTATGTGTTGGATTGGTAACCTATACAATGTAGGTAATCTATAGTACTGGTCGGTCAACAACTTGCAGATTAACCCGCCGTAGCAAGGTTGGGGAGGTGACATTGGATCCAGTAACGCGCGGGCGATGACGCCGACGATCCGACAATGAGCACACATGCGCAAATGTAATCACATAGTGTAGATGTGCAAGTGTGGACATGAAAAATTAATAGCATCTATGTACTAGCATTTAGAACAACCTGTCCTTGATAGGAAACTGGCCTCTATTATCTTTACTCACGTCAACTTATAAAGATACTAAAATCTCTTCGATCGGACTATATAAGAAGGCCTATCGGCGTCATTGCCCCCGGAAAAGAATATGAGACCCGTGATCAATCAATCATCGGTATCTAACTCTCAAAACCTAAGGTCACATGAAGTCAACATTAAATTCTCAAAAATACTAGAATTACGCAGTAATTAATAAGTTGTTTGATAACGATAGTATTTATAGAGGAAAAACATTATTATTCATATGACACTTCCGTTTTATATACGACATTTATACCTTTTTCGAAGACATAAAACTAAAATGGGGATGATTCCTATTAAATTATACGAGCCTACGATCACTCGATGGAGAACACGCGTAAAGAAATGTAAATACAACTTTTATACCAAATTATCATGTAAATATAAACTTTATTGCGTTAAATTTACGAAATGTACGCGTTAAAATAACACCTTAAGGATATAAGCATGTAAAATAACCAAAAGAGTGAGAAATCATCATAAATCTTAGGTTAACGTTGTAATGTGATATAAACGCTTCTGAGTGATAAAGAATCATGGATGGAAGCCCGTTTCAGATTTAGTCGCGTTTGTAAAAATCCTTAGAACGTCAAGAGATCCTTTTTATAGCTTCAACCGCATAATGTGTCAGTAATGTATTCGGTTGGCATTCGTGGGTACACGGGTACCTAAGACCTAGGTAACTATGTGTCATTGAACTTTCAAAACTGCTCTATTGAATATCCACTTAATATTACCTAAATATCTACTGTTATAATTTCCCTTGCATGTAAATAAATAAATATATTCTTACATTTATTAGCTTAGCTGATTTCAAAACTGCGACACGTTTTGTTTATCTACATGTGTATTATTATGTAACTGACGTTGAACGAAGTACATAAGCATACATAAACTAATCGTAATAGCATAATCACCCTTTAATGTATGGGTAATGATGTTCACACAGCTGGGACACGGGCCTCTACTCAGTGAGCTGAAGCGGTACTCAATCACGCAATCCCACCGACATAGCTTTGCGAGTCGCTAAACTTAAGTGGCAGTAGGCAGGGCACATTGCTCGTAGAACCGATGGCCGATGGGGCAGTAAAGTTCTGGAGTGGCGGCCACGTACTGGAAGACGCAGCGTAGGGAGGCCCCCAACAAGGTGGACCGATGACCTGGTGAAGGTCGCGGGAAGCCGATGGATGCGGGCAGCACAAGACCGGTCAGCGTGGAAAGCCTTGGGGGAGGCCTTTGTCCAGCAGTGGACATCTATAGGCTGAAGAAGAAGAAGAAAGTCGTTAAAAATGAAGCATCTCTCTTCTGTATCTTTTTAAACACGGTCATATGACATACGTGAGCAAATACATGCCCAATATAATATTAATATCAATAATAGGACTATGTACCTACATACAATAATATAATTGGTGTTCATATTCCCCAGCGGTGATAATACTGTTATCGCGAGGAATTATAAACGATGATTTAACCATTGACCTTTGTAATCTAGTGTACTCATACAAATATACATAGATTAGTTATAAATAAGGACATCGGTTTATATGAAAACCATAGTTAGATGTAGTCTAATTATTTGGGAATAAGTTACTGCATTGTGCAACGGAACGTCTTACTATTAGGAACACAAAAAAGCTGCTAAAAATCAGGTGTTGGTTTTTCTCGTCATCATCATCATCAGCCTCTACTCGTCCACTGCTGGACATTGGCTTCTTCCATGGCACGCCAGCAAGCTCGATGCTGAGCAGTTCTCCGCCAGCCACTACCAGCCACATTTTTGATGTCGTCACTCCATCTCGCCCAAGGGCGTCCTACGCTACGTTTGCCGAGACGCGGTCTCCACTCGATGACTCGTTTACCCCAACGCCACTTCAGCTTGCTAATCCTCTCAGCTATGTCGGTGACTTTGGTCCTCTGTTTTGTCTTTGGTTTCTGTTTTTCTTATATGTACATATATTTTTCTATAGTTACCTAGTCAAACCTGTCCATTAAATATATTAGAAAAAAAAAGGAATTGTTACGAATTACGAATACGAAAATTGTTACGTCTGAAGGCCTCTCGTATTTTATAACGTCCGAAATCAAGTAGCTATATCATTTTGGCGACAAATAAATGTCAAAAACGTGTCAAAATGTACGGAAATTAGAAGTATTTTTTGACAGATTGAGTCTGACATTAGACTGTGTTAATATTCTTAAACTTACGAAAATTGCCCCTCAGATGCCAAAAATACAGTTTTTAGAATTTTTGCCCGCTTTTCTGGATATCTTCCAGATTGGCGCAAAAACGACTCAACGTATTTGGATAAAATTTGGCACACAAGTAGTTTATTACACATAAGTTACTTTTAAACCAGGTAATACATTCCCGATGTATATTTTCCGTTATCAAAACGAGCGAAGCAATGACGAAAAATTTAGTAACAATTTTGATAAAAAGATACAAAAAATGCTGAACGAACATAATTACATTGCAAAAAATCATAGTCTTTCCGTACAATTCGATCACGACGCCATTGTTTAAGAGTTAAACCATCATTCATTACGAGTATTTTTTCTGTTGAATTTTAATTTACTATATTAAAATACCGGTTCCTTAGCCCTTTGGCTGGTCACTAAAATCCTTGAAGGTTTTTTGTTTTACTTTAAAAACACTTCCGTATGCCATGTGACTATTGTCTTAAATAAAAAAATAAGCAAATGGTTGTGAGCTTACATAATTTTGAATGAATATTTTGTATGGAAACAGTAATTGCTTGTATCGACTTTATAATTTTGCTGTGGGAGTAGGAACTTGTCTTTTTTTCAGAAATAAATATTATAACAATAATATCGCCGACTATTTCTGTTTTATACTCATTATATAATTAAACTAGGTAGCGGCCTAATATTATATAGACTAAAGCCTTCCTGGATTAATGGACTGTCCGACGCAAAAATTTTTTGACGCAGAATTTTTCAAATCGGACCAGTAGTTCCTGAGATTAGCGTGTTCAAACAAACAAACTCTTCAGCTTTATATATTAGTATAGATTTGTATGTATATAGTTTTTGTTTTTCTTTATTATCAGATTTATTTTTTTTAATGCACGTGACAAATAAACCTTTTTTTTTGTTCCTTATAAATAAATAGTTCCTGAAAAGAATGAATTTTGGATTGTTGATCGTATTCCCAAGCCAAACCGAATACTGATCCAGAAAGCCTAATCCTTAAGCAAAACGTTCGCCGTTTTAATCGCACTTAATTCTGGACTAAAAATCAGTGACTATGCGATTTTTCAGTTGTCCCTACATCTCATGTGTTTTATCTGAGTGTCGAAAAAAGAAGGGTAATGTTTTTCGAGCGTATGTATCTATGTCTATTTCTTTGGCACGCCCTAAAACCTGAACTGCTTGACTGGTTTTGACATGCGAGGTGTCACTTGATTGGTTGTGATTGCGTGAGTATCAGATATATTAAAATTTCTAGAAAACCAAAATTAAATACCTTGAAAAATGAAACATGAAATACCTTGGAATCTTACTCAACGACACAGGAAAGTTACAAATACTTACATTTGTTAATATTTACGAGTACCTACTATGCAAGATAATGAAATTCACACAAGAACAATAATAAATAAACAAAAAAATGCTTTTCTATGTTTTTACTTTTAGTTAAGTTTTTAGTTATTCAGTTGTTTTTTTATTTTCTTAACAATTAATTTTTTTGTGTTGCATGTCTAAAAATAATAATTTGACACTTGTTTTGACAAATTAACTAATTTCTGACAGCAAATATTTGTGTTGATAGAATTAAAGAGCAGAGGCCCCAACTTTGGGTGATGATATTGCTACTTTTTTTATATATTACATTTTCAAAATAGACAATCTATTTTCAGAAAATCAATCGAGCTAAATATCTTCTCAAGTAGCGGTAATCCGCAGATTTTTTTAATTCCTTCTATCTTGGAGGCTTATTAACGATTCCCTATAAGGCGAATATTAATCCGATTTGTGAAACGTCCGTGCCCCTATTATTCTCGGACCGGTTCTCCGGAAAAATGGATATAATTTTTACCGGCTAGCCCCATTTTTTTCTCGGTTGCACAACGTGAAGGCAAATTGAATTTTTGCCATGCCTCAGTGGACTAATTCGACTAATGCATTTAGTACGATGCATGCTTCACGTTAGTAGCGAACGAAGTGCTACTATGTTACCAGAAATTAATTTGCAATATTCTTAATTCAATTTGAGTGCATTTGAAGTTTTCATGCGAAAATTTCAAATAAAAAACTATAATCGATTTCGCGATCGATTTTTGAAGTATAGATTCATTTACTATACTTAGTTCAATATTGTCAACATTAGATACATATTTACCTACAAGCTATCGTTGCATAGCAGCAGATACCTAATACTAGGTAGTAACCTAAGTTGGGAGTTATTTTTCTGGTAGATCTAAGTAAGTATATACACTAGACTAGTTATGAAATAAAATTCCTTATTTGATACAAAGCTCATTTGGTCTACAATAAAAATTAGCAATTTGTTTTGAAAACCAAATGAACTTTGAAATAATAAATTTTATTTCATTGATAAGGAAACCAATAATATTAAACCTACATATATGTATGTTACTAATAATTTCAAAGTTTATTGTTACAAAATGAATAGACAATATTCCTTTACAAACGAATTTGTATATTGCTATAGTAGCTTCGTAATTTATTTATTAATTAATATTAAAAATAGATCATAAGTAAATTGCCTAGTGTTTGGTTGTACCTAGAATATGTGTCAATTCAATTACATCAAAATAGATTACGATGTACGTATTGCTAATACTACCAGAGTTGACAATTACAATATACAAGTAGCGTCATAGGAATCAAATTTAAGTTTCCGACGTGACTCAAACTATAATAATTGTCTTAGCAAGCTTAAAATATAACTAAGTATATATAATGGCCACACTGTAAGCGTTAAAATCATAATAATTGCATATTCACGCTATGTAGGAATATGAGGTCTGGCATACGAGTTTTTTTGTAAATCACTACGTATTACTTTAAAATCATAACTCTTTTATAGATGTCAATTGAATTTAATGATAAAAATAACTTTAGGGGTCATGAAATTGAAAATCTACATTATGAAACGTGATCCTTCGATAGATTTAGGCTACATCTAAAAAATAAGATTAATGTAGTCACTCCGCTTTATAAACCTATTGGGGAATGCAAAACTTGCCCAAAACAAACCAATAGTAAATGATTGGTAATAGTATAGTAAGTAGTATCATTGAGGATCTACATCTATAAATAACCCTTCGCAAATTACAGACAAAAATCATGACAATGATTACAAAATTTTACCAAAACATAAACAAGATAAGAAATTGTACCAACAGCGTTTGAACCCTCGTAGGTGCTCTGTATTATATTTCCTATCGCTCCTGTGAATATTAATAGAAGGGCATTAATAAAGCCGAGTGTTTAGAGCAATAATATTGCTATCTACATTATCACAACAACAGTCGGTGCAACAGGGACCACCTGTTTAGTCACACGAGACTAAGCCTACTCAATTTGCGCTCCTGCAAATTTTGCGCTAATGAGTCCACCTTTTGTGGGTATCTTACTGTGACAGTACTAGGGATTGTTACCCCTTTTACACGAAGAATTGTAATTCATATGGAAATTTTGATAAGTAAACAATATGGTCATTATGGAAAATCCGTGGTCCGTGAGGTCTGACAAATTTTTATGCAATAAAATTGAAGCTTAACCTTTCTTTCCAGATGAATGCTGACAAGCTTACGATTTATGTTCATTTACCTGAAACAAAAATGCAAATTAGTTTAGGCGTGTACGAAAAAACAAATTAAGACGAAGACTTTTTGAATGATGGTACTGCGTTTGCTTTAAAATGAAACAGATGTGAAATAAATATTCAAATAAGTCAATCCTTTAAAAATACTAAGTGCCAAGGATTCAAAGTGATGATAATAAAAAATGTAACATTCAATCAAGTCCATCGTCTTGGACAATAGCCAAGAGGAGAGTGCAGACGTTTTCCCAAGTTTTGCATAAAACTAACTTCCAAAGGCATTTGATGAATAAAACGTTTGTCACAGGAGTGCACTTTTTTATTTCCATCCAAAATTTATTGGTACAATGTGTATTTGCAGTATCTCCATCGTCTGCCAAGTTAGTAACCATGTTTCGAAAGCCGAAAAATGTGGTTTTTATAACTTCTTTATTTTTATTGGATTCACTTTCTTTTCTGTATACAGTTGTCGTTTTATCGGTCATTGGACACACTTTTGGGACCGGTGATATTCGTAAAAGTAATCGTACGATGTTTCTAGATTATTCATATCTAATCTTTCGAACACCTAGGCACCTGCCTATGTAGGTACTTAACTACTTAACGCCTGAATGATTTCATTCTCAACCTTTACATTACAAATTTTTGAATTATTATCACAATTTCTGAAACTGATACCGCATCATCTATAAAATAAAGACGTTGAAGCATCTATTTTGTCTCATTTTTAAAAAAAAATCATGTCGACGATAAAGTTCAACTAATTTAATATATATTAGGGTTGTAACGGAGGCTTGTTAGCGGAGGCGGAGGCGGATGCGGAGGCGACGAGTCTCACCTCCGCGGATGCGGAGGTTAACGGAGGCGGAGGCGGAGGTGAAAGTACATATAGAAAAAATTGAAATTTTTGGTTAATTAAAACAAAATTTTAATTTTAAATACGTACATTGATAGGAGCATACTTGGTAAAAAAAATATTACCTTCTTGTAATGAAAATTAAAGAGAAACAAATTGTGTTTGCCGCATTCCCGCCTCGCACTAGTTGATTCTTGACCATTTCGCGCTCAAACGCGGTCGGACGGTTGTCGAGCGTCGCAGCTTGCGCGTTATTTATTTTATAAATACGTAAATAAACCTCCGTTATAACTCCGCAAAAAATTGTGCGGAGGCGGAGGCGGAAGCGAAGATACGATTTCTTGCGGAACTTCCGCAGTAACGGAAGCGGAGGCGAAGCTCCGTTACTACCCTAATATACAGTATGTTAAATAACAGAGGGCGTTCCCTTAAACTCGTTAATATATATCATTAATAGATTAAAATAAAAATATCAGCATAGAAAAATAAGCATAAAAAAATCCGAATAAAAAAAATTCTAATTGGAAATTAATTTGAAACCTCCTGTTTTAAATCAAAATAGTAGTCGTCATGTATAAATAAATTGCGACGTTGCCGTCTTTAATGTTCGCGTGTACAGTGTGTTTCTTTTACATGTCAATTTAAAATTTTTATTGAATATTTTCCTATTGGAAAAAATTTTAAAACATTTTGTTTTCGAATGGAAATATTTTTTTTAGCATGTATGTATGCTATACTATTTCGGGTTAACGGGAACGCCCTCTGTTAGTTAACATACTGTATATCCCATATCATCACTAAACAATCTGATCGAGATTAGTAAACTCAATTAAATGTATCTACAGAGGCCACTGTATCGACTGCCGTCGCGTCGCCGTCGAACGGTCGTCGCATATAAATTTTATATATGTAGATAGGATTCCACACGGAAGTCATTAGCGTTTTGTGACCTTCGCTCGCCGCGGGACCGAGTAGGAATTATTACTGCGCCCTATTTCCCTGATGATGTAATAGAGCAAACCTAATAATCACGTATGCGAACTAGTACACTAGATTAGTTCACGACAACATTATGCGCTGACCGTATTAACTACAAATGGTGGAATTAGATAACGAAGGATTTAAATCATTTTATTCTCTTGATTGCCATGAGACTCGAGCGTGGGTTTTGGTAAATAGCTAACCTCAAAATGTGTGTCGGCATTTAGAAAAACTCTTGCACATTTTTCCTCTAGTTACCTACCAAAATGTCGTCCAAGGTCAGAAGTAGACTATAAACTCCTTTGTGTTTACCTTAACAATATTATGTTATGTGGGTATGTTGTCATTTGCCAAACCGATAGCAAGGAAAAGATAAACAAACCAAGACAAGAATTCGCGGGCGATTCGCGCCAACCTCGATGGGCAGAACAATTTTTATGTCAAACATTACCATCTATCGGCCTAACAAGCTCTTTGAAACGTCAGATAAAGCGATGTGACAATGTAAATAAATAAATAATACCTAGAATCACGTGTTTCATGTTATATAAATCGAGCACTGCTGGTGATTAGACGCTTAGATTATTTCATATAGGTATCTAAAAAAGGCGCGAAGCTTCCATCGCGGCATCGGCAGTGGCAAGGCCGTGGAGCACGTGGCTGAGGCGCCTGTTGCTAGTCGCCCTCCCCCCGCGACCCCGCTGCTCCATTGCGGCTATTGCGACGTTGCCGTTCCGACTTCTACGCTCTCCGGAATAGCATGAGAATTTGGCTGTAATGTCAAGTCAACGGCCTGTCATAACGATACGTGTGGGTATGAATTTAGAATAAGTACACATATTTTGATTTTGGAACAGATTTTAAGGTCTAGGTCAAATTGTGGAGAATCCTGAAAAAATAATGAGTACAGCCTTTATGTCTACGATATTGCTTGACATAAGGCATTTCTAAGTACTTGGTAGGTTACTATATAATTAAAATAAAAGTATGTTTAAACATGTGGACTGAAAATTTTGCATTTCAACTAGAACGATTGTGAAGAGGTTATAAAGAATTCGACCTTCACGATTAAATCCATGATACACAGCATTTAACTCTGTAAGTAGGCACTTATATGTAAGTATGAGTTGTAATATTGTAACGTCATACATTCTTGCAAATATATTCTAATAAATCTATTATCTACTACATGAATCTTATATAGAATACATGTATAACCCAATTTTTAAAATACAGTGTAAACACACCTGGACCGCAACAGGTTCATTTGTTAGACACGCAAAAGTTTAGTTGTCATTGCCAAGTGCAATCATAAAACAATTTCAGGCTGTCATGCTTGCACAAATTGCCACTGAAACAGACGGATTAACCCTCAACCAACCTTTAGAGAAGGTATTCTTTGCCCAACCAGGGTTTAATTTCCAATGTATAGAGACGCACTGTCTAGCACGTTATTGGAACATGTTTTCCCCTGAAAAGAATAGCCTTTATGTACTTAGTGTTCGCGAAAAGTCTCGACTTTTCTCCAGTATATCTATTAATCGCACCTTATAAACTCAGATAGGTGAAACCAAATATTTGGTATTGGTATCCAACGAGCGAGGTATCTAAGCGTAGGCCCAACAATAAAACGACATATCAATTTATTTCTCTAAAAATAGATTGCCCGTTATCGTCCCCAGTGTTGGTAAACATTCATGACGCAAAGATCTACTTTTTTAATATCATTTGCCCGACTCACTAGTAGATTTTGTGGAAAAACATTACCAGTAATTGAAGGTATGACCAGAGGATAGCGCGTGTAATTTCAAGTTACGTTAATAAGCCTGTTATGACGTGAAATCCCTACAGACGAAGGTTATGGAACATTTTATAAGTCGACAAACCGAGACGATTAGAAGAGCTTAGAATTACGAGAGCAATGTAAGAGGTAAAGCTGGCTGGACACATCACACTTAATGGTTTCGACCACGTGTAATTATGTCAAAAATTTGACGACAAAAACTGTGACACAAAAAACAATCGCTTAATCAGATAGGCACGAACCATATTATAAATTGAATTGTGATTTCTTTGAAATGCTACAAGGAACGCTGGGGAAAACGTTTTGACGCGTAATAAGGACTTAGGCAGGAGACAAAGAAGGCCGGTATTAAGGAACAACTTTGAAGGACACACAAGTCTGATTTGCTGTAGATGGAATTGGATCACGAGATGGTTTACCTTACTTAAGAGTAAATTTGGTAAAGGCTCGTGAATTGCAATGGAAGATTACCGGGCAATAAAGATGTGATCATGAAGATAAGCTTGTAGTATGAGCAGAGAAAATTGCAAAAATATATCTCCTTTATTAAAAATCTGCCAGTACAAATTTTGTTCGTTTTCTGTACCCATGAAATATTTTATGTAAATTCTTGTAGGCATTTTATTTTTGTTTGCTTTGTATTCCAAATATTAAAATTATAAATAATCATAATTACACATTTTTTATTTTCGAAATAAATAATTATTATTATTAGAAGCACAAAAATAGTATTAAGGCGTTCTATTTGTAGTTAGTTCGAGTAGCCATTGTATCGGTTAATGCGTTCTGACAAGTGCCAACGGTCTCTGCCGATGACCGGCCGATCCACGTGAATTGAACGTAAATGAAAAGGAAAAATACCAGGATCTAAAAACGAGGCAGCTAGAATTTATAATCAAGTACGCAAATGGACTATAATTGGACTATTTATAGCCACTTGCCCCAAAGACGCATACAGGCATAGATTTTTCTCTAGACAAAAGTTACAAGATATTCTTCTACAGTTATCTACTGGAACATATTATTTAATGGTTGAAAATATTATCAAGCATGGCATTCGAGTCTTATCACTCATCCCGATCATGGTCATTCGACACAGCCGTATGCCTAAGATAAATATTAAACGGAAATAAAACGATACCAGTTACACAACTTCTGAATAGGCCCTGTATTTGAATAAATTGATTTAAAAACACACACTAATCCTACTAATACCATATATCGTCGGTGCGCTTGCCAAAACCCGTATGTGGATTTTCTTGATTTTTTTTTTATTTCATAAAATTCATCAATTTTGTACGCCACATCTATTGCCAAGACCCTCATGTAAAAATTCTCACTGAATCTCGATTTGCCAAATTATTTATGTATTTGTTTTCAATGAAAAAACGGTTATGTGACGAATACGTGCACATAAAGAGATTTTGAAAGTATGAAAAACACATAGCAGATTTTGCGGGCACATGTTTGAAACCCCACTGACCAAACGGCAGAGAACCCTTCCTATTTAGAATTAAAAATCTACTTCGAACTTTTTTTTAAATGACCAAACAAGTGTTTTGCTGGAAATAAATCATGCATTTCCCTCGCACACTCTTCAAAATGCATTTTGTAGAACACCGACAGGCTGGCTACTCTCTGCCTTTGCTCCAGGCTTTGGAGACCGTTTAGAGCTTAATCTCGGTTGCCAATTAGCCTCTTTGTACGCCTCTCCACTGAATCCAAAGTAGCCAGGTGGCATTTTATAGCAACAGCCCAAATGTAGCTGCAGTACTCCACACACGAACGTACCTGGGCTTTGTATAACATTAGAAGCTGTCCTGGTGTGAAAGTATCACCAGACCTTTGCGATAACGTCAAGTTTCCTGGCAGCTTGGTCTTGGACCCAATGAACCACCCAAAGTTCAGGTTCAAGGAAATCTCAACTCCCAAAAGAACACCCGAAGGCGGTCGGTGCACTCCAAGGATACATTGCGAAAAGTAAGAGCCAAGGTGAACTGGAATAGACACGCCTGTGTTTTGGTGGCATAGAATACTACAAAATTGGCTTTGGCCCATTTGGAGACTGCCTGTAGTTCAACATTCTATTCAGAAAGAGAGGCTAATGCGGCGAATGGCGAAAGGCTAGCTTAGTCTCTCTTTCGGACCGGATTATTTCCTTAGTAGCCTGAGCACCCGGTAGGTATCTCTCCACAACTGTGCTGTCATCTGCATACCCATAGATACCGAGCATCAACATATCGTTAATATACAGCAGGAACAGAGTTGCAGAGAGAACAGACTCCTGAGGAACACAGGCATTAATCGACATGGGCTCCAATGAGTATCCGTCGACAACTCGGAGGGACCGTTCAGTCAGGAAGTCTTTTAACCAGCCAGTCAGGCCAGGGAAAATATCGAACGCTGGAAGTTTACTCAAAAGGCCAGCGTGCCATACCCGATCGAAGGGTTTCGAAACATCAAGGGAGACATTTTTCTCAAGGGCCTCGCCCCGCAATTGAGTGGCATACACTAGTAGACGCTAGAGGAGTTTGAGTTACATAGAAAAAAGAAATAGGAAGCCTATGATGCTAAACAGAAAGCAGAATCATTGTGTTCTCCAGAAATATTAGTTGTACTTGGCTTTTGGATTTTTCAAACCTAAAGATAGACGAAGGTTACAAGAAAGTCATACTTACTTATTGCAGATGGATACTCTTATCAAAATCGGAATAAGATGTTAGCATCAGCTTTGCATACCAATGTTTTTTCTTTAGTGACATGGAGTCACTAAAAAAAGACATTGAGAAAGAACAATAATTCATTCTTGAGAAGGATCATACGATGATGCAGGTGGACAGTGTCCATTCCACACTAGAAAGGCTCTTTAAACCTCCAATTTACAGTCCTAGTGACTATATTAGCATAATGGGGTAAGCTCGCAATAAGGCTTATGTTATTCAGAATGTAGACTACAAGTTTTTAAAAATTTTGAAAGGGCATCTAACCTGGATCTGGCAAAAAGGCCGAAGATCCTGTGGTCACCGATATCAGAGATCTTCTATACAAAAACGGCATAATCTATACTAATATACAAAGTTGAAGAGTTTGTTTGTTTGAATGCGCTAATCTGAGGAACTACGTATCCGATTTGAAAAAATCTTTTTGCATTGGATAGCTCATTCATCCAGGAAGGTTTTAGGCTATATAACCTCACGCTGCGACTAATAGGAGTGAAGCATTACTAACTCCACGCGAAGGAATCCAGATGAGTGGCAACCACTTCCAGAAAGATTACGGGCTGGTAACTTAAGCCTTTCCAGCCTTTACAGTGCACCAAGAAATATTGAGAAATCTAAATATTTAAAAATATACATGTATAGAGATAACCATTGGTTTTATGTCAATCTTCAGCGTGATTAGTGGTGTAATTGTATAAATGTTTTGTTGTTACTATTTTTTAAAAGATTTATAGGTACTAAAAGTATAGGAATGTAAAAATAAAGCCATGCATGAATGCATGGTTAATATTAATTTTAAAATTATATTTTTACCTCAACTAAATTGCTGATCTCATAATTCTCTTTCTTTATAAATTTGAAGTAAAGACTTTTGACAATATGGCCTTTAATTAACTAGGAAACTTTGTTTTGATTGTGTGATACAAAAAATATAGATTTATTTCATAAAAGGTTTTAATTTATGTCATTATTAACTGTCTACTTATTGAAATATTCAAAACGTAGTAGAACTATTATTGTAAAGTAGGTAATTATTGTTAATCTTTATATTTATCTCAGGTGGCTTACATTTTTGTAGTAAATACTAACGTTTTTCTGAGTAGGTACGTATTACCAACTTAAATTTTCTAAAAATAATAGCATTTCATTGATAACACAGAGTTGTTTTACTTACTTTGCAGGCTGCTAAATAAAAAAAAATGTAAATGATAAGCACATACCCACAAAAATATCCTACAAAGTTTTCAAAACAAAAACCTTTATGTGCATTTTAAAACATACCTTATTTTGCACGACCAAACAAAATCTGATATGTGCACATAAAATACAAAAAAAATATTTTGGGCCCAAATAAAGTAATACTATAAAAATATTTTTTTCTCAATTTAACAATAACCTAATTTTTCAACATTCTGCGTTTTTAGATTTTTCTTAAATTTGTTAGTTATCATAAAAAACAGTTTTTTCTGCTTCCTGAAAAGTTGATAAAAACCACATACGGCTTTTGGCAAGCGCACCGACGATATGCTACCATCAGGCAGGATTGCGGTCAAGCGCCGGTTTATAATATGTAAAAAAAAAAACAAAATATGCGAAAGCTTGTGAGGCTGAATGTATAGATATCCACATTATTATTATAGATACTAATTAACATCTGTTTGTTACACTTTGACGCAAAAACTGCTGAAAGAATTTGGATGAAATTTGACAGACAGAATGTAGTTTAAAACTAGGAATAGCGCATAGGATGTTTGTGTTTATCCCTCTATTCAGAAATATCTACTACTTATTAACTAATTTGTATGGGTATATTATAGATTTGTGACGTACTGCGATTGAGTTTCTTCTATTATTCATGAATATATTCAAAAAGCATGCACTATTGTATTACACGCTCAAATGTGGTTAAAGTTGCGTGTTAGCTCTTATCATGTAAACTCGTAGTACAACTACTAACGCGATGTGATGATCAAATTAAATTCAGTGATGTCAATACAACATCAAAATTCATGATTTATTATAATAAACAATACAATATTCCTTCGATACAACAAATTTACTATCTTGTCGACATTAGCAGCCAATCAGGGCAACTGGAAGGGACCGTTTTAAGTTCGATACCTGTCGATAATTTTGTCATGATCGTTGGCTATCACGCGATACCTACATCACTAGTGTCGCTCGTTTGTGATAAAACTGGGCATGATTAGAGGTTAGGAAAATGGATAATGTCAGTGATAGCACAAGTGCACAGGGCCTAGTCTGCTATTCTTATAAATTCGTCATTCCAACACGATTCTACTGTCATTGTGCTAAAAGTTCGTAATCATAATTCGTTCATAATTCGTACATTCATAATAATCTATCGACAGTCTCGTAATGGAATGGTGATAGAATGACATTGCCGTATTGCCATTGTTATAAGACATGTTAATCGAAATGATTTTCTAAAAAAATACTACTCAATTTGAACATTAATTAATATGGAATGGAGTGTCAGTCAGATTGACCATTGCAAAGTCATAATGATACCATTTTGTTAGTAGATTACGAAACTTGACAAAATCGATTGACTAATCGACCATTCTGACACTATTATAATTGCAGGCTAGGGCCCCTGATCGGTACTAACAATGCTACACGCGATCTCACATATTTATGTTCACATCTGTAAAATAATGCGTACATACATACCCCACTAACGTTCTACGACGATGTTTTATAATTACTTAAACAGAATGTTGATAAACTGCACTAGGTATAATTAAATCTAGGAATTTATTGTGTTTTTTTGACAGCGACGCCAACTATTTTTTGTGAAGACTTTTAATTTGAGTAACAAATTACTGTGCAATTAAATTAATTCGTTCCATGTTCAGAATTAGCCACCGTCTTTAATATACATTTTTATGAAAATAATTATAATCTGTCCACCAGTTTAACCATTATTTGTCAAATTTGATACACGTATAGGCAAGTGAATAGGCTTTTAATAAACTAGTGCGCTTTACCATCAACGATGTGTCACTGCTTACCATCAGGCGGGATTGCGGTCAAGCGCTAGTTTATAATTTAATAATAAAAAAAAAAACGTAGTTTGTTATGATGTCTGTAAGAAGTCATAAATTAGTTACTTCGACTTCTTGAATAACGGTTATAATCTTAATTAGGCAGTTCATATAATTATTTTACGACGCGTTTTATAAAGGGTGTATCTGACATCGACCCACAAACGAGTAACATGGATCCAGTACATGATTCTGAACCCCCCAGTGGTGGAAATTTTTGTCGGCTTTTTCATGATTTAAAAAAAAAATGTAGTTTTTTTTACTTCAGACCATTTACAATTGCTATACTTTTATAACCGAATAAGATTTTAAAGTAAAAATTAAATAATTCGCTAATTACACAAAAAAGCGTAATGAAAACAAAACCCGAAAAACGATCTTATCAGCTGATTTAATAGGGTCCACATCAGGGATCAACTTCATACCTACAAACTCGCACGGCGGCACGCTTGCAACGTTCAAAAGCCGAGCCGACACTTTATTTTAAACACTGTGTATTCTGTAACCGTTCATTAACGACATAAATGACTATCATAATTTTATTAGTGGCATGCGGTCTAGCCTTTTCGCGAAGTTTGCGTTACGATGTCAGATACACCCTGTATTAAACTTTAACCTGATTTGGAATAGTAAAGTTTCAAGGCAGTATGTATTTTTATAATTCCTATTACTTCCTAATCAAGACTATTCTTGAACACAGGTAATAAGTAAGATTTGTGCTATCCTTAGTGTTTTAGTATTCTGGCTAGTTTAGCAATAATCTGCGTTGCCAATGTATTTTTATACCGTGTAGGCAGAAGAATCTTATATTGGTTTTTTGGTTGGTAGAGACAAAATGTAAATTACCATTTTCTTCATAATCATACACCACCCGACTTCGGCACAGGCCTCTATTTTATTATGCCAATATTATACATATATGCAGTGGCGTAGCGGTAGCGAACGCAGCCGCTGCGCAGGGAGGCGCGGGTTCGATCCCCGCGGAGTGCAAATATTTGTATGCATGAATATTTGCACTGGTCTGGTCGTGTCCCGGAAAGCACGTTAAGCCGTTGTTCCCGGTTACCATACGAACATCTAATGGCAGTCGTGACGGGATGTTGGAGTCCTCAAAAGTTCAACAATTTGTCTAGCTGCAATGCTTCGAAATCGCCTTCTGGTTGTGGAGGTCAGACGGCAGTCGCTTCACGGAAAAATATCGAGGTTTAGCCAAACTCAGCAGTTAGACGGGTAAAGCGGACTCTAGACTCCAAAAGCTGAATAAGCTTCGGATGCGACTGGGATTAACTTTGAGATGATGATGATGAAGGTAGGTACCAACCTCATCCAGATTTTGGTAACATGGTAACAATGTCATCTGCTCATCGCATTGTCGGTAGACCTCGTCATTGTCCCCCAATGGCCTTTCTCCGGCTGCCATCACTGCGTCTTGAGAGGTGTCCTGTCCTACTTTATTTAAGTTCCATATATGTATTCGTTTTCCGATATCTAACTAAAGCCTTCAGACGTTTGAAACTCGGTCCAATAGCCTGATGCCAAGCATTTCTATCTTTGGCTAATGTGTACTAATTTTAAATGAGTTTATTTTAGAAAAATAAACATAGCTAGGTACATTTTTTTTTAAAGGCTGTTCATTTATAAAAGATCCAATATGAGTTTTCGGAATTAGTTTAAACATTTATATCACAATACACAAAATGTGATATTAGTTCGATACAATATTGTTTAAGTACCAAACTTCTCGGTCTACTGAAAGGTCATATTTTAAACGTCGCAGCTCCGTTGCTAGGCAACCGTTAGGCGTCTCCAATCGCCGATAGGGCCGCAAAGTATACCCGAATTTGAAAGTATTGCATCGTTTCTTGGAATAAAGACCACTAGAAATAGCCGGTTTCAACGAGAATCAACCATGTATAGTCTACTAATTATTGATCGTGTATCGTGAGCATCTACCCATAAGCTCGATCTTCTTTGTCTAGAAATTTTTTCTTCGTTATTTATCTTCGAAGCATTTTCTCTGGATAATGATGAATTTCCGAGGAATCGAAAATGTTGTTTCAAATGCTTTTTTTCGTATTATAGAACGTTCTTGAGTTATCAAGGTGCCTTTATCCTTGACTAGAATTGAAAGTACACACAAATTTATAAATAAGCAAATTTGAGAATGATGTACTTATACATTACACCTAGAGCGAGGCTAAGAATCAATCATCTAAGCTCTTTCTAATACATATTTTAGGTAATTTTTGACCTACAAATTCAGGATAAAGCCATATTACGCGCGTAATTCTCTCAATCCAGCGTCGGCGGCAAATTTAGCATCTTAATTACGGCGTTTACGCGCGCTTGCGTAATCGCCGAGTAATCGTCACGTAATTGCCGATCTGTGACATTCGCCGAGTTTCTTGTTTCAACGATTCCGATCACAATGGAATCGCTAATCGTGTTCGATTCTTAAACAGTTTCGTTCAGTTCGTACATTCTTGAGGACGATCATTTGTTTCAGTTGCAGTGGCAGAAATAAAACAGAAGTATTTGCTTATTTTATCTGCGCATGAAAAAACCGTATGAATCATACGATATATACACCACACACACATACACAAGTAAAAAGATCTTTTAATATTTTCAGTATATATAGTAATATGATTAAGTTTATCATAATAGGTTGATAGCATTTACTATAAAAGTCCACAAAATATACTCGGTACAACAAAATCAATTAAACACAAATGCACTTTAATAAAAAAAGGTTGTACATGCGAATCTAAATTATATTTTAGTGCGTATTACGTGAAAACAGGTAATCAGGTCAACTTTGCGTGGTAGACATTCCACACTAAAAATAATTCGCTTTTTATTAACAGCCAAGTTTTGTAACAAAATTATAAAAATAAAATACATATAAACATTGCAAAAAGATGAAAATTTTGGTTTTCTTTTGTAAAACTATACTAACCAGTCGAGTGCGCAATGTTTTTAACTTTCTTTTGACCTACTAAGGGAGCATTTTACTAAATCTTAATAGAAGCTTCTGAGAAAATATATCGAAAAAATCTATTCGCTCTACTGCGACCTTTTAAGAATACACCTCGCTGGCGTTTCAGTAAACACGTGTAAGTTTCTTTCACTCATTCCAGTACTTTTCAGTACATACACACCTACGTGTATATAAGACTCTTTGACTTCCAAAGTAACGTTTGTCGATCATTTATGAATGTTATGGATCATTTTTGGTTTAAGCTAAACGTCGAGTTTCTCAGTGGAAAAATACTGATGTGATTTTTGGTTTCGTTTAGTCAAGCGGGGGGTTTGCGCATGCGTGGTTCGTCCACTTGTTGCGTCCACATGGCTAGGGGGGCTCTCCCACCGGGGCCTGTGAGAACCAGCGGGTGATTCTCACCTGACGGCTGAACTAAGCCTAACGTGCTTTACATCTTGTGTCTGTTTATAATATCTACTTATGACAATAAAGGTAAACAACAAAGGTAAACAGCTGTTTTCTTCTGTATATTCAAAAGAATTTATAATATTTGCTGGTGTAATGACGGTTTAGGTACTATGTATGTACACCTCATCTTAACCCTTTGGGGAAAAGTGTGATGTTGTGTTAAATCAACAATTGGGTTGTATCCAAAAAAATATTTTAATTTCCATTAGATAGATTTATAAAAAATATTGAACACGTATATTTAATTTTATCTTTCATCCAAATACTTAGTATATTGATTTGAAATGTCGCATCATCGCATGACATCACGCCGTGGTACAAAATATACCACGGCGTGACGTAATTAGCCCCGATTCCGTAATTTTAATACGCTATATCCCAGTAGTTTTTGGTAATTTTGACAAAATAAAAATACGGGTCTTAATTTTTTTTATTATCTATAAGACCGACTAATATTTTTTTTTTTGATTTTCATACCTTGGATACATCCCTGTTTTAGTAACATTCGAGCAAGTTCGGTACCTTTTTTAGATTATTCCATCTACGTCGCGCAAACGATATGACGTCCTTTCAGACATGATAGGCCTCTGAAGTCTACGTATATCAACACATACAAGAAATGAATTCTAATTTATTTGTAAGTACAAGTACTACATATAACTTCAAAAATTTAAGTTTTTTTTAAAATAACAGCTTTTTTAACAAAATGCATTTGAAAGTAAATACGTACTTATAACAATTTTTGTTTTTTAAATGTCTGTCTGTTTGTTCCGGCTAAACCCCGAAATGGCTAGACCGATTTTGTCGAGACTTTCAGTGATAAAATTATAGCTGATGTTATGAGGAGTTACTTATTTACTACTTTTATTATCAAGAAAAATGAAAATTGTAAAATATTAATAACATAAGAAAGAAGTGACGCAGTCGCGATTCAATATTAATAAAATCAGTCAGTAGCAGAGTAGTGATTGGACTAAATGTCAGCACAAAAAAGAAATGATTTATACAAAAAAAAAAGAGTATTTAATAAAAATCGACAGTTTTATTACTACTGGTCTATTAATAGAACCTCCAATGAATAATTCGATACAGCAAGTAGCCTTGAAGATGTGCTTGTAAAAAGATAATAGCGTTAGATAATTGTTACGCTTGAGTGGGGTTTGATAAAAACTTGACTATTTTTGGGTTCCCTTAAATTTCAGATGCAGTTCTGTACGCAATTTGCATTTAAATCATAAAAAATCCTTGAAATTGGTTTCGGAGAATAGCACGTGTACACAAGTACACGTGACTTATTAAATATTAATATAATCACTGTCGCTTTTAATCCTGGTTTATGTCCAACTGATATTGCAATGCATTTACAATACAATTTATGACTAAACCATAACGTATAAATAAATTTGCACTAATTACTAGAGATGTACCGACTACCACTTTGGCCGACTAGCCGACTAGCCGACTAGTCGGCTGTAAAGAGGCCGAATAGTCGGCCGACTAGTCGGCTAGTCGGCCTCTTTACAGTCGTAGTAAAGAGATTTTGCTATGTTTTATTATAAAAATATGACATTTTGTTTTGGGTTGTGTCTGGTTAATCATATAAGTTCCTATGTTTCTTTTTTATTTTTCTTGAAACAGTTCGTGTTTAAAATATTGAATGTTTATTTTTTAATCTGTTGGTATAATAACCAACAGATTAAAAAAAACATTAAATAAACATTTATTAATTGTTAATCAAATAAAAAAGTAGGTATTTTAATTAAAACATTTATTAATTGTTAATCAAATAAAAAAGTAGGTATTTTATAATTAAAATACCTACTTTTTTATTTGATTAAAATACCTACTTTTTTATTTGATTAACAATTAATAAATGTTTATTTACCTTAAGAAGATATTCTTTTGTTTGTTAATTAATACCAATTTTAAGAAGGTAATACTTAATTTTGTTTTGTTGGTGGTCCTTCATATCAAATTGGCATTTTGTATTATAACTCACTGTGCTTTCTCTAGCGACACCACTGCCATACACATAATTAATTCTTCCACCTGTTTCTGCAGCACTGGTGCCACGGCGGAACCTATGGCGGAACTCATATTCGTAAAATATAATGCGAAACTTTAAATTTTCCATTTTGTAAACTCAAAGACGCAGAGAAAAAACCAAAAGAAAAAGAAACCAAAAGAAATACGGTTTTTGAGACACAAATTGATGAGTAAATAGCTGTATAAATTTGATTTTGTAATTCTAAACCAATTACCAAAGAAGAGATATTTGAGAGCAAAGTGGCCAGTGCCTACGACAAAACGCCAATTTCATATGTAAGGACCTAAGTTAGTAAGTTAGAAGTCCGGATTAAACAATGGGATACTTTTCATCCCGGAATAATTTGATATTCCCGAGATTTCCAAAAAGCGCGATATAACCGAAGTCCACGCGGGTGAAGCCGCGTGCGGAAAGCTAGTAATGATTAGTTAAGGTTTTATTTCATTTCAGCCCCCTAATCGGCGAACACATTTTTTTCAAATGATTGCGACTAGTTGGTATAAGTTGGGATCGTTCGGAGCGCCCATTGGTCTGTTTGGTCCAAACGATCCCAACTAGTTGCAATCATTTGACAAAAATGTGTTCGCCGATTAGGGGGCAGTTCCCCTGATACAGTACATATTAATGAGAAATACATACAAAGTAAAAAGCCGACTAGTCGGCGTTTTTTGCCGACTAGTCGCCGACTACTCGCCGACTACAAAAGCGGCCGAATAGTCGGCTTAACCGACTAGTCGGCGACTAGTCGATACATCTCTACTAATTACATATATAGTTAGTGATTACAAGACTAAGCCATGTACAAGTTTTATGTTGCAAAGTGTAACAAGTTTTGAAAAGTATATGTCCATGGTAATGTACGGAGGACACAACCTTGAGCCAAAATACTTTAAAGATAAAGTTGAAAATTAAATAAAGAAATCTGAAAAGAAATACATATATTCAACTGACTTCTTCTTCTTCCTCAGCCTATAAATGTCCACTGCTGGACAAAGGCCTCCCCAAGGCTTTCCACGATGACTGGTCTTGTGCTGCCCGCGACCTTCACCAGGTCATCGGTCCACCTTGTTGGGGGCCTCCCTACACTGCGTCTTCCAGTACGTGGCCGCCACTACAGAACCTTACTGCCCCATCGGCCATCGGTTCTACGAGCAATGTCCCCTGCCCACTGCCACTTAAGTTTAGCCACTCGAAGAGCTATGTCGGTGACTTTGGTTCTTCTGCGAATCTCCTTATTTCTGATTCGATCACGTAGAAAAACTCCGAGCATAGCTCTTTCCTTTGCCCTTTATTTTTTTTTATTTCTTCTTTTTCTTTCGAAAAAGAAGAATGTTTTATTTTCTCTTTTCTTCGAAAGACAGTGTGCCGTTATTCACCACGCGGACTCAGTGCGGTTTGGAAGATGTCAAATGTTTCAAATTTGTAGTTCTAGGCCAAGGCCGTTTTCTAATGATATTTTTCTTCACTGTTTTGAGAGCAGTGGTCATGAAATAATTTACTCAAAGTAAAGCGCGTATCCAGGCTTGAAGTATTCGAACCTTCGACTTACAAAAAACACGATGGGCAGTCGTTCCCACTGGGCTGCCACTGCTCTCTAAAGATATAAGCAGGAGATTACCTACTCGCCCTTTTTCATGGGCGTACCCAGGTGGGGGGAAGTTGGGGGTAGCTGCCCCCTGAAAATTTCGTAGAACATGTATGAACTCCCTTAATTACTAATCAAAGTATAAAGGGGGACTTATACAGGATCATTTGCGTCTATTTGCCCTACACATTACACTACACCTGTTGGGTGCAAGTCAGATTTTTAGGGTCGCATCATCTTCGGCTAATTTGTCTTTCAAAAGTACACAAGCACATCTACATTAAAATGAGGTATTTGTAGTGTAATGTGTAGGGCAATAAGACGCAAATTATCCTGTATAAGTACTAAATTATATTTTAGTGAGTATTACGTGAAAACAGGTAATCGGTTTGCTTAAGTGGGAGCTATAAGCAATGTAAAAAAATTCCTTCAAGCTAAATTTTTAAGCCGCCTCAGTGTTATGAATTTGGAAACACAATATTATGATACAAAATGTTCAATCATTGTATTCCATGACGACTAGAAGACTATCTTTCAGGAAATACGCTTATGAGTCAGAATTAGAAAACCCTTTGTTTCCAAATCGAAGGGGGATTAATTATATTTTACTTACACGCAGATAATGTCAATATAATGCCAAGAAGTTCAAGAATATCAGGTTTAAAAAGGAAACAAATAAACTGATATCATTATTGTTTACTTTTACTTTATTAGTGACCCAGGGGTTTACGAGACAATCAAATATTTCTGAAGGACTTCAAATATGGTCAACTTTGGAAACTTCTGTGGAGTACCTATTTTTCATCTAAATTCCTAGTTTTATTTGGAGCGAAAGGCTCAAAAGCAAAAAAGCCTGTCGTCGACATTCAAGGTTGCAATTGTCACAGAGTCGGCGTCCGCGCAGCGATCTCGCTGTAACTGTGCAGTTCAACGACCTCTCCTTGCGAGTGCGTCAGCTAGCTCTTTATAAAGAGCAAAGCGAGAAAATAAACTCGCGATAACCGCATCTGTACTATATTTCTCACAATGTAAGTACTCGGTGAACGGACGATGTCAAATGGGTCGTAAATCGGTCATATCAGTATTACATAGCAAGGATACCACGACACCTGAGGTAATTGAAGGTTATCAGTACTAATAAAGCCTAAAAAGTACGAGGAAATCAACCATAGGTATGCGAATCTAAACTCGAATTGTACTACGCAGGCCATTGCAGAAGAGTTCTAAACTGCGTATTAGGTAGTAGTGATAAAACGATTAATTTATAAGCATTTATATGCTAGTGCAGCTTACAAGGCAAGTTCTATACAAGGTTGGAGCAGGTTACAAATGTCAAACGCGCGATAGAAGCGCAATGTCAGTAAAATGTCACAGTTTACGATTGAATGCTCTTGCGCCGAGTTCACGGACGCAGCCGGAGGCGGACACGGCCAGATGAGTGGGCCGCGCTGGAAGAGCTAGTTTTAAAATATTACCCGGCCACGTTCGTCCTAATAAGCCACATATTAGTATAGACGTCGGAGAAAATTGTACGGCATTTTACGGTAAATGTTGCCAACTAAATACAACTTTTGCAAGGCTAGCTCCCAAACAGCATAAAGTTGACGATCCCTAAATAACTTTCTAAGAGTTGCCATTACACATAATGTTTGCAGACGTAATCGGATATGCAACCTTTGCAATGAACTGGAGTTAAATATTATTAGGAATACGTGCACGAGCCAGCTGTCGCATGTTCATTTTCTCCAATCAAAAATTCATTTGTCATTGCGATGATAAAATGTCACTATAAATTGGAATTGGTGCAATTTTTGGTGGAATTTTCTTAAGAGAGCATGAGAAAGAAGAGAGGGCTTGCCAAGAGGGACAGATCATGTAACCTTAGTGTTGGAACGAAAAATTAATGCTGCCAAATTACTCCTTCGGCAGCTCTTCTTGTTCTTTTTTGCACGATAGCAATATTTCTAGTTTTATAAAATTACATCACTCACCAATACCCGCCAATATGAAAATACTACGTCCGTGCCAGATCTTAAAAGGACTGTTCAGTTGCCTAATTATTTTAAATTTCTTTTAATATTAAACATGAAACTACAACTGATTACAAGGTTCATTACGATACAAGTTTATACTAATTAAATCTGGAACAATTTTATGGACTTGATATACATAATTCAGTTACCAAGGCTATACAATTACGGGTTTATGTGAAACTGAATTGGAAAGGAGAACAAATTAAAAAAATGTTCTAGTTTATTATTATGGGCGGCTATAAATAATATTTAAATGTCCTGCAAAGGTCTGGAGGCAGACGGTATGTCGGCTTTAGGTACGTCAGACCTAGATAACATTATAGGGTTACTTCAACAAAAACAACACGCCTGCCTGCGACGTGGAGGCCCCGGGTTCGATCCCCGGCCAGGTCATAATGGAAAACGATCTTTTCCTGATTGGCCTGGATCTTGGATGTTTATCTATATATGTACATATTATAAATATAGTATCGTTGAGTTAGTATCCCATAACACAAGTCTCGAACTTACTTTGGGGCTAGCTCAATCTGTGTGATTTGTCCGTATTTATTTATAATTTCGCACAATGAAAATGTACAGAGGCGGACTTAATGCCTTAAGCATTCTCTACCAGTCAACCATGGGTGGTGATTTTATTTATCATTTATTTATATAGACTTTGATAAATAAATAGTAAGAAGGGTTGCAGCCTGATAATTATGACAATATTAGACTTTGACAGCTAAGTAGAAATGTTTTGCAATTGAAAGAATTGATAAGGCCAACTTCTATTCTCATTGAGCATAAGCTTTAATAAACTTGTAATATTCCTACTGACAGAACACAGGCCTTAACAAGAGAGAGTGGGCCGTAATCCGCAACACGACCTGTGCAGGTTGGTAAATGTTACATGTCTTCGAATTTTTGGTTCAAGGTCATGCCGGTTTCTTCATGATGTAGTTGTATTTGCAATATTTACATACATTTCGTGTAGTACCGGGCTTAGAATAGCACCAACCTATATCGTCCCGTGGGTGCCGTAAGAGGCGACTAAGGGAACTCTCACTAGGCAAGCGAGCAGCAGTGCTTCTCCTGTGCAACCTCAAATTACTGCGATTCCTAACCCGCCTGCCAAGCGTATTGGGATTAATGCAAACCCCCCCAAAGCAATGAAATCCTTGGGGGAGGCCTTTGTCCAGCAGTTCACCTCTATAGGCGAAAGAGGAAGAAGAAAGTGTCTTTCTTTTATTGCTACAAAGATTCTTGTACTATAACATGCGCATTCGTACTAGATATTCAAGTTAGGACAAAGAAATTGTGCCTTGCTAAATTGTGTAGAATGGGTACGTAGTAAATCTTTCAACACAATACAACGCCTATCAAACACAATTGCTTGTATTACAAATGATGGGCATCGGTATACCGTCACACTATATGTACATTGATAATGATAACACACGATTCAGGACGCGTGATGTGCCAATAAACCACACTAAAAATAACCACTGTCCAATTACGTAACGTTAACGCTTACGTTTAAGTTAAAACGCCGTCATCAAGTATAGTTAGTGATCATGTTCGTTTTTACAGACAATGCGGAAACCAATTGAGGTAATGGCACCACAATTGGAGAAATGAGCTCTTAATAAAAAATCAGCGGGGTACGTACTTAAGCTTAATTAGATAAATTAGTTTTATAACGACGTTAATTTTAGTATTTATCATGAACATCACCAATGCCATGGCCGTTGTCCCCTGTTTTTATTTGAAGCGTAGACGAATATCGAGGTCCGAAGTACGCATAATGCTGCTTCGCTAATATTTACTACAGCCACTGCAAATGAAACAGAATATACAAATGATACCTACATATACAGATAACCTGTGACGACATGAGGTGATTATGATTGTTAACCTTGTATATTGATAAAACACAAGAGATATGTTAATACTCATGTTTTTGTTTAAATTTTCGTCTTGGAACCTTTAGTGCTTAAACGAAACAGCATTATTTATTTTCTCAACTAGAAAGATCGGAACATTCTGGATACAAAAATCCTTTCCATTAAAACTAAAAACCAGTTCAAAAGACCTAATAAACTCATTTTCGTACGAAAAAAATCAGGTCGAAAAGAGAGCGTTTACCAAAAACAACTTCCAATGAAATATTCCATAAAAGTAGAAAGAAAATAAAAATACTGGTGAAATAAAGCCAACAGTAAAAAAAAATAATTAAAAAGCAATCATTCGAATTTCGAACACTTAGGTATACTTACTGTCAACCGGTTCCATTATGTAACGCGGGTAGTTTGTTACGTCATGCGACCTTGAACGTGGTGTTATTACGGTCACACGAACTGCAAGGGTTTCAAATTAGTTTCAAGATTAAAAAAGCAATGAATAAAGGCAATTACTTTTATGGAGACCTATTTTTATTAAAGTTCAATTGACTTTATTTTAAGCACGAGTCCTGAAACATACTTGTTTCAGGAATTGATATATGTCATGTTAAAGTTTACCGAAATCGATATATATTTAAACCTGAATCTCGATTTCATGCAGAAAGGCAAAAACAAAGCCCAAACTGAGATAATAATGAATACAATGGCAATGCTTACTAATGGATAAGAGTAATTTAGTAATTAGCAGGCTTTCTATTGATAATTGAATCAGTTAATCAATTTCGATGATGCACCCCCGCCCACCGAAACCTTCAACGAAATCAAAAATTAGGGATTATCACTACATATTATAAAACTAAGTCACTTTTTGTTTCGCTATGTCTTTTATGTATGATTAAATCTACGGATGATGCGGTTTTTTAAATAGATAGAGTGATTAAAGAGTAAGGTTTATATGCATAATAACATCTAATAAATTGTGGAGCAATACAATAGTATTGCTCCACAATTTAAATAAATAATAATTTATTAAGGTTCTAATGTGATATCGTAAATAATTAAATTTTTTGCGCATTTGCAGTGAAACGCAGACTGAACCATACGAGAATAACAAAATAATGTAGGTACTAAATATTATACAAATTGAAAAGTTCTAACAAAAAGTCGGCGATGGCATATGTCTATCTCTTATGGTTATCCCACAATATTTTTTTTATCATTTACTTTTTACGACAAATACCGGCTAATTTTCGAAACGATTTTAACCAATAACACAATAAATATAATCTATACATATTGATATTTCATTAGGTACAGCATTAATCCTTATCCAATTTAATACCTTAAATAGATTTTTGATTTAATATAGATCTGTATCGCCCTTTACAGTATCTGATTTAAATGAATATTTTGAAGATACTACACATAAAAAAATTGCGGGGTTCCGTTTGCGTTTGTATGTAGTATAAGCATTGCATCCGTGCGAAACCGAGGCGGGTCGCTAGTTACTAATAAAGAAATGGCCAATCATCGACTAGTTCTAGGCAGTGACAAATTATTGGATGTACTTGATTGAATTAAAAAAATACACAGTTTAATTAATTGTTGTATTGTGGTCTCCACCCTGTATAACCTATAGATTTATTTAAATAAGCTACTATCGCGTCTTTAAATTTATATTTTTTTAACATAAATGTAGATATACATATATTTATAAACAAACAAAGACATGACATAGAGAAAACAATAGAAAAATATGGTACGGACGACAGCAGGTCAAGCTACCCGAAACGGTCAAATATTCCCGATCAAGATTGAGCCTTAATGCTTTAGCGATAAAGATGATAATGTAATAAAGAAACTTGACAAATTGTAGTACTGGATGTGCTGTCATCTGTATAGAGGTGAAGTAGAGGTCTCAAGTTTTCCAACTTCAGAAAGTACGAACTTAAAGTTCCGTGAAAATATCGCACTATTATGAAAGATGAACAAGATAATTTCGTGAGTAGTCGATATCCTCGCTATTTATACCTACTCTTGGGCCGCAAAGAACAAATATGTTGACATATTGCCAAGCTATTTTACGCGTTAGCTACTGGTTAGAAGAACAACTTAAACGAATGACAATTTCATATCTATTAGTTTAAAACTATCGTATATTTTGCCTTATAGTCCGACTTTTTAATCCTTGGAAGAGCACGTTAAGCCGTTTGGCCCGGATGACATGTGTAGAGCTTTGATAGTTATTACGAGTAGAACACAAGTCCAAAAGACTGACAATAGTTATAACAAAATGATACATGATACCCATCATGATAACTTTGATTTCAGGTAGACAGTAGCTGACCCGAGCCTAGACCTTAGCCCGGTAAGGATCAGGCCCGAGTCGACGGCGCGTTGTTTCACGCGCGCCTCAAATAGATGTCAGCATGTCGTGACGGGGTCCACGAAGACCGATGCCTCCTGGGTCAGGGTTTCGGGTTAGTTAAACAAGAAACCGTGGCCCTGGCTGTCGCACAGGCAAGTGAAGAAACACGAGTGGGTTTTAGTCAGTAAAAGTCTGACACGACCTTCCGCTCCGCCCAGAGCGGGAAAAGTTATTTGATGATTACCCATCCCAAAAAAGATACAGTAGCTATACATGTAAAATACTGATATTTATCTGTTGCTTCTGACTAGACTGGAAGCTCTTGCTAATATGGATGTGAAAAACGACTAGACAGATTGATTGAATTTTCAATTTTGTGTGTTAATTAGTAATTAACCGAATACGTCAGTCACTCTTGGTGTTTTACATGTTATAGGCAGAAAAACTTGTAGCAGCTGCAACACATTCGGACGGGACGTCCCGACGACCCGTTGTGGAGCGCCTATTTGTATTCATAAATATGAATATTTGCACTGGTCTGGTCGTGCATCGGAAAGCACGTTAAGCTGTTGGTCCCGGTTGCCGTACGAACATCTAATGGCAGTCGTTACGGGTTGTTTTAGCCCTCAAAAGTCCAACAATTGGTCTAACTGCAATGCTTCGATATCACCTTCGGGTTGTGTAGGTCAGATGGCAGTCGCTTTACAGAAAATATCGAAGTTTAGCTTTAATCAGCAGTTAGACTGGTAAAGCGGACCCTAGACTCCAAAGCTGATGAAGCTTTGGATGCGACTGGGATTAACGCTAAGATGAAAATGATGATGAGGTTGAAAAACTATGGACTATTACAGTAGGTATCAATAATTAATTGATTTGTATGCTCTTTTCGCAATCGAAATACAGCAGAATATACATATATGTATGTGAAATCAATATTAATAAGCTATGAATCTAACCACAAACAATAAATAATTAGATTTTGAAGTATGTTTACATCATTTAAGGAAAACCGAAACTATATTAGATGTCGCTTATAGTCTACATGTTTAATATAAAGTTTGATTATTTGCTACAATGTTATACTCTATACGGTCATAACGTATGCATATAACAAATTAAAATGATTTTCCTTCATAGTAGGCAAATGTCAGGAGATAGAAACTTTTGAGGTTTTCCTGTCACCTTAAATATACATTTGCATGTGTTAATTTATGTTTAAAGTAATAATTAATATGTATAGTATCTATTATTATAAGGTTATATCAAAAAGGAATGTTCATCGAATATTTAAAGCAGCGTAATTGCGTAACGCACTATCAGTAGCAATGGGTTTCTTTTTGACAGTTCAACAACATTCATTGCGTTATTTACGTTGTTGAGCAGAACATTTTTCAGACATATGGAGCAATGGATTCGCAATATGCTTAAAAATGATTCCAATTGATAGCTATAGTGTGTTTCGCAATTAGGGAGCTGAGCCGACGTGGCCACAAATTGCATAATACAATAATTGAATATTGTAATGAAAAAGATGAGACTTAAGCTTAGAAATGGGATACCATAATACAGGCAATAGCTTACTTAAGCTTACTTTTGGCAACAAACTACATAATTATAATTACGTCTATGTAGATCTCAAAATAACAATAAATTATCATGAAATATATAGGTACTAAACTAATATATAAAGCTGAAGAGTTTATTTGAATGCGGTAATCTCAGGAACTTCTGGTCTAATTTAAAAAATCTTTTTGCTATGGATAGCCCATTAATCCAGGAAGGCTTTAGGTTATATAACACTACGCTGCGACCATTAGGAGCGGAACGTAACAAAAAATTTATTTTATGCTGTATATTTTGTGGTTAAAATCAAATGTTCAAATAACTAACTCCACGCGTAGTCGCGGGCGGGCGCTAGTACCAAATACATGCTCATTAGCGTCAAGAATAAAAATAAAAACCTTATAGTAAAAACTTTGTATAAAAGTTCATTCATATTCACGAACATTAAAATGACCGAAACTTAATTTAGTTCAATAAACAACAAAAACTGATTGAAAAATTCAAAGTCTCACAGATTACGTAATTGTAATTCAATAGACAACATTGAAACTTTTGACCTTGACCTTGAAAAACTAACTTGGTGTTCATTAATTTAAGTAGATGTGTTACTGATATGTGTATACGTGCTTTGTACAATTTTTTACTTAAAGGTTTAAAATACAATGTAGTTGAGAATAAGCGCTTTAGAATGGTATCGACGACATACATACTTAGAGAAGCTAAGAACACAAATCTTGCGCTGGCGATATTCGTAAAACAATTTCATTAGTAGAATATATTTTTTTTCATTTTCTAAACTAGTCGCATCCAAAGCTTTTTCAGCTTTTGGATTCTGGGGCCCGCTTCACCAGTCTAACTGCTGATTTTGGCTAAACTTCGATATTTAAAAAAAAAACCGTAAAGCGACTGCCGCCTGACTTCCCCAACCCGAAGGTGATATCGAAGCATAGCAGTTAGACCAGTTGTTGGACATTTGAGGGCTCCAAGAACCCGTAACGACTGCCATTAGATGTTCGTATGGCGACGGACACCAACGGCTTAACGTGCTTTCCGAGGCACGACCAGATCAGTGCAAATATTCACATTCATGCATACAAATATTTGCACTGCGCGGGGATCGGGCCGCGTTTCGCTTTTGCTATGCCACAGAGGCTGTCTAAACTAGTGCTTGGTCGCAATCCTGTCTGATGGTAAGCAGTGATGCAACCGTTGATGGTAAAGGGCGCTACTTTATTAGGAGCCTATTCACCCTAGCCTTGAAGACACTTAAATTGTAGTGAGACGGAATCACCGCCGCTGGAAAACTGTTCCAGTCCCTTGATGTACGCGGTATAAAAGACGAGGCTATAAGAAACAAAATCAATCGAAAAAAAGAAACAAATATTGACATATAAATTAGGCACTGCATAGAAACATTACCCAATGAGGAAAGTTTAACGAATACTAGAAGAAGTACCATGGGCCCCAAACTAGGTATATTATCTATTTTTGTGCCCCAGTGTCTATCTCCACGAGATAAACGAATTGACTGTTTCTATGACTACTTAATTAATAAAAAATGTTTTAAAATAAATATTGTGACAATGTGACAGAAGATCAACTATTGACAATAATAATAATAATAATAATACTTTATTTCAGACGTAGTCCATATAATGTTAGTCATACAAAAATTAAAAATCAAAATACAAATAAAACCTTATAAATCTATTTTTAGTACACAAAACAGAGATACAACACAATCAAATGGAACCGCACAGAAGTGCCAACCCCAGGACGCCACCACCCGTAGTGTGTAGTCGCATCCAGGGCCGTCACATCGGCGGGTCCCAGCGGTCCACGAACACACTCAGAAGGCTGTTCGGGCTGGCTCGCATTCGCTTCATGAGAGATGCACAGCGCTTTCGCATGATGGCATGGAAACCATCCACTCTTTTCTCAGCAAACATTGCTGAAGCGCTGCAGCAGCGCCGTAGTCTGAACAGAACTCTGAACGCATTATTATATTGGACTCGCAGAGCGGTGCATGTACGCTACGTGTACTTAGTCCACAAGCTGCAAGTGTAAACACCGTGCAAACCTGCGGGCCAGCATGTTACAGCGCACAGACAGCGCCCTGCGTTCGCTCTCCAAATCACAGTCATCACTCAGATCCTCAGAGACCCAGTGACCCAATACCTTTATTCAATAAATGATTTCCCACAATGGTTAGCTGAATCATAAATCAATAACCTTATCACCTACACCGTACTATTACGAAACTTATAAACCATAATTAGGAAAATACAATGGTTCATAACATTTACACAAGCAATGGTACTATCACGTAGCTTTGTTTTCAATAACAAGAAAACATAAACTTTACGTAGCTAATCTATGCTATTATCATATATATTATGGAGTATGCGTTTGACGTACATTCGTATAAATATTTTCCGTATAATATGTTTATATAAATATTACTTCTTGTACGTATGTGTATTAATTCCATTCATAAAGTGACTGCACTAAATGTACCTTTGGAATTGAACGTAGGCGTTTAAAGAACGCATGCAGTTGCACAAACGTGCCAATATGCACTGGCATATACCGTTTGTGCAGTGTAGGTTGGGTCGCGTAGATCCAGTCTAGGCGATAAGCTATTGAGCTTATTGCCTAGACTGGATCTATCCGACCCTATCGTAGCGGCTATGCTGGGCCTACGTGACCCCAACGTAGTACTTTCTGTGGGTCTACGCAAGCATAGCGTAGCGCCTACGCTAGGTCTTCGCGAGCCCAGCGTAGCGCTTACGCGGTCGCGGGGACTACGTGACGGTATCATAGCAAGCTAGTAGGTATTTGTGCCACTGCAGAGCAAATCTTATCTTATTATCGACGATTTCAATGCTACTAAATCCGCAGGCACCAATTAGTAGACTTAATTTGGTCGGTAGATTTTATGATGACAGTTCAGTTAATGTACTGACATCCTCCTAGGTTGATCTGCGAGAAGCCATATAAAAAAAAATAATATTACCATACCATATGTACCATACGACTATTCCTTGATCTGGTCCTTCATATCTGACTGGCTGAACAAACAGTACGCAATTTAATTGATCACTTACGAATTGCGCATATTTGTTTTATACATATACAACAATGTTGCAGGAAATAAAAGTATTGGAATATTTTGCAGTTGCAGTGATTGCTAAAAGATATTTATGAACGTTCTGACTTTTAAGTAACCGTGGTCAGTAATTAAAGATATTGCATTCAGGGTAATGCCGTTTAAAATATAGCTGACTATCAAAGATTCCTAACTAAAATCGTTATTATTAAATGGTTTGAAATTAAACTAGAAGGTATCTCATTATTTTATTACATAAAAAATAAACTAATTACGTACACCCGAACTGTAGAGAAACTACAATTAATTCTAATGGTGTTACAAATTCGCATACCAAGCACTCTTTCATTTCTAACGCGTATTATTATTGACGAGACCAAATACGCAGCACACATTCCAATAAATTAATAAGTTCGCGAGCGTCCAGAAGAGTACATTATTGTGTTTTACTACGTAGTACGTTCTCACTAGGTTACTCTCAATTACATTGTCGAGGCGGATGTGGTGGTGTGGCGCCAGCGCTGGCCCGAAGTGTAATGGTTTCACGCCATCCGATACCAGCTATTCAAATTATTATAGCAGTAGGTTAGCTTGGTACGATATTGTAAATCACACCACCTGGAATCAAATTTGACCCACTGTAATCAACGGCCATACAGGTAACGCTTAGAGATACTGTTTCATACTTGACCTTGGCTTTTTGCCTGCCTAACTTGTGTGTTTTTTCTGATCTAAGTGGGAGTAAGTAATAATGTGAGATGGAGCAGCTAGTTATAACTACGAGTGAGCTTAGAAAAAAAGGATGAACACAAATTCTTTCAGTGCCGTCAAAACGCAGAAACAGAAGTCTGTATTACCAAGAAAACGGGGAAAGTTTTAAGAGATTTGGTAAAAAAAAAAAAAACAAGCAAAAGAGACTTAACACTACTAAAAATAAATTTAACGAGCAGGTAAGCAGTATCATAAAAATCAGTATACAAATAATTGACAAGTTTGTACACAATGAACCACTTTGTCACCTGTAGTTGGCGGTATCAGCGCACTACGGCGCGGCGCCGCACAAGGCCGGCCGCTTTTCGACTCGCGCCTGAATTAACATAATATAACAAATTATAAATAGTTATATTGAATGACTATGAGGTCGGAATGCCAACTGACGTTTTTCTTTATAAAATCAAGCTATAACTAGGTCTAGTTAGTCTGAACTGCGCACTGAATTTTCTAGCACGCAATTACAGATATCTTATATGTTTGAGTGCGTATTTGCCCAGGATGAATTAGCTTATTATAGTGTTCAGACACTCGGATTGAATCCATAATAATGTGTAATTATTCTGAAAGCTGTAGCACGTGACACGTGATAAAATATTAATTTGTGATTAAAACCATGATCCTCTGGTTCAAGGACACGAAACACGCCTAAAATAAAACACAACCCACGCACTTCAGAAATTGTAAGTTTCACTAATTAATATTCATCACAAGATGAACAGAATTGAGGGGTTCGGAAAATTTTCTGATCGATATATCCGTTAGGTAATATCGCCCGGTTTCCTAAATTAATTAAAATTATAAATTTATTACCGTTTTATTTAAATGCTTCGAAGGTTGGACTCCACTTCTATATTGGATTGACCTTGGTTAGGTTCGAAGTGCTAGTTATAACAGATGGTCACTTCACACTTTAATTGGGAGATATAATTAGCAACTAAGATATACCAAATGACTGGGTAAACGAATGTCAGATTTATCCAAGTGAGTCACGTTTGAATATGAACGTAAACCGAGCAGTTTTCGTACCAAAACAATACTCGTTTACTTTTGTGTGACTTTAAAAGTGATAGTAAAGAGTTTATTTACACGGTAGTAACGTCATTCGGACTAACAAGACGTCAAAGGTGAGTTGGCCATTGCTATTTTCGAAAATATATGTTCGAAGATATGATTGTTTTCAGGAATCATGCGCATTGCAACCTAGTCATCATACGGATATAACTCTACATATTTCACTTTTTGGTAATTTATTTAGTTTTATTGTAAATACATGTTGGTGGGGATGCCTTCTAGCTAGATGGACTGACGACCTTAATTAAGAAAGTGGCAAAATGAATGCGGATGTTGTGGAACAGCCTGTTTAGCAGGGGACTGCATTGGGCTGAGGTATTTGATAAATGAAAATAAGTACCTTTCCTTTTTGTACTTTGTTACGTGTTACTTGATTTATTTTTGAGGTGAAAGCATAAAATTAGATGAAACGTTTTTTTCTGAAACTGTATTCACTATTTCTTGTGCTAAACTTTAAAGGCGTAACGGATATATTCCATAAACTCATAATCAATTCCAAAAACTCATAATAAATTCCGAGTAGAACGATTCTACCATGAACTCGTAGAAAAGTGTAACGCATGTAATCATAACTATCACATTACGCATTTCATAGTAATTATCTCTAGAGAAAGAAGGAAATTTTCTTCCACTCTGTTATCTCAATTGAGTATGAAATGTTTATTAGTTTGTAAAAATATATCATGATAACGTGATAATAACAATATGCTATATTGAATATAATGGCACTGGGATAGTATCATCACATTTAAAACTACGTATTTTTCAACTTGTGAAGTTATTAAACCATTTTCATAAACAAGAATTGACCTATCTGCATTAATTTCAACAGCATTAAAGCGACTGTGTAGTAGAAGCTTATTGTGATACTATTATAACTAAAAGGAACTCTACACATAAGTAATTATTCATAATATTTGTTATAGACGATACTAAAACACGCTGTAAAGTAAACACGTCTAATCACTGTGTTTCCCATAGTTAACATTGATATAATATTCATTGCGTATACAATTATGAATCTTTGCAAATCTATTAGTATTATACAGTTGTGAATGTGTATTGCTCCTGGTACTAGAATAACATGTCAAGTACTGGTTACATCTTATTTGAAATTCAATTAATGTAAAAGAGGTAATTATGTGTGGCTCAGTATTCGTATAAACTTATGGTAGATTTACTGTATAGATGGAAATTAATTAAAATATCACCTTGTAGTTGATTCCGGCTAGGCAGCTTTGAAAAAACCTCCGGTTTACGTGTACGACAAAAAAACTAAGCTGATATAAAAATATTAAAATTTCAACTTACATTTTAAATTGTATCATCTCGTCACAGTTTGACACTAGCGATTTATATTAAAAAAAAGTGTTAAATTGTAAACGTGGAATAGATAATATGCAATTTGCAATGCATAAAATGTTAACTATAAATAATTAAAGGTATAATCATAATGATAATTTATTGACATCAAATATTCCACAATTTAACAAGAAACCTATGGAAGATTCCGAGAACCATATTGATCGAACGAAGGCCACCCAAGAAATGTCTACATAGGTAAAATTGTATCTATAGACATTTTATACACAATACGCTAGATAATAGATACTACGAACATTGATAAGATCACTTGAAAGATTTGCAAAATCTTTGCAAATTATTAAAATAATGTCCAAGATGAAGTGACGTTGTTAATACTTATTAAATTGTTTACTTTCATGACAAGACGCTAACATATCCATTTTAATTTTCTCCTGGTTTTTTTGACAATATTTTAACTTACTTTTAAACAGATTTCGCGATTTACACATATTTTCATAAATAACTCCGGAGGTAGGTTTATTAAAAAACAGCCACATTTGATAACATAGTCGGGCATCGCGATGAGCCTCACGAACGTGTTTGTTCCAACCAACTACATACTTTCCTTTATGACGCTTTTTAATGGAAGCTGCATGGGAGAGTACGGCTCCTTTTTTCAGAATAGAAATAATTTCATTATACAACCTATCTATGACGGACCAGTGTTCAGTTTTGCGACACATATTATCAGCACAATTTTGAAATATTGGAGGAAAATCAATTTGTTTTAAGTTGCTATTACAGTAATCTAAATAATTATTTATCTGAACTGAATTTCTCTCACCCCATACAACTTTATTACAATAATTGTAGGATTCAATAATCTTAGGTTTAATTAAATTAATGTTACACTCAATTACTAACGGAATATGGTCTGACATATACACACCATACAAAATTGACGCATTATTCACCAAATGTCTAGCGGCCTCTGTGACAACACAATGATCCAGCCAGCGGAGCGAACCATTCGCGGAGCTAGTAAAAGTATGCGAGTCTCGTGGCAACAGTTCAGTATCAATGCACGACCAAGATTGATCGGTACACGTTGAAAGTAACTCACGTGAGAATCGTGTCCCTGGGTGCGCATTAAAGTCTCCTAGCACAAAAACCGACTCCACTTCACTGCTCTCAACCACTGAGATAATCTCACTTAAGCAACTTGTAAACTCTGTCAAATTTTCAGCACAATCTGTGGGCATGTACACACTAAATATCAGGAACGATCGCTCGCCCTGCGTTATTTTAATACACACGATACGATCACTAGCACAATTTATAACCGAAACCGTAGCAAATAACGACTTCCTCCACAACAACGCCACACCTCCAAATGGTCTTCCAACCAGAACACCGGTAGATATGTCTACCGCAGATTTCCCAGTGTACGTGAAGTCACCATCAATGGTCGCTAAGAAGGGCACGTCGTGCGGCAGCAGCCAAGTCTCCTGTAACGCTATCACGTCAGCTTGTGCACATAATTGACGCACGCAATCAGCTGATCGAGTTATATTTTTACAATTGAATGTACATAGTTTTACGTTCGACATACAACCCATTATATTATTTTAGTTAAGTTTTCAAGACTGTGCTGTTTATTTATTTTTGTTGAGTTTTTCTTAAAATAAATAAACTGTCTAAACCGAATACCCTCAGGCCATAATTTGTCATCCAGAAAAGTATTAATTTTGTATTTTGAGACAAACAATTTAAAGGCATTGTAGGGTCTTTCAGATTTCATAGTGACTTTCTGAAGCTGTACTATTTCTTGCGTCTTATTTTGTATATAATCACAAATATCTTTTTCAGAAGTCTCTTTGTCAACATTAGTAATAAAAAGCGGAATTTTCAAATCGGCAGCCTTGAATTTGAAGTTGGCATTAGGACTTGCGGTACCCGTGTTTCCCTCAAACCGATTCTTTGACTTTTTATTCTGTACCAGAGTCCAATCATCCTTAGTAGACTTTTTAGGCCATACACCTTGCATTAATACTTCCACCATAGTTTTATTACTCTGTGTTGATGGTAAAGGATCTGTATTCGTGTCATCCTTGGTTTCTAAGAACGTCGAGTTAACCGGAGTGGTAGCAGATTCAACGACAGCCGGTAGCACTTCAGCATGGGAGTGAATGAGAGAGCGATACTTCAGTTCGTCTCCGTCATTTGTTTTCTGCGTTAGCGACTGTGAGTCCGAATCGACCAGCTGTGAATGAGATGAGGGTAGATGCGGCGACATTCCAAACGGCCCGCTGTCTACGTTATACCCTCCACCTCTAATTTTATTTACATTAGTGTTAAATATCGGATTCGATAACTGATTGCCATATTCTATATTATTCTTATCCTTCAGGGCCTCTTTTAGATCATTTTTAGTGACAAATTTATCTTTTATATCACTTAACTCCGCACGCAAAATTAACAAATCCTTAAGTAATTTCGTGACGTCAACATGGTCGAAACATACAGGGGGCAGTTTATGTAACTCGTAGGCGACAAAAACCGGCAGTTGATCAGGGTCTATAGTTTTGAAAACCGCTATCATGTCTTCTAGATCCTTTACTTTCTTGTCTTTTCGCCTTGACTTCAATCGTTTAGCAATCTTCGTCGTACTGCATAACAATTTCTTTGCTACATCAATTTCCTCCTCGGAAAACGCCGACACACATATTCTTATTAGGCTTTCATTGTCCATCACTATTATGAGATGATTAATCTCGATTTAAACAATATCAGATACAAGAAAACGCGACCTCATGTTCAATATATTTTATATTTTCTGACAAGACAAGATAACAGTTTTGTTTCTATGGTGACACACATTGCACTACAAAAAGTATATGTACATAAACTTTAACACCTTCTCTCAATGTAGTCCCATAATATCCACTAGCTTACGAAGCCTAGCTCTGGGCAACGGCTTAGTTAGAAGATCTGCTAATTGAAGCTCGCTTGTTACCTTCTTTATTAGCAGCTCTCCATTAGTCACAAGCTCTCTTACGAAGAAGTGACGTGTACGGATGTGTTTGGTGCGTCGGTGAAACTCTGGATTCTCAGCTAATTTTATTGCTGCTTCGTTGTCCACTTGTAACATAGGAAGACTTTTCAGTTGTACGAGACTTCCTAAGAGCCGAGTCAACCATACGCATTCTCTCGCAGCTTCACTTGCAGCGATCACTTCAGCTTCCGTCGTCGAAATAGCGACACTCTGCTGTCTCTGACTCATCCAGGAGATTGGTCCTCCGGCATATAGGCAAAGTACTCCAGAAGTCGATCTTCCAGTTTCCATATCGCCTGCGTGGTCAGCATCACTGTATGATTCTATAATTCCAATTTTATAGTTCCTTTTATACATAATGCCGAGATCAATTGTGTACTGAAGGTATCTTATGATACGTTTTACTCTGACACAATCCGCTTGAGTCGGTTTCTCCAGCCTCCTTGACACTACACTTACTGCATATGCAATATCAGGTCTTGTTCCGACCATTAAATATGCAAGTGCTCCAACTATTTGCCTATAGTTTTTCAGAACGTACTCATCGTTCTCGTTTTTAGAGACTATGTCCTCCTTGGTAATTGGCGTAGTCACAGGTTTGCAGTCCTGCATTCCAAACCTGTTCAAAACTTTCTTAACATAAGATGTTTGATGTATTACTGTTCCAATACCTTCTCTGGTTGAAATCTCTATACCTAGAAAATAGGTAGCTGGTTTAGTTGTTATCTTGAACCTTTCCTTGAGCTCTTCAATAAATTCATCAATGAGTTCTTGATCTGTTCCAGCTACTAGCCCGTCATCAACGTAGAGAACCACAATCAATTTCCGGTGGTCTTTCTCTCTTACAAATAAACAAGTGTCCCCTTCACTGATTTTAAAGTCAGCTTCCTTGAAGAAACTAAGAATTCTCTGATTCCAACATCTCGGGGCTTGTTTCAACCCATAGAGACTTTTCTTCAGTAAGCATACTCTTCCAGAACCATCATCGTAGCCTTCGGGTTGCTTAATATAAATTTCTTCTTCTGAAAGTGTTCCATATAGAAATGCCGTCGACACATCAAACTGACACATCTTCATACCTTCGCTTGCTGCGACGCTAATCACAGTCCGCACCGTGGTCATTTTCGCAACAGGACTAAAAGTTTGATCATAGTCCTCTCCTTTTTTCTGGCGAAAACCCTTAGCAACTAGTCTTGCTTTGAACTTGTCGACTGATCCATCAGCATTCAGCTTCACGCGAAAAACCCATTTACACGGAATCGCTTTTCTATTTTTTTGGCAACTTTTTCAAAACCCACGTGTCATTCTCGTTAAGAGAATTTATCTCGTTTTCCATGGCTTTCTTCCAAAGTTCACTTTCGTTACAGGATATTGCTTCTCTGTAACATGTTGGTTCGACAAATCCGTTTGTAACCATAACATAATCTTTGAACCTGACCGGATGTCTGATCAATGATCGGTCTCGCAGAATTCGATCACTCTGTGCGTTAATTAGTTGCTCAAGATTATCTTCATCTTCATTAACGTCATCATTTCCAACCATCTGCTCCAGATCATCATTATCAACATCATTTCCTCCCCTTGGTTCAAAAGATTCTTCATGAGTCGATAAAGCATCATCAAAATTGTCTTCTTCTATAATCGGACTATTAGTCTCATTATCTATCGTTACAACTTGATTGTTGATCCTATTGGGTGTCACTACATACTCCCTTCTTACTGGAACGGGAATTTCCACTTCTGTGACCTCCTCATCTAGCTCTTGGAATTTGGTTTCCAATGGCTTTTCGTCAAATATGATATCCCTTGACCTGACTATGTATTTGGATTCCTTGTTCCATAGTCTATACCCGTCGTCATTATCATATCCAACCAGTACGCATTTCGTAGCTTTTTTATGCATCTTTTTTCGTTTTTGCTTAGGAATATGTGCATAGCAAACTGAGCCAATTATTCTAAGGTGCTTTATCCGAGGTTTCTGCCTAAACCAAAGCTCGAACGGAGTCTTGTGTTCCACGGAAGTTGGTCCCGTCCTGTTCAAAACATAAACAGCTGTCTGTACCAACTCCGCCCACAATTGTTGAGGCAACTCTTCATGAGCATGCATCATAGCTCTTGCTGACTCTACGATCGTACGGTTTTCTCTTTCGCTACACCCATTCTGTTCAGGCGTATACGGCATTATTAGTCTTTGGTGTATTCCGTATTTCGCTAATTCCTTTCTAACTTGTTCATTGTCGAACTCTCCACCGTTATCACTCAGGAATTCTCTAATTGTGTGTCCTGCTACTCTAGCTTCTGCCAGCATTTGCTTCAGCTTTTCAGGTACTTCAGATTTTGTTTTCATGAAGTAGACGTAGCGAAAACGAGTGTGTTCATCTTTGAAAAGGACGAAATATCGATACTTCGAGACTGAAAACGGAAAAGGACCGCAAACATCTGAATGTATGCATTCTCCAGGCATTTTAGCTTTTTCTCTACTCCCAAACTTCTGTCTGTGAGCTTTTCCAAAAATACATCCTTCGCACAATATGCCATTATCCTTTGTCTTTATATTCAATTCTCGTTCTATAAGACTTTTCACATGCCTTTTATCTTGGTGGCCCATGCGTTCATGGTACAGCTGCAAGGCATCTACTGCATTAATCGATGCAGCTACCTTCGGTTTAATTGCTTTGCAATTCAGCTTATATAGCCCACCATACCTAGTTCTGGTTCCTGTCACAGTAACTATTCCATTCACTTTAATACAGCATATAGTTACTCGTGACTCGAATACACTGTTTGTATTCTTGTCCTGTGCCGCTAGCACTGAAAAAAGATTCTTGCTAATACTAGGAACAAACCAGATATCACTAAGGTAAAATTCTTTTCCAACATTAGATTTTATTCTAATTTTTCCTTTTCCTATGGCTTCTATTACGTTTCCATCAGCCGTAGTAACAGTGTGAGGTATACTGAAGGGCTCAAAACTTTCAAATAAATCTCTTCTCATCGTAACGTGGTGAGTTGCTCCGTTATCAACAAACCATGCTTCACGATCTGGGATATTATTTTCAGACAGATTTAGTAGTACCATCATATTGGTGCTATCACTACTATTCCTTCTATCTTCCTTAATAGTTTTATTTGGACAATCTTTCCTAAAGTGACCAACCTCTTTACAGATATGACATCTGAACTTGGTAACTTTTTTATTTCCTGATGTCTCTTCCTTCTTTTTCTCAACACCTTTCTTCCTTGTTTTCATGAGAAGCGCTTCTCTAGACGTGCCTTCCGTGCTTCCTATTAGAGCTTTTTCATGCGCACAAAGTTGGCTGGTAATATTCTCTACAGTTCTGTCTTTCTTGGACATCAACATCCAACTCGATTTAAATGAAAAATAACTTTCTGGCAGTGTATCTAAAATCTTGCAGATTAAAAGTATTTCTGGTAATTGCTTACCTTCTTCAGTTTTTAATAATTCCTGATTCAGTTTATGCCACATATTTTTCAACCTTGATACATGAGTTGACATGTCATCAGCAGTATCCTTTTGAAATTTGAAGAACTCCATGCATACTTCGTATAACTTGTCTTCATTGACACCGTCATAGAGTCTATGCAGTTCATCCCATACGTCCTTAGGGTGAGAGAATCGAATCACCTTGTCTAAAATTTCATCTGATATATTGTTTGTAATTAGTAGTAACGCAATACTTTCCAGCTTAACATACTCCGACAACTCTTTGTTGTAGTTCATCAAAGCCACTGCGGACGCAGAATCAACATCACTGCCCTCAGCTACAGGCTTCTTCGGTTTATGAGTATTTCCCTGAACAATGTCCAAAAGTCCGTCCATGCCCCGTAACAGAGCAGACATGCGGTACTTCCATTGTATCCAGTTATTTCCATCAAGCTTACGTATTTGTATTTTACTTAGCTCCATGCTTAGTTTCCAACAAATATTTAAGTGAAAGCAAAGGGGCCCATAACCTATTATGAGATGATTAATCTCGATTTAAACAATATCAGATACAAGAAAACGCGACCTCATGTTCAATATATTTTATATTTTCTGACAAGACAAGATAACAGTTTTGTTTCTATGGTGACACACATTGCACTACAAAAAGTATATGTACATAAACTTTAACAATCACGTCATGTTTATTACGAATAAACGCTAGGACTTCCGATATCACCACATTACAGTTCGCACACTTAATCGTATCAACGGACATTATCGCGCAATCACACAAACGTGACTACCCACAACGAACTCGCAAGCGAGACTAATACAGCCTTATACCAATTATTTGGGTCCGGTTCCAGTTTACCCGGAAACTGACGAAAGTACCTACTGGTTACTTTACAATTTACATGAAGCGACGGACGGCAAATCAGGTCTCCACAACTCAATCACTGGCTTATAAGATCAAGTGTCAGACTTTTACTGACCCACCCGTGTTTCTTCACTTGCCTGTGCGCCAGGGCCACGGTTTCTTATTTAAGCAACCCGCTACCCTGACCCGGGAGGCATAGGTCTCCGTGGACCCCGTCACTCGTTACGTCTGTCAAAGACCTATAAATGACAGCTTCCCAGCTGTCATTTCGGCTCGTATTTGAAGATAGTCACCCATATGGAATCATGGAAAGCGTGGCTGTTATTACTTAGCCATGAGCCCCTCTAGATTTATAGGTAAAGAAAATTACATAGGATAGGTACACTATTTATTATTAACATATTTAAGGATCTTTGTTATATTTTTCAGGAAAACATATAGAATACTGTTTATGAAACTTAAGGGGATGAAACCATAGGGCGCAAGTATTATGTCAATAAAGTAAAAAAATATGTGCGCTGAAATTTTTTCAAAAAATAGTTGATATTTTTACCCTTTAACAAACAACACACCGGCTTAAAATGACTTAAATTGCTAAGGATACAAATGTTTTAACTGCTAAAACGTTGTTTTGACTAATTCTACTATCTTTGACTTATCATAAAAATAATCAATTAATCCCTTAGAACTACCAGTTTTTTTTTTAACTTGAAGTGGCATCAGTGATGTAGTTTGAATTTCGTAATTACGAAAGTCAGAATTACAACTAACTTTTAGAGGACATTGTATTTATTATGCATAATATTTAAGTACAAGTATGGGCAGTACTATAAAGTAACCCTAGATCCCCAACCGGGGAGGGCCATTAACACCTCAAGAATGTCTACAATTCTCACCGAACGCAACATGGTAAAATTTTCCACAAAACCTTCAAACTTAAAGATCGTCTATGTTATTACTATTCATTAGATATTCACGTAATCGCTTGCTAACGGTGTTAATGTACCTAATTATAATCACAGACCGCAACAGAAACTTTTATTACAAGCAAAATATTGAATATAAAACTATGTTATAAATAAACTTTGAAAAAGTTTTTCAAAGTTCGAATAAATAGGTCCTGCTTTAGTAGAAGACCGTTTTTAGATTCTAAGATACACATTTCCTATGCTAAAATTATTTACTTTAGTATATTTTATATAAGATATATACTGAACATTACATAATTATATTATACATAGTTATTGAACGACAAATTATTCTCAGTAATGGACATCTTTCTTTGAATACTAATAAAATATTTGATACGCAGTTTCTTTAACGAGTGTAGAATAAAAAATGGCGCTAGCTATTCGCAAGACGCAATAGAACAGGATTGGGTGGCGGCAGGGCGCGGCGAGCAGCGTGTGGCGGCGTGTGCCGGCTAGCGGAGGCGTGTGACGCGGCCTGTGACGTGCCGTGACGCCTGCAACGCGTTATGTCAGTCGAGTAAACAATTTACTGTTTGTAAACACCCGCCGCAACCCGCCACCGAACGTAAACATGACCACGTTGCTTAGAAATGTCAATGGCAAAACGATTCTCCGAAATTCTGTTCGTTTTGCGATTAACAATCGCCATCGCATTTGCAGCCTCAATCGTCACGTTTACCGTGAAATCCTATTAAAATAAACCATGTTTTTCTAATCAAGGCAATACCGTTCTTACTTACAATTGTACTAGATCGAATAGATGCAATATTTATTGGATTCTTTCTACGTAGAATGTCGTGCTACGCAAGATATGTAGATAATCGGTTTGCAAACAAGATTTTAAAATTGCGCAATTACGATAGCTTACTTTTGGCAAGAATATATTTTCTTGCGCTGATAAGATGTAATTCCGTCTTTTTCGCAATAAGTATTCCGCACACAACATGTCATAATGATATACAAAGATCTTTTTCTAAAGTCGATTTATAGTCGTTTTTAACTTGGTCATTCACCTTTATTCACACGTGACAGTTGCCAACATTTAACCGAGGTATATAAGTAGAATAGAATATTACAAAATACTTAAATATTCAGAAATATATACTATATACATTAAATTACAACTTGGTGTTTCCGGAGCTGCTTAAGTTAGACAATAAACATACTACTGTTTTATCATTACCTATCACGTCTCAAAAATTCGCCAGTTAATTTTATTTTACTTTTTATATTTACTTAGCAATCTGTTTATTATTTTAAAACTTAATTTTTATTTAAAAAATTGGTAACGTAATCGGTATTAAGGTTTGATACGCTGCGATAGGATATAAGACGGTCTTAAAATGAACGAAAGCTTCGAGGGCAGAGTCCGCTTGGCTAGTTTAATTTTAGCATCCACAGAAATACAGTAATCTCGTAAAATCCTCAAGATAGTTTCGCACTAATATGAATCCTATTTTTAAACCTGTCATAATGTCCTCCCACGACATTCCAGTGAGGTGAGCTCGGTGAGGTGAGGTGACTATATCCTGCAGATATATTTATAAGTGCTACATACTTTTACCTAACTAAAATATTATGGCCAAAACTTTTACTTCTCATATTCCAATTGTCTCAAATTGATGCAGAATATAAAATGATAGAAAAAGCAAATAGAGGACATCAAATTAGGATGGTATTTCTTTGGTAATGTAATATAAAACTACAAATAAATGACTATAAATGTGCAAATCTTGTTGGGAGTATTAAAAATATACGGCATACTATTTAGAACAAAATTGTAGACTCTCATCGGTAGATTATGGATAAGCATTCAGCCTATGATGGCACAGACATCTTTGCGAGAGACAGTGACCCGTACCGAATACTACCACGCGGGCTAGTAGGGCTTGGCGGATGCCACAATCTTCAAATATTTTTGGTGCTCACTATTTATTCCTTCACTTTTCTGAGAGCAATCTTCGTGTTCGTGTATTCTATGAAATACTTTGTTCTACGATGGAAGTTTTAATGATTTTTTCAAAGCTCTATTATGCATTCTTCCTTTCTATATTAAAAGAAAATAGTTTAAAATTTAAATTGACGTGCTCCATCGATCAACTTTCACTTGACGAGAATGAGATGCCAAATGGCTACCGGAATGTAGCGGCCTACAAAACAGAGTATAATAAAACTAATGGAAGAAATCTAACTCAGCATCATCCATCATTCAAATTGATATCTGAACTTGTAATTTTGTTAATTTGTACTCGAGTCTTCTGGTGTAAATGAAACAAGTTGTATACCTACCAGTACTTAAGATATGAATATTCGTTCGGTTTTGTTTTAATTAGTCTGAGTACACTAGCGGACACTAGCACGCTAAGCCACTAGAATCTGTCTCTGTTGCATAGATTTTCAACGTTATCGTCATTAAAGTTTAAGGTTAATTTGGAGTATTTTTCAGATATGGGTATCTTGACCTGCTGGCGTCTGTACATATTTCTGAAATATGTGGTTCGATTTGATTTCATTTGAAAATCATTCTTTATTACATTCCATTGTTTAATTTTGTGAAAAGTCATGTAACTATTATCATTTTTTCTGAATAGAGATGGAGGGAAAGAAATATTATGTAAAATTTAAACCTAAATAAAAACTTTTGTGGGAAAACATTAGATAGAAGTGTTTTAGTTTTTTGGCATTCAAATACTTTAATGCCATATGTAGGAGAAGTTACACCTATAAAATTGCGTCACATATCCATTTGAGTCCTGCTAACCCATTTAGCCTATATCATGTAATCGTGACGTCATTCCCATTAACTTGGGTACCATACACCTGATATGGGACACTCTGGGGACACTTTAGCTTCAACAAACTCACACTATGAACAGAAATTTTACGCTCGCCATAGTTTTTACTACGCATTTTCATAATGAGTTAGTATAAACGTTAGTCACCAATCTATACTTACATACTACGTAAAAAACATGAAATGTTATAGGAAACCGTCGTCAATAACAACATTTGAAAAATCGTGATCAATTCTGGAAATATTTCTTTTTCTATCTGTTTACGTAATAGTAATCCTTGATTTTTTTCTTTTTACAAGGAAAACCTTGAGAAAAATAGAAGTGGGGTATTAGTAAAGTAGGCCAAAACTGCTTTTTTAAATAAGTGAACAGCTGTAGCAGTTTTAGCGTTTAAAAAAATAACTATTAAACCTAAATGATACTAAATGTTGCATGGGCAGGCGCTGTTGTAGACGCAATACTTGAATTACGTATACAACCCGATTGAAACTTTTTGGCGGTTCGTACTACTAATTGCACAGTACTTCACCTCTAACCCCTGCTGAAACGTGAATGTAATACTACGCAGGACTTGCCTCATGATCTGGGCCACCAAAAAGTTTGAATCGGGCTGTAACTGTTTTTACTTAATTGTTTATGGTTGACATTTGACAAACGAAACAAAAGCGACCTTTAAACCCACTGGTCATTTGGTCTGAGTTTTTTTTTAATTCATACATAGTTTTCTGACATTTGAATAATGCTGTATTAAGTAAGTAGGTAAGTACAATGTATTCTAAATATAAATTTGAAAAGCGATTTTTTAAACTCGGCCTTCTAATTCAAATTAAGTCTAGGCATCCTTCTGAGGTGTCATAATTAGCCACAGCCGGTCCAATAAATTATATACGAGTATTAAACTCACAATAATGTTCTTTTTACTCACAGACGTAATTAGCATATTTAATATAATCGCTTCTTGCCAAGACCGGTTATGATAATCCCATTGTACTATACAATCAAGTGCACAAGCACTAAAGATATTCAGTACAGATTAATTTAATGATGATTTAAGGGGGATGCGTCAAGGTAATCCTTTAAATTCAAATTCACTTACTTACTTTTTTAAGCATGAAATATGATTCGTGACCGAAAACAAATATGGCTTTTGTAGATTTAAAACCATAAGAATCAGTAAAACCACCCGTTGAATGTTACAATTAGTCCATTGTCATATATTTCATAATTTTATGAAATAGTCGTTCACTATGGAACGTTCAATCGCTAAATAATGAACTTAGAGAAATGTTGTGATGATTTTAAAGATTATAATTCTATAAATAAATAGATCAGGTTAAGCTACGCTTGCCGCGGATGGTCTGTAGATGGGTTCTGGTGGACACTTACACCACGACCACTCCGTGTCTCGGAAAATCAGTTGGTCAACGCTCTACTCTCTGGTTTAAGTGCTCTATGACTACCGTAAAAAGCCCGAAAGTTGGACCACCAGTTTACCAGGTGGTCCTTAGAATTCCTTATTGAGTAATATCATTTAGTCTTACCAAGTTGTGAACGCCAAATTAGCAGTCGTTCCATGTAAAATACTGGTTTTTAGCGGAATTCGCTTAGACTGGAAGTCGAACCTAAAATAATTGGGGAAAAGTTAGGCAGATGGAGATGCAATTCTATAAAAAAATATTTGAAACGGCCGTGAATTATATTTAGTATATTTTATTCAACCGTATACTGACCCATAAATCACAAAAAACGGCAACACAATTTTAATTTCACGGCCTACCCTGACGTTGCCGCCTTAAGTAGATAGGAATCCAGAATTTTAGATTAGCATGATATTTTTTATCAAGGTACACATTGAATCATTAACTAAAAGTAATATATATAATTTTTAAGGCTATGTTGATTTATCTCCAAATAATAATTTGGGCCAGTGACTCAGTGTCCCTGTCCATACTTGTCAATATATCAATAAATAAAGGAGTTTTTGTAGGTTTTAAAGAGCGTTTGTGCTCATGCGTACGTAACTCGCAGAGGTCGCCGAGTGGACGGACAAGCTACAAGCTTGGAAATCGACAATCATCGTAAGTGTAGTGTTTGTATCTCTAAAAGGTACATACTAACATTGTCTCATGTACACTTGTACTCGAAGTACAGCTGTGAGCGGTCAATCTAGTAGTCTGTCACCGACACTGGTCAAGGTTAGACGCGTGCTGTTTGCGATACGAGTGTAGTGATGAGCCAGTGAATTACAGGTGTTACCGTAAGTACAAGGGTCCTTACAAGTGGCGACGAGGAGAAAAGGTCAGAATTCAATTTTTTTTTGGGGGGGAAAGGTGGCGTATGGTACCTAATGTTTTGTTGTTGCTAACCTTCCAAACTCAAAAGATGTGTAATTCATACTAGTACTAGAAAAACGTAATTAAAAATAGTTAAAACGCATTTCTGAATAGAAATTATGACCCCAAAGCAGAAATAAGAAACTAGAAAAAAAAATATTTTGTTTACATACGAGGAGACGATGAGTCATAATATTCTGTTCCGTAAGTACTTATCTGCCGCCTCAGCGAGTCCACAGTCTGTTTACTGTGGCGAGACTAAGGCCGCTTTCACATTAGTATGTGATAGCAGCGTGATAGTAACGAGCCGCGCGGGTGCGTCTGCGCAGCTTAGATCCTATCATTCGGTGTCAAAATCTCTCATTGCGCAATCTATGCACATGTAACTTTCTACACGTGGTTTTAGATTGCAGTGCAGTGCAGTTATAGAGTGTAGTGTTGGTTATACTACCATCACTGTCCCATCACTGACTGAGCAATTGATTATTGAGCACACGGCATTGGCTGTGCCGTAATTCCGTTTATGAAAATTCTGTCCGAGCACAGTCGCGCGTCTGTCGCGCTGCTCTTCGCCTAAGTGTGTAAGCGGTCTAACATAACGTAAACAAAGTACAAACAGGCGGTTGATTGAGTTACCTACTATTATTTACATCAAGATCTAGACGGCTTTTTCGTTGGTACCTACCTACCTTATTTATTTTATAAATAATATAAATTGCAAACAAGTAATGATTTATTAAGAAGACCACTAATAACGTTTACTCGGATTTGCATTGTACGTAGTCTAAATGATACTTTATTCTATAATGTAGGTACCCTAGATCTCTATGGGATACTAATATACCTACAGGTCCATAATATTAATTGATTGCGTGCCTACTTAATTACCCTTTGTAAAATATTATTATGATTTAATTTCAACCTTAGGTGGTTGAAATCCAAACAGCTTAACAGTTTTCGTGACAGACATAGGGTGACATAGGCTACCTACCTATGGAACTTTTAACGTTTTTAATTAGGTTTCGTATCAGTATTTTAACAATTGACAGCCTCCGTGGCGTAGTGGTAGCGAACGCGGCCGTTGCGCAAGGAGGCGCGGGTTCGATCCCCGTACAGTGGCAAATATTTGTATGCATGAATATGAATATTTGCACTGGTCTGGTCGTGCCTCGGAAAGCACGTTGGGCCGTTGGTCCCGGTTGCCATACGAACATCTAGTGGCAGTCGTTACGGGTTGGTTGGAGCCCTCAAAAGTCTAACAATTGGTTTAACTGCAATGCTTAGATATCGCCTTCGGGCTGTGGAGGTCAGACGGCAGTCGCTTCACGGAAAATGTCTGAATGAAATGGCCAAAAATCAGCAGTTAGACTGGTAAAGCGGACCCCAGACTCCAGAAGCTGAAAGGCTACGGATGCGACTGGGATTAACGTCGAGATGATGATGAACAGTATTTTAATAATTAACACCATATATGTATATACCATAACAATAAACTTACCTACATGATATTACATTACGGTTTGCAGAGGTACGCTAACAATAAAATATAACCATACCTACCTTTCGCTCGCCTAGCTAACGGAGTAATGGTTTAAAATATTCTATTAAATTGTAATTGAGATGAAATCTTCGGAATTCCATTAAATTGGAATTGAGTTCGTCGGAATTCCATTAAATTGGAATTGAGTTCGTCGGAATTCCATTAAATTGGAATTGAGTTCGTCGGAATTCCATTAAATTGGAATTGAGTTCGTCGGAATTCCATTAAATTGGAATTGAGTTCGTCGGAATTCCATTAAATTGGAATTGATTTCGTCGGAATTCCATTAAATTGGAATTGAGTTCGTCGGAATCCCATTAAATTGGGATTGATTTCGTCGGAATTCCATTAAATTGGAATTGAGTTCGTCGGAATCCCATTAAATTGGGATTGAGTTCGTCGGAATCCCATTAAATTGGGATTGATTTCGTCGGAATTCCATTAAATTGGAATTGAGTTCGTCGGAATTCCATTAAATTGGAATTGAGTTCGCCGGAATTCCATTAAATTGGAATTGAATTCGTCGGAATCCCATTAAATTGGGATTGATTTCGTCGGAATTCCATTAAATTGGAATTGAGTTCGTCGGAATCCCATTAAATTGGGATTGAGTTCGTCGGAATCCCATTAAATTGGGATTGATTTCGTCGGAATTCCATTAAATTGGAATTGAGTTCGCCGGAATTCCATTAAATTGGAATTGAGTTCGTCGGAGTTCCATTAAATTGGAATTGAGTTCGTCGGGATTCCATTGAATTGGAATTGAGGTAAATCTTCGAACACCATTAAATTAGAACTGAGGTAAATCTTCGAATACCATTATTATTTCTCAGCTTTGTACATAGTTTTTATAATAATATTCTTGATTCTAAAAGCATCTGCTATCAGTGTTGACATTAAAAAGAGAGCAACGTTATTAGTGTAGGTGAATCTGGACTTCAAGACATATTTATAACTCGCCAGGAGCTTATGTTAATCCTGTAAATGATGTCAATGTTTTGATGTAGCTATTAGTAAACTAGATGATTACCTTCTTCTCAAACAAAATAAGACCTTTGAAAAACTACATACAAGAATAATACCAGATGGGTGACTCAAAACAAACGATCTAGTAATTGCGATAAAGTAGCCATGCAGTACATACTCCTCAAGGTTCGGTCTGTCCAGCTTCAGGAAAACTTGCAATGGTTGTGGCGAATTAGGCCACTACCAACGCTGCTGCTAAACTAAATCTATTCAATTAACCAAAACAACCATAAAAGACAAAAACAAGACACAACGGTTAATTCTATAGAAAAAGAACAGGTAGAATATATTTAACTTAAATAATAATGCAACAATAAAATGTGAAAAAGGAGGAGTTAATTTAGAAATGTTAATAGACTCTGGTTGCAAATTGAATTTGATATCGGAAAAATTTGGGAACATTTGAAAAGGAAACAAGGTTCAATGTTATGATCAGATCCAAGAACCGAATAAAATATTTTTAGCATATGTCAGTAAAAGTCTATTACATGTCAATGGGTGGTTGGAAGTTATAATAAAAGCTGAGACCAAGGCACAAGATCGGGCTAAAGTTTATGTCATAGGAGATGGATCAAGAAATCTTCTAGGAAAGGACACTGCTATACGTCTTGGGGTTTTAAAATTAGGGCTCGGGGTGAACCAAATAAACTTCAGTCAAGAACGATCTCAGTGTTTCCTAAACTTAAAATGTCTCAATATAGAAATTCCTATAGATCCGTTAGTGAAACCTGTTAAGCAACCATTCCGAAGAATACATAGACCTACAGAAAAATAAATAAATAAGAATCACTCGAATTAGACGTCATCGAGGAAGTACACGACCCATCACCGTGGGTTCCTTCCATAGTACATATTCTAGAAAATAATGGCGATACGCGTCTGTGTTAACAGCTATATTAAGAGAAAACCATTGTTTTTACCGTGCATGGAACATTGTCGCCGGAAAATAAGCAAAGAAAAACATTTCTCGAAATTGGATATTAAGGACGCTAGCCCTATATTGTAAGGGGCGGTTTTGGTGCAACACGATAATAAAGGACCTAGAATTACTGCGTTCAATAATGGTGCCTACACTAAATGACTGTGAAAGAAAATATAGTCAAACGGAAAAAGAAGCGCTTTCACTCGTTTGGGCTGTTGAGCATATAAATATATTTCTCTGGTTAAATAAAGTGTTTGATTTGGTTACCGATCACAAATCTGTCGAATTTGTATTTGTCCCCAAATCTAGATCATGCGCTAGAGTTGAGAGATGGGTGTTGAGCCTTCAGGCATATCGTTATAATATACAAAATAAATCGAGGAAAACTAACATTGAGTATTCTTTGCCACGATTGTGTGAGAGTGTGCCCAACCAACCATTGGTAAAAGACTATGTTCATCAAATAGTCGAGGTCATGCAACACCTCAGGCAATTCCTATGACGGAAACAATTAGTGAATCAGAAATCCATTACAAAATCAGCAATGTTAAGAAAGAACTTATGACGTTCAATAGGATGACTCTCTTAAATGTTTTAAGGTCTTCGCAAATGAATTATGCTTCTATGAAAATATACTCCTTAGGAGGAGCAGAATTGTCATTCCAGTAAATCTATGGACACGCGTATTACATGCGGCACATGAAGGTCATTCAGGAATCGTGGACAGGAAAGGTCGATTACGATGCGAGGTTTGGTGGCCAAGGATTGATAAAGATGTTGAGTTGTTCGTAAAAAATGCAAGGAATGTACACTCGTTAGTTTACCAGATCCTCTTGTACCAATGATGCGTCGGCTCGGGACATTCCAGCCGAGGCGTGGATGGACATTGCTATGGACTTGTTACGGCCATTACCAAATAGCGATTATTTTTAGTGGTAGTTGACTATTATAGTCGCTAAAATAGGAAAAAAGATTTTAGAGAAGCGCTCTATGAGTATTTGATAATATATAACACTACCCCTCATTCAGTGACAGGAAAGACGCCATCAGGACTGTTTTTTTTAAAGAATAACCGGGATTAAATTCCATTCTTAAAAGATATAAGTAATTCAGGAGCTGATTCGGAAGTTGGAGATAAAGACAGATTGCAAAAAAGAGAAGGGGAAGGAATATAGTGATTAGAAAAGAAGAGCAGATGAGCCAGGAATATGTCAAGGGGTTAGGGTATTTGAAAGAAATGGAAAAGACAAATAAGCTTTCAACTAATGTAACCTCGAATCTCATGTGGTGGAAAAGTCGGTTTTTCTGTTAGTGATTAAATAAGTAAAGTATAATAAAAAATTGTTAAAAAGGAAGGGATGTAGTGTTTGTATCTCTAAAAGGTACATACTAACATTGTCTCATGTACACTTGTACTCGAAGTACAGCTGTGAGCGGTCAATCTAGTAGTCTGTCACCGACACTGGTCAAGGTTAGACGCGTGCTGTTTGCGATACGAGTGTAGTGATGAGCCAGTGAATTACAGGTGTTACCGTAAGTACAAGGGTCCTTACAGTAAGTATTCGTAATTTTTTGATTAACGCGTTTAATAGACTCTCTGGGCTAATTGAGGTCGTAGCCCTACAATTATGTACATTAGATTAAACCTCTCTATGTATAGCAATAAGAGCAACAAGTTCTACTGCAGCGATTGTGATATCAATGACAAATATGATTAAGATGTTGAATGTATGTACAGATATTAAGTTATCTTCTATTTGATGTGTTATTATTACAGTTGACTGTAGATCATTTGCTACGGATGTACCTAAACCTTGATTTATACAATACACGTGTCACACGTGTATTGTCAAGAATTATGTTGCATTTTTTTTTTCCTTTTTTTCTAAGCTAATAGAAGCAGTAGGTATAGGCATTAGTAAATTTAAATACTTGTACATATATGCTTTTTTGGGATTTTGTGTTTTAAGTGTGTCCATATAAAGATTATTATTTCTTCTTAGTCTTAAGGAGTAGTGACATACATATTTACCATCCAAACCATTAATAAGAGACAAGAATGTTCATGAATTTTAATAACGTACATTCAGTTCTTATCAATTGACGACTGGAGCCATTGAACAGAATGCTCTTTCTAATCAAAAATGATCCCTTATCTCAACCGGTAGTGCCCCCGCGTCAGTAAATGAATACGTCTATATTACTCGCTTAAGAGCCGAGAGAAGTGCGAACGCATTGGCAAGCGCCGACGAAGCAGTAGTTTATGTAGTTTAGAATTATAAACCGGTTCCACTAGATACGATGGCTCGTAGTGGAATTTTTTCGTTCAAACGTCTGCTCGTTGCTTAAACCTCTACCGTTGTACCTACGGTTGACTATACCACGTTGAAGTACCGCAAATCTATTACTACAGCAAAGAATTTCAATGTAATGACGCCTCTATGAACCTGCGTGTTCATAAAATTTTATACGATTTTTTTCAATATTGCAGTAAAGTTTTATCAATGAATATTCCAACAGTAAACTTCAAGTATGCTATGCATCCCTTCAGGTTTACAACATCGACACGTGAACTGTTTCCCCCAATAAAAGAAAGACAATACTTGGTAGGTTGCATTAAAAGCCAGTAAATGTTATGCGGTACCCAATTCCTGAGCTGCTCGGTTAATAGCCGGCGCGGTTTACGACTCTGAGATTTTTCGAGACCCCAGTATCATCGTTCAGAACTTAGCTGCCAAATCGCGTGTTCCCAGCAAATACGAATAGTGTGCGATCAAACTAAACCAGTAATCCGAAACATTTTATATTTCCGCAATAGGCATTTGGGGCGGCAACACAGTAAACGCTCGGCGATCGCGCCAGTCATTTCACTAAATCCAATACATTTTTTATTCATGAAACGATTGACGTTTGTATGTTAATTCACAGCGTAGGTCCCGGCCCGAAGGATGAAATATTGAATTATTGCCCAAAGTCGGGGATATATCGCGGGGGTCTGTTCGATATTAATCCGTTGGCTGCCCGGGGCTCTGGCAGGAATTCAAATAAATCGGCTCTGTGACAAACAAGACGTATAAATCAATCACGGCAAGGTGGCGTGCAGCCTCTATTGCAGTCACCCCTTAGCCCGCGCCCCGCCCCGCTTGTAGGTATATCAAAAGTTGAACTAATTTGTATCGGCAAATTTATTGCCAAGGTTAAACTAAACTCGTTATGAGTTTCAGGTGGAGCGAATTTTATTTACAGGTTTTCTTTTTGATTTATATTTTTTCTCTTATCGCTAGGCTTGAATAATAATAATTTTAAAGCCGTCAAAGCGAGTAATTCCAAATTTATATCGGCGTACTTGTCGATATGAAATACTTGTAAGTACTAATTTGGAAAATACTTTTTTTATCATCGTAAGAACCTAATCATAATAATCTGCATATTCATTAAAAATAGTACACTTAATTAGGTACTTTACAGAATCTGTATCATGCACGTGGATTTATACTGTAAAAATATATTTTAATATTAATCAAAAATAATAATTAACAGATGTGACACCGGGTCGGACTGTAAATATTACAATCTACCCAAATTATTAACTCAACCTATATCTATCAGTACTAAAACAAACAAATGACCAAATATTCCTTAAGTTCTGAAGTCAATTTAGGCCCATGTATATCTTTTAAATAAGCGATACCAAGGCCAGTCGCTATCCACTGAGAGTGGTCACACCTACTATAATCACTACAATTTATTACATTCAACGACTAATGCTTCTTTGCGCGATACATCGCTCGTTAAATACCAATAAAAGTATGAACCATCGCCACCAAACGAGCGATGTAGATAACGAACGGAAAAGTGTGAATTGATAACACAAATCACAGTAGAGCTACTATTGGCCCACGTCACCCGTTGCTAAGACCCGTTGATAAGATACGAAGAAGTTAAGAATTTATTTCGACTTATTTGAAAGGTTGGACTATAGCACCGAAGTTAATGGTCTTTCTGGTTCGATTAGAATGATAGATATTCAAATAAAATTGTAAATTAAACAGACAAAGTTTCTATCAATGTTAAAGAAATGTGCTTGAATAAAGTGGTATTCAAAAAACCCTTTGAAATTATTCATTAAAACGTAATAAAACTTCCAGATGCAATTTTAAGCACAGTAGACAGAGAACAGTAGATTATCTAAGGCCGCCCGCAGAGTTATTTACCTACTCTTGCGTTGAACCCTAGGGTTGTCACTTTGATCTAAATTTATGGAATAAAAAGCATATTATGATTGAATATTTTACCAATTTATAAATTTAGTAAAAATAAAAAGCCTTTATTCACATAACATTTATTATATTAAGTTACAAATTTGATAGCGACAAAATTTTTAAGACTAGTTACTTAAGTGTAACACTAAATTATATTCTAAAGCTCGTAAATAATGATAAATTTTAAGTGATGTGTGATATGGGAAATCGATATAACTGGTTCTTATCAGAGAAGATTGTAAGTGATGAGTACTTAAATGTAACACTAACACAATAATATTCACAAGCTAATAACTAATGCTTAAATGATATAAAACATGAGAACGTAAACAATAAATATGTAGTTCTTATGAAAAAGTAGACATTAGTAAAGCTAAGATTATGTATGGGTAGCGAATATTTAACAAATGATACCTTACTTTAATAAAACCGCAAAACCTTTTTAGCCTTATTAGTTTCTGAGGTACAATTATAATGATTGTTTATATGGGTACTGTGTAATGTTTGTTTATATAATCGGATAGCATCAGCTAGCTCAAATGCAACAAAGGCGCCGCACGCTATTAACGTCGAACGTCGGAGGGATTAAAGGTTATAATGTTATAACTAAAATTCTACGCAACCCTAAGCGTCAGTCGGTCACATTTTACTATAATTTTATTAACTTAATATTATGATTAAGACGCCATATTTGGATCAAACAACACATAAGACAATGGAAACAAATTAATAGTCATTTGCAATATTGATTATTGTAAAATTGCCCTTATTACACTATACGCGACAAATACGTTTACTTAAAAGATATTTCGTACTCAATACTCTGTTTTATAGTAAAACTTAACTTTAAGCGTAGTATTCAGGAAGTAAATCTGAGAATACAATTATATGGAAAAATGCGACTCGGGTACGCTCATAATAAAGCAAATAAACTGTGAAACAAACAATACATATATCACATTTTCTAATAAGATTTAAGTTGTACTTACATTTCTGGTTCAGTAGGAAGTATGAAGAATGATAAGTCCGGATTTGCGAAATCATTATTGAGGCACCCGAAAACACTACAATATTTTTTCCCCCTTTTGAAGTCATGATACTCGTAATAATTAATATTATGGTAAGTGACCGGCGAGAATTGACCAAGGCGAGCGGTCATGTAATTTACGCGCGTGCTCACAGTCACGCGGCACAGCCCGTATTGCCGCCATCCTCTACCATCCTATATTATGCCAGCGTGTGCGTGAAATCGCGTACCGACACGGCGCTCGGCGCGCACGCATACATTCAAACCGAGAGCGGCTCGTTTATATGAAGATGTTTTACTGTTCTCTGTCTATTGTGTTTTAAGTCTCTAATAAAAATAGCAAATAATTACTTGAAGTGTACAAGGTGTTTCGTTTTTACTAATCGATTATCATAAATATCACCACATACAGCCGTTCCGGTGCGTTGTTCCTCCCTAATAACAAAAAGAAAAAAAAAATACAATAAGCAAAGGGCATTTTTTTATTGTCGTTAGTTCAGTTTTATGATCTTCCTTTACGAGCCCAATTAATACTTTTTCTTTCTTATTTAATTTTAAATATTATAGGTACCTATGAATTGTCTGAGCTGAGAAATATGAAATATTATCAATAATAATATATAACTAATATATAACATATAATTCTGATGTTGATATTAAATATACATATTCATATATTACTGTAACTATCCTTACTTAAGTATTCAATTGAATCTACGGGTCTACTTGAAGGACATAGCGAAAACCAAATCCGTACCTCAGAACATAGATTAAACCTAGTAAGTTTTTTGCTGGATTGCTACTAGAAAACGCTAGGAATTATAACAAAGCTATAAAATCAATTAATTTGCAACGGATATCAGTGACAGATGCTCAAGCAATTAATTATAGCAATAATATATAGCCCTCACGTATTTAAGTATATTGCAAGTACTAATAGTTGTCTCAGACGAAAAAGGAATATTCCTGACTTTATATGAAAATAGTGGTTTTAGTACCTAGGTATTACGCGATGAACATAGCGGTTTTAGTACCTAGGTATTACGCTATGAACATAGTGGCTTTAGTACCTAGGTATAACGCTATGAACATATTGGTTTTAGTACCTAGGTATTACGCGATAATCATGGTGGTTTTAGTTCCTAGGTATTACGCGATGAACGTAGTGTTTTAAGTACCTACATATTACGCGATGAACATAGTGGCTTTAGTACCTAGGTATTATGCGATGAACATAGTGGTTATAGTACCTAGGTATTACGCGATGAACGTAGTGGTTTTAGTAACCAGCTATTGCGCGATGAACATAGTGGTTTTAGTACCTAGGTATTATGCTATGAACATAGTGGCTTTAGTACCTAGGTATTACGCGATGAACATAGCGGTTTTAGTGCCTAGGTATTACGCGATGAACGTAGTGTTTTAAGTACCTACATATTACGCGATGAACATAGTGGCTTTAGTACCTAGGTATTACGCGATGAGCATAGTGGCTTTAGTAACTAGGTATTACGCGATGAACGTAGTGGTTTTAGTACCTATATATTACGCGATGAACGTAGCAGTCATCATCTACCCAGTCTTTTCTCAATTATGTTGGGGTTGATTCCCAGTCTGACTAGAGGCAGCTGAATGTCTGTATTTTGCATAGCGTGACTGAATCACACAGCTCACGGGTAACACGATATCTCTTGATTATTAGGCTTTCGTACTTTTGACTGTAACGTCTTTTAAAGTTTTAAAATGACAGCCGAGCCCAGAGGCACGGAGGCCTCGTTATGTAATGGCTAGCTACCCATCCGACCGACCTCGTCAAGCGTTGCTTAACCTTGAAGACAAACAGTGTGGATGTTATTATTTTGCCGTTGAACATAGTGGTGTGTTCACTGAGTTTTTTTTTTTGGTCAATGTGGGTGGACAGTTTTAGGAAAATGGCAAGGGAATTTATGAAAAAGCGTGGGATGTAGACGCTACACCAAGCCGTGGGAGGACATTACAGCTAAAAACGATGATGATAGTAAAGTAAAGAAACAAAACAAAAACAATAATTTAAGTAATCTGACTTCTACAATTGACCAGTGGTCCACTTTAACTCTACATCATAAGAGCTGGAACTTATGGGGACATTTGCCCAGCAGTGGAATGACGGATGCTAACAGTAAAAGTAATCTACTTAGAAGACTTTTCTTCTTCTTCTTCAGCCTATAGATGTCCACTGCTGGACAAAGGCCTCCCCCAAGGCTTTCCACGCCGACCGGTCTTGTGCTGCCCGCATCCATCGGCTTCCCGCGACCTTCACCAGGTCTTCGGCATAGACTTTTACAGAATACTTATCATGACTAACCAGATAACTTGTTCCAAAAGGATACGATTTAAAGCTTAAACTTAATAATGTTAATTGAAACTACAATATCAATGTTGTTGTTGGCTTTCTCTCCAAGCAGAACAAGTTGGATATAAGTATTTTATATGAAGCCCTTTAAATATACCATCGGGGTAAGTAAACTATCATCAACAACTTATTTTTATCCTCCCACTTCCGGGCACAAGTCTCCTCTCATACAGAGAAGGATTGAGCATAATCACCACGCTTGTTCAATGTGGGTTGGCGATTTCAGACATAAAGTCCAGGTTTCCTCAAGATGTTTTCCTTCACCTTGTAATCATTCATTGGCGGCCAAGATATACTTAGATATACCATGGTGGTAAGTAAACTATGTATATAAAAAATATCGGAGTAGAGTTTCATCGACACGAAAGGAAGTTGTTTTTTAATAACAAGGAATGTTCTTAGCTGACACGAACTGCTTATTCACAATAATATCTTTTGTCGTGATTACAAAGATACCTAACAACATAATTGTTTTTATTAGTCTTACTATCCCATTAATTTGTAATTACATAATAGTAAACATGTAAGTGTTATTTTTTACTTCTTACTAGCTTTCCGCCCGCGGCTTCGCCCGCGTGGAGTTCGGTTATATCGCGCTTTTTAGATTTCCCTCGGGAATACCAAATTTTTCCGGGATAAAAGGTAGCCTATGTCCTTTCTCAGGGTCTAAAGATTGTCTCTGCCAGATTTCATCAAAATCGGTTGAGAAGTTTAAGCGGGAAAGCGTAACAGACAGACAGACAGATAGACAGACAGACAGACAGACAGACAGAGTTACTTTCGCATTTATAATATTAGTATGGATTATATATTTATTATAAAACTATTTAATCCATCCTAGATTATGTTTAAAGCCTGTTTGGATTTACTAAACGGGCATTAAATATATGGAGGAAAAAAAAGTCATGGTAAATTAAATTAGCCAATTAAATTTGGCAGACTTGAAAACCAACATTTTTTTTTTATTTAGAAACTTACATCTAATGTAATGTTGTCCTACTAATATTATAAATGCAAAAGTTTATGAGGATAGATGGATGTTTATTACTGTTCCACGCAAACTCTGTACAGATCTGGATGAAACTTGGCACATAGATAGTTTATAACCAGGATGGACCACATGAAATTTTAGCCCGTTACAGGATCGTATCTTATGGTAACTTATGTATGTGGGTAAAACCGCGGGCGCTGCTAATTAAACAATATCCATTTGAAGGTCAAGATTTTACAATTTTCCACCGACCACTTGAAATAAAAAAGCCAACAAAAAAGGTTGGTACAAAATACCTATAGCATAAATTAGGAAACAAAACGACACGATCGATTAAAATAAACAAAAAATAAAACAATTTATTATCTATATAAAGTACCTTATAATTAAACCTGTATGTAGTACATAAGGAATGTAAAACAATATACACATGCTTTGGTAGCAGTTCGTGGAACTCACTATACATATTATCTAAGCTACTACCATTTCGTACACGTGTTGTTTAATTCATTACATTATCCATTCATACCTATTGACAACTGTAATAGCTACGCAGTCAACAACTCTTTTTTCCTACTTATGTAGTGCTTATGCATCCTGAATCTGACAACTGTCATGCATGTATAATTCTCATGACTTTACAAAAGGAGTTTTGACGGGTAAGCTAAAATGAGTAGGTATCACGCGCATGTTTCATTGGACTTTTAAAATTATTTATAGTGTTGTTTACTAAATAAAAGCGCGTGATTTATTTAGTAAAAAGTGCATTCAGTAAATCCATACTAATATTATAAATGCGAAAGTAACTCTGTCTGTCTGTCTGTCTGTTACGCTTTCCCGCCTAAACCTCTCATCCGATTTTGATGAAATTTGGCACAGACAATCTTTAGACCCTGAGAAAGAACATAGGCTACCTTTTATCCCGGAAAAATTTGATGTTCCCGAGGGAAATTTAAAAAGCGCGATATAACCTAACTCCACGCGGGCGAAGCCGCGGGCGGAAAGCTAGTAATTCATAAAGAACATTGAAATATCGCAGAATAGTGGCCATATCATGATTTTGCCTCAAACCTCTTTCATGGACTGTTCACGTGGCCGTCTTTTTCAACTGTCATTGGCGATATCCGCCATTATTGTGAAATAAATTTTCAAAAAATTTCTATAATTTGTTACACGTGTTATTGGCAAAATTGTGGTATCTATTCCACAGAGGCCATTGATCAAGAGTTGAGGTTGAATCTCATCTTGGAAAAAGAAGAAGATTTTACAAAATAATAAAAATAGATTTAAAGAAAAAAAAGAGCAGTTGATCATACTGATAATGTAAACTTTTAAATATATACTTTAAATGCACGCATGGATTTTCTCATCTTTGATGAAGGGAATGCCGTAAAGAAATATATTCATGGACCTGAGTAAAATTATACTCAGTTTTATTTTAGTCCAGCATTATGTAGGTCAAGCAGAGTACCGACGTATATTTTAATTTAATACTGATAATTTGTAATATATTATATTTAGCACGGTATTGTATTTTGGTATGTAAGTCGAGATACTTTGCAAAAATGTGTCAATGTCATATTATTGTCATATCTTATCAATAGTGTCAATGATAATGTCAAATGCAGCAGAGCTACTGGTGGTTTCTAAAACTAAAGAAGATACTGATAATGTACTAATCTAGCGTTATACTACATGTGAATTTTTAGCCCTAATCTTTTATGTCAAATCTATTAAGGTGAAAATGTTAGGGTGGCGAAAGTCAAGTAATCTTATGTTTTTGCAATTAACAGTTCCGTATCAGCACCCTAATTGCTTATCATACTATTCTGTCAATTGGAATAATTTTGATTGATAATTCATTGCTCCATATCTTCGAGATATGTGTCTGCTCAACAAAGTAAATAACGCAATGAATGTTGCTGAACTGTCAAATTTTTTTTTTTATAAAATTATAATCTAGCGCTTGACCGCAATCCCGCCTTATGGTAAGCAGTGACGCAATCGTTGATGGTAAAACGCACCAGTTTATTCACTCTAGCCTTGAAGACACTCAAATTGTAGTCCGATGGAAACACCGCCGCTGGCAAATTGTTCCAGTCCCTCGATGTACGCGGTATAAAGGAGGAGGCGAAACGCTTCGTCCGGATCGTAGTGGTGTTAACAACGTAAGGGTGGAAACTCGCCGTACGACGGGTCGTCCGATGGTGGAACGGAGATGGGGGAATGAAATCATGCACTTCCCTTGCACACTCACCAAAATGAGTCCTATAGAAGAAAGACCCTAATTGCGTAACACACTATTGTTATCAATTGGGATCATTTTGAAGCGTATTGCTAATTCATTGCTCCATATTTTCGAGATATATGTCTGCTCAACAAAGTAAATAACGCAATGAATGTTGCAGAACTGTCAAAATGAAACCCATTAATCCCATTATTACTGATAATGAGTTACGCAATTACCCTGCAGGTTCTGTGTGGCGGGGTCCACAACGACCGGTGCCTGCAACCGCCGCCGCGCCGCGGGTAGTTCGAAAAAGATACCGTGGCTCCTGGTGCACAGATAAATGAAGACACAATGACACGAGTGGGTTTTAGTCAGTAAAAGTCTGACTAAGTCAAATTGGTTGCCTGGAAGAGATTGCATTAGCGATAAGGCAGCCCATTGTATGTTTTTTGTGTTGAATGATTTTTTGATCAATGTATGTTTTGGTGTGCAATACAGAATATATAAAACTAGCGACCGCCAGCGCCTTCGTTCGCGTGGAGTTAGTTTTCTCCGCTCCTATTGGTCGCAGTGTGATGTTATATAACCTAAAGCCTTCCTGGATTAATGGGCTATCCAACGCAAAAAGAATTTTTCAAATCGGACCAGTAGTTCCCGAGTTTAGCGCGGACAAACAAACAAACATACAAACAAACTCGTCAGCTTTATATATTAGTATAGATAAATAAATGAATAAGTCAGTCTCAGTCTAATCCATACTAATATTATAAATGCGAAAGTAACTCTGTCTGTCTGTCTGTCGGTCTGTCTGTCTGTCTGTCTGTCTGTCTGTCTGTCTGTCTGTCTGTTACGCTTTCCCGACCTCTCAAATTTTGATGAAATTTGGCACAGACAATCTTTAACCCTGAGAAAGAACATAGGCTACCTTTTATCCCGGAAAAATTTGATGTCGAGGGAAATCTAAAAAGCGCGATATAACCGAACTCCACGCGGGCGAAGCCGCGGGCGGAAAGCTATAGTAATAATAAATAAATAATATTATAACCGTCATAGTTTATTAGAGTGGATGGATGTTTGAAACTGTTTCACACGAAAATTGCAAAACGGATTTAGATGAAATTTGACACACAGATAGTTTATAACTAGGATTAATACATAGAAAACATTTTATCTCGATATTCCCACGAGATTAAAACTTATATAGGTAAAACCGCGAGGCGTAGCTAGTAATTCATATTACGGTTCATCACACAGATACATAGGACTCTTTATATGTATATATATCAACCTTACTTTACTTTTCTATTGCACAGATATCCTGATAGAAGGGGAAAGATACCTAACGTTCTGAAAAAAAACTTAGTCTAAGACCAAGGATCTAGATAAACAGGAATACGGTCCCGTTTAAATGTCTTTCATTTAACATCTGTGGTTTCCAGAAAAGATTTTTGCTCTTAGTAATTTCTCAATCGACAAACAATTTTTATATTTTTGTAATTTTTATATGTGGTCGGTGGTAGGCCATCACATCGGCTGCCGGCAGAAGTTACCACCCACCAGACAAAGTCTTGCCGCCAAGCGATTCGTCGTGTTCCGGCATGATGTCTGGTGAAGCCGTACGGAGGACGGGTCTGAGCAGTTGTGTTGCGTTGTGTGCCGGGTACGATGCGCCAAATGTTGTTGTGTCGGGAGTTTGGTCATGGAGAGTCTCCAGATCAATCTCCCTCTAGCGCAGCATCGTTTGGTCGTGTTTGGTCTTGGGTTTAACATTGCATCACCTCGTTCAACTGCCGTCATCCTTCCTATTCCTAAGTTTTTTAAGTGAATAGGCTTAATAAACTAGTGCGCTTTACCATCAACGATTTCATCACTGCTTACCATCAGGCGGGATTGCAGTCAAGCACTGGTTTATAATTATATAAAAAAAAAGTGTGATAAATTTAGTTTTGAAGAAATGCCATCTGAAATCGTTCTGGTTTTATATCTGTTTCTCTGAAATCGTTAGAAAAATTAGCCCTAGACAGATTTAATTTAAAATGTTTTCTATAAATAAATTCTATATTCAATATAAATCGGTATGAAATCCTTCGTCAAAATCTGTGCATGTATTCAACATATATACAGTGTTGTACAAATATGGAATGCGTAATAATAGGGAATAAATAATAGGGAAACGACTAACGTAAAAAAAAAAAACAATAAAAATCCCCTAATAATAGCGAATTTATCAGGTCCAGTTGAACTAGGGTTCGCTGGAACATAATCTACAGAATGGGACCTGGGAAAATATTACTTATCATTTGGAAAGTTTACTGGGACTCTGCATAACCATGGGACTTTTATATTAAAATGGGTATTACCTTAATAAGTAGCCGCATTGACACTCAATAGGATTTCAAAAATCCCAACTTAATACCGGGGAATCACCCAAAAATGTGTCAAATGAAATGGTTTATTCTGTAAATAAGTTATCAGAATTACTCTGGTCGGTGTTTTCCATCGGACTACTTAGAGGAGAAAGAATGAAAAAAACTCGAGAGTGACCTCTGAGCCGCTTTTGAAGTCCAAATATAATCTTGGACTGATCACATAGATATAAGACAACATTTTAGTTTCATCCTGTCAAATTAAGATACTCCATAAACAGTTTCAGTCACCCATACCCCAATGTTTGAATACAAAAATCTTCAACCAGTGTGTCCTACTCGTCATGACATACGGAGCCGAGACGTGGACACTAACGGTCAGACTAGTGCATAAGTTTAAAGTCGCTCAGCGAGTTATGGAGCGGGCTATGTTGGGCGTCTCTCTGAAGGACTGCATCAGAAATGAGGTGATCCGACAGAGGACCAGAGTCACCGACATAGCTGAGAGGATTAGCAAGCTGAAGTGGCAATGGGCTGGTCACATATGCCGCAGGACCAACAACCGTTGGGGTAAACGAGTCCTCAAGTGGAGACCGCGTCTCGGCAAACGTAGCGTGGGACGCCCTTGGGCGAGATGGAGCGACGACATCAAAGAGGTGGCTGGGAGCGGCTGGCGGAGAACTGCTCAGGATCGAGCTTGTTGGCGTGCCATGAAGGAGGCCTATGTCTAGCAGTGGACGAGTAGGGGCTGATGATGATGTTGATGATAGACAGTTTAGACGCGATTATAAACATGGCGAATAAAAATAATATATGTCAATTTACGCCAGGAGCGGACTAATTTGACAGGTCTAAACTAAAATTTTATCTTCTGTCCTTGTCTTAATAAAAAGGGGCTAAAGTGCAATTAGGATTCTAAATATATATATAAAAAAAAAAACTAAGAGAAGTTACCTAACTACAAGTACAAATGTTGCCTTTGCCTCGCCTGGCAGGTGGTCGATCCACCTCATTGTAATAATAAGCGTCTGCGCAACTAAGTATTCGTAAATTGTTTTACTCGTACTGTACTTCCAAATATGTACTGTAATCTAATTGCCATTCCAAAAGCGTATGATACGTGAATGCCTTTGCATTTTGCTATAAAAAATACAAGATAATGAAGTCTGTTTACTCGGGCGAGAGCAGTTAGGACAAAAACAGACGAATTTATTGTTTATGTAATGTCTTAAAATAATAAGTGTAATCAATTTCTTAGTCAGAATTATACAGGATTATTTTATGAAACAAAAAAAAAAATGTTTTCTTTATGAAAATCTGAATTGATATAACGTAGTTTTGATTTTTTATCATTTGTCCTTACTTGCACTTTGTATTTAGATACTAAACCAGTATAAGCTGACTTTCGATTATACGAAAAACTTATACAATGCGGGTTCAGCTTAAACTGGAAATATGTATATGACTCGATGTGTAGCCATGTGTACAATCACGTTTTCTTTCATGTATTAAGTGCATTCTGATAAATGGTGATAGGTTATCTGCCACTATCACAATACACGTGCCGTTATTTCATCTCAAGAACAAATACTGACTTTAATCACATATTTATTTAGATCATCGTAATTTCCCATTAGGTATTATTAATAAAGTAAATTATTCATTGTGCGTTTTCGATTCATTGGATTCCTCTTTACGATGTTATGTGTACTTATATCACTATAACGTAGTATTAGGTATATCACATTATGTAGTAAACAAAATAGCTACTTACTGCAAGTACATTATTAATTTCCGTCAGCATAGGGTCCAATTCAAATCACCATGTTTAGTGTAACGTGTTCTTTGTTTTTCCGTTATTTAATAGTGGTGTATTTTATAATTAAATAATTGTATCATACCTATTGGTCTTTTAAGTAATTGATGGATAATTATTTTTAATATAGTTTAGGTAAGTTAATAAAATGTGTAATTAACACCGCCAATTGTTACGACTTTTTTTAATGAGATCGAGAAGGATCGGAATATTTGAGATATTTTTCATAACTAAGGAACAACAAACTGAATGCCTCACATAACAAAAAAATGAAGTTTCTCTGGAACTAAAATTTATTAGAAAATTTTTATTATTACGAAGTGTCACTCAAAATTTAACTTAGAATACATTTCACTAAGGTAGCTATCTGATGTGGCAATGGAATGTAAATTAGCTGAGATGATGAATACTGCTTACAGTCCAATAAGTGTTTAGATAATTATAAATTGAGAAAAACATTATCTTGTAGTAACTTCAGTAGGTAAGTATGGTGGACAAAACATTTTTATAGGTACCTACTTATAAAATTAATTTCGCGTGTATCGCAGACCACAGCATAATTTAATATATGAATGAGTGTCATATGGTTTTGTTATCGGCCTCATATACCGCTGTGAAAATATATCATTCAGTGTTATCAACTCAGCAAGATGGCGACCGTGTAAATCAATGTAACCTCAATTACTTATTAAGAAAGGTCTCGGTTGGAATTTTCCTACAATTAGGTAATGATATAATTAAGGTTTATAGTACTTACTTACAGTAGCCTAGTACTGTACACAGACAGAATAAAATGTTTCCAGCGCTGGGCTGGGATATAGGACGCTTCTCTTTTTGAGAGGACTGGGCCGTAATACATATTGCCGGCCCAGAGCGGTGTACTTAATGTCACATTTATATATCTTCGCATTTTTGGTTCTACGAAACGCCGATTTCCTTAAGGTATCCTCCTTTACCTTTTTGAGACAAAGACACTGATATAACAATTATTAAGAAGGTCAGCTACAGTCTGAGAAATATTTTTTGGACGTTCAAAAGTTGTAATTAAAATTGATTAAGTACCTAAATTATAATCTATATACCTACTCATATGTCTCACAATTTGCTATAATTTTTTAAACCTCTAAGAATTGAAACTTATTCCTGCTAGATATGCGGGAAATTTAACACGCTGTAGTCGTAGTTTTATTAAAGTGTATCAAAGATTATACTTGGGCAAAACTGACAAATTTGGAATCTAATATCAGTCATTAATTTGTAAACAACAAGAGAACCTAATGATATACTAGAAATAAAAATATGAAAGAGACGAAGAATTTCCATAATAGTTTGACTGAAACAGTCGAAAGTGGTGACCAAAAATCCGTAGCCATAGTGGCACCGCCACAAGATTTCCATTCCATGAATCTTCTTTCCTATAAATCCATATACATATAGGAAAGAACATTCAACCTAGCAAGGATATATGAGATTTTGCGAAGGTGTGCTAACGGTCTTAGGTAACGGTAGTTTTCATTTGCTATTCAACTGGACCCGCGGCGACATCGATACGGCGAATACGAATTTTTGTTCTAAAAACCGCTTCTATTCTCACATCCGGTAGTGGCAATATTTATGCTGGGTTTGTTATGGCTACTTCTGTGGTGTGCAATAATAGTTTTTTATTACTCATAAAATCTTAGTGTTCATGTAGTTCAGTAATCTGGGCCTTCGTCAGAAGAAAGAAGTGGTCTCATAAAGATATAGTAGATAAGTAATTAAATCTTTCCAAAAATGAAGTATCAGGCGATAACCTTTGCTCGTCAAATCAAAAGTTGACGGTGAAATTAAATTGATTGACATATTTACGTCATTCCGATGAATTTAAAATTCTAATACAATCGCACGGGCAAATAGCTGAATCATTGGTTATTTAATCATAGTTTGCCTTAAAAGGCTATCAGTATTTACTTATTGTCGTGTAAAATTTCTATATGTGTATCTACTTATAAAAAAAAAGTAAAATGAAAAACTTTTATAAATTATATTTATATTTTAAAGACACGAAAGAGTTTTATTTAAAGCAATTTTAATTACTTTTCTTTACCCAATAAAATTGGATGTAGTCATCCTTGTAGGTAATAAATAGCTAAGAAATTTACTCATTTTGAACGTTACAATAAAATTAAAACAGTTATAATTATTATGAGAGCCGCATTACGAGAAGAGAAAGTAGACAACTAGTTCGGAATATTGTACATTGCCTACTCTCTAAGTCCGCCAACGAAGATACGGGCCTATCCGAAAGTAGTTCAGAACTTGGATTGAACCCTTCACCAGAGTAATTATTTTTTTCGGACTGGCAAAAACATATTGGGCATAGAAACAAATGTCAAATCATGGTGTCATTCATTCTTAGGCTAGGCTCTGGACTAATCTCTTTTCGGTAGGTAATACGGTGATCTCCAGGTCCAAACCGTCCGTCGTTCGACATCGTACGATGGCATCGTTGACATCCCTAATGAAAGGAGTACGAGACACATTGGCTACAGATACGAGTTTCTATAATTATCTATTTTATTTAGATCGTGCGTCCGCATATTTTTTAGTGTTTCAACAAGCAGTTTTCTAAAGTCCACTTTTGATAGATAAGAGTCTATTTTTGTAATGTCAGAACACAACACAAGGTTTTTGGTATGACAGTGTCAGCAGAACACTGACTCCTAAGTCACAGGATCAACTAGTTTAGGAGTCAGGGTTGTATTATTAGAACGACCTTTAGTTAACCAAGCTATGTATCCTAGTTTTAAGCAAAGCCAAAGGTTACTGTATCAATAAAGAATTTTTATTTATTTATGTTATAATTTATTTTAGTAACAATATCAGAAGAAAAACGCTATAAAAATCCTATACAGTGTATCTACTTTCCTATAATACCTTCGTTGCTTGCTTGCTAAGGTTTTTTTTTTTAAATTTGAATAGCTTGGCAAACCAGTCCAGTAATAAGCACGTTTACGTATACCTACGACAAATTAGTAATTGCTGCTGAGAATCCAGTCTTTACATTCTATCTCGCGATATAGTGGGCTCGCCACTCAGCTTTGCAACAGTAAAGTTATTTTTGTCGAAGTGTAAAAGTATACTGGAATGCGCAACTCGAAAACCGCTTTCAAATTGAAGCAACGCCACATGACTGATTACTTGACAAGTCATTTTCTTTCAGGGATTTTCTTCTTTAGTAGGAAAGATTGTTTAATATCGGCCAGTATTCGAAAGTAATTACCGAGATAATTGATATGAATTTGTGACCACGTGTCGGCAATTGTCAATTCATTCACCTCACGAGGTGCCATATCATCCGTCTCTTTTATTTTACTTCAATCATATCATGTAAGAATGTGACGCACGACTTCAACAGTTTGCTAATTAACTAAGCCCACAATGACACCAGCTATGCACATTTGATTTTCGACTTTATTGCGCTGGCTCTAATTATTATAATTGCTTAAGACGCGTGCAGTTGAATGAGCATTGTATGCGTAAACATTAATCAATGCCATGGGTAAGCTTGTGAAGGTCATTGAGTTCGCAGTATTCTACGATAATCTTTGATAGTCGAATAGAATCAATCGAATATTGTTCTTCTTCGCATCGCTGGCACAACTGAATTTTATACCTTGTTGGCCCAAAACCTCGCCACTTCCACGGCGTCGTCAGTGGAATAATAATAAAGATCGAATATTAAAATACGAGTTACAGATTTAATACGATCGACGATCGAGACGGAATAGTTTCATGTCTTATATTTTTTATTTATTCAACATCGTAGCGAGGGCGTGTCAACGTCATGTGACCACGAGATAAACAAATCCTAAAATTTTACGAATTGAATGATATCCATCGAAGTTTTACATTGGGTGTTTTGTGGAAGCGAACATTGCGTAACAGCAGTGTATCGGAAGTTTGTGGTATCATCGCTTTAAGATTGTCGATTGGGTATGGTAATAATGTTTTTATTATCATTTATCGGTCGTGTCACAGCCGATTGGGATAACGTGTGTGCCACTGCGCAGTTCCACTAAAAATGCGTAGCGCTTTAAAAATATTTATGGTGTAACAAGGACTGCTTTAATAATATAGGGTATTTAAACTCTTCATTCAAATGTGTTTCAGATTTATTTCCTTTAATGTAAAAATACCGATTAAAATAAACTAGGATATTGTAATATTTCATGTGTATTATTTGTTTCAACGAAATATAATATACCTAGGTAAATTTACAGTTTGAAAATCAAAGTTAAACTACTTAATTATTATTTCTTGTTACGTAAGCGACGGCATGGTTAACAATATTAATTTATAGAAAAACGGATTTAATTTTATTTTCCAAATGGTAAAAACTGCCAACTTTAATTATTTCAATGAATTTGGCAGTACAGAACGCGGAAAAGTCAAATCATGGCGTGAGTTCAAACAGTTTAGCGCTAAGTCGCCAACGCAAACACCTCTAAACTAAAAACTAATGTTAACGTAAACGCACGAGTGTGCGTTGACGCCCACTGGTTTCAATGTCAGCCAGCTAGTAGCCCAAAAAAGATATGATCTACGTGGAATATTCTGAGGATTCAATGCATTAGTTTAATGAAATAATAAAATAGTAATAACAGAAATAATAAAACAATTTCAAAAAATAATAAAACAATGTCAGTTTCAGAGCGAGCACGTTTAAAAAAATATGTAGTTCATTTAGGCTTTGAACGATAACAATATTTTTCTACGTTGAAACATTTGCGAAATATCTGAACAAACATAGCTAATAGTTGTGACAAATTAATAAAGGCTCATTTTGTTAGTCGCAATATGGGCGTTGAGATAAGACACCGCGATATAACAGACAAAATGGCATGATGCCACCTTCTCGTATCAAACAGTGAACCTAATGGACAAGCGCCAGAATGACTCATAGTAAGGAATGCCCTAAAAAATATTTTCTAAATCACTTTCTGTACGAGTCAGAGAATATCGCTGTACATCCTGTAAACAATGTACTGAACGAACGTACACTGTACATTCACATGCATTGTTCATTTCGAGAATATACATACTTTTGAAAAAGTGGCTCGTAATCTATTGTCAAAAATATTCTCCAAAATGTATATCTGACATATACAACGTTTTTCTTTATACGAAACCGGAATATAGTTTCTTCAGAATAAGCATTTAAATCGATTCCATACATTTTTGTACCATGTTATATTTTTTCCCAAATACTATTAGAAATTGTTGCAGTGTGGTTACCGAGCGCTCAATTCAGTTTACGATAGATCATAGTAGGTACTTGGCGCGCAACAGCTGACGCTACAGGTTAGCGCGCCGCTCGCCCCCGCGAGCGGAGCTTTGACCATATTTTTGTTTGGACAACCAAGTAGGATAACAAGCTCATAACTTTGTGGTCTTTCATGATATCTTTTTGAAATTTTGTACATAGATTCTTTATTTAAAAATACTGGACACGTGTTTCGGGATTCGCATAAATAAAAAATAATGTTGTATATCTAATATCTGTGTAATATGTTGTTTTCAAAGAACAGCTTCATTTACATCTGTATACAATATGTTAAGAAAACCCTGTCCGACCCGTAAGGATAGTAAAGGTTAGGTAAACACATCACCAAATAACATATGAAATTTTACATAATCAACATAGTAACAATACTAGTGAATTTAAAATAATCTTTTTTTCCCGCGAATATATTCCAACTTCCCCAAAATTTCGTAATTTTTAAAAAGTGACAACATTATTTTTGACGGTATAATTCTGAGACAATAGCGATGCGACCGCGTGCCGTGTGCCCTGCCCCTCTTCGCCCGCGCCTGGATGGCCTACCGCACATGTTTTAAGTTGCCTCTTTTTGCGAAATAATAATTATTTTTTTAGGGGGATTTTTTTTTAAGTTTAGCCCGGCTTTGTAGGCATTAGTAGAATCAGTTATCGATACCTTACAATACCTTCACGGATCGGACAGGGTTTTCTTTACATATTGTATAGCTTTTAGTTGACCACCAAAATTTAAAATATGTCACTGGTCGATAAGAAAGAATGAAAAACGTTTGAAGTTTAAAAGTTACATTTGGCATTTACACCTTTCACACACAAACATTTTACACAGTGATAATATTAAATTAATGAATGTTAATCAAACCACACAAATGTATGTTTGTCAATTAATAGGCTAACCACAATAGAACAACCAGCAATCAGTAACATTCAAACAGGAAGATTTCATGTAATAGTTATTGCAATTTTTATCTAGTACCTACACAATGCTTATTTTAACTATCATATTTTAACACGGACACGTAGGGTATTTGCAACATACTATCAGTAGCAATGGGTTTCATTTTGACAGTTCAACAACATTCATTGTGTTATTTACGTTGTTGAGCAGACACACTTTCCGAACATATGGGGCAATGGTTTAGCAATTGGCTTCAGAATGATTCCATTATAGTGTTACGCAAATATTGTTTTTTTTTTGTGCTGTGCTTGACTGCAGTCCCGCCTGATAGTAAGCAGTGATGTAATCGTTGATGGTAAAGCGCACTGGTTTATTAAGCCTATTCACTTAAAAAATTTAGGAATAGGAAGGATGACGGGAGGTGAGTGAGGTGATGCAATGCTAAACCCAAGACCAACACGAACAACGATGCTGTGCCAGAGGGAGATTGATCTGGAGACTCTCCACGACCAAACTCCCGACACAACAACATTTGGCGCATCGTACCCGGCACACATCGCAACTCAACTGCTCAGACCCGTCCTCCGTACGGCTTCACCAAATTGTCAATAATTGCAGCGTAAGAATAAAATTCAAAGAATTTATTTCCAATAAATCAATTACAGTTACTTTTAAAGTGTCAAATGGTTAGTCAGTCCATAAGTTGGAGCTAGTCGCTCACTCCAAAGCACCAGCAGATCTCTATGAAAAACAGGCATGGAACTCCGGGGACACTGACTTTAAAGTAATAAAATTGTTACAAAATATTTCATTACATCATTCCTATTGAATTTATACACGAGAATACGATGCAGATCTACGTGCACGTTAAAAGCGCAGGGAAAACACATAAGCAATTCAGAAATTAAAATAAGCCTTGACAGCAAAGACATGACCAGTCCCCACTGACGACGCCGGTTCACGAACATGACGCATGAATCAGCATCATTTAGCTCAACGATTTTGAAGGGAATTTAATGGGCCAACACACACCACCATCTGCGTGACATTGGAGTGAGCATGACGCACCCTCAACTCAACCGCCAGAGCGCAGTCAATGAAAGACGTACTCGGTAAATGGTAGGTTAATAGCATGTAAATAGTGCTCACACGTGTGCTATGGAATTATACAATACGAAGAAATTGCGTCTATATAATGCATATATATATTTTTTACTAATGGCGAGCAACTCCAACAATGCTTCCAAATGCTAATTCGTTTATGCTCCCCTGTGGTGAATTAGCGTTAAGCTAAGCATTTTTGTCAGCGATATAATTTCCTAACTTATAACATACTTGGCTACATAGTGTAATACAAGATTTTTTATTTATTTATTTGTAACTTTTTAAACAGTACCCCAGGAATAGATTTTTTTATTTATTTATTTGTAACTTTTTAAACAGTACCCCAGGAATGATAAGTCAACTTTCGCAAATCTGCAACCAGGTTGAACTGTCCCCACTGACGACGCCGGTTCACGAACATGACGCATGAATCAGCATCATTTAGCTCAACGATTTTGAAGGGAATTTAATGGGCCAACACACACCACCATCTGCGTGACATTGGAGTGAGCATGACGCACCCTCAACTCAACCGCCAGAGCGCAGTCAATGAAAGACGTACTCGGTAAATGGTAGGTTAATAGCATGTAAATAGTGCTCACACGTGTGCTATGGAATTATACAATACGAAGAAATTGCGTCTATATAATGCATATATATATTTTTTACTAATGGCGAGCAACTCCAACAATGCTTCCAAATGCTAATTCGTTTATGCTCCCCTGTGGTGAATTAGCGTTAAGCTAAGCATTTTTGTCAGCGATATAATTTCCTAACTTATAACATACTTGGCTACATAGTGTAATACAAGATTTTTTCATTTATTTATTTGTAACTTTTTAAACAGTACCCCAGGAATAGATTTTTTTATTTATTTATTTGTAACTTTTTAAACAGTACCCCAGGAATGATAAGTCAACTTTCGCAAATCTGCAACCAGGTTGAACTGATTAGTCCTTATTTCTAGTCCTATAATTGTGTGTTTATTTATTTTTTTCTTACGTACATGAAGAACATTATGACAAGGTTTAAACCCTTAAAATCTCGGCTGCGCAGGGCATATATCGCTCTGATGGCTCTTTTTTGCAGAATAAAAGTGGGCTCAATATCTGCAGCCCTTCCCCATAGTAAACTATCTACTATCTGACTATCCGAGCGGTATACACATTTGCATTGTTCTAAAATCAAAATTGTTTATTTCAAATTAACCATCCGTTGGTGCTTTTGAATAGGTAGTCAATGTCGGTCAGTCCAAGAAAAGTGAAGTGAACGTGCAAATTGCACGTTCCAAAGCGTAGATTAGAGAACGTGCAAGAAACTCCATGGGCATTCTTACAGCATAAGCTGCTGAACTTAACTGTCTTGCAAGAGATGTTAATTAATGAGGATCCCATTGCAGCCTTGAGTCCACCCTATGATTTCCAAGAAAATAGTTTTGTTGACGAATTATAATTTCTCTTTATTCTATACTATGTCACAATCAGTACTTTTAACGCAAATCTTATGCATTTTTTTCCATTTAATAGCAATGAGCAAACACATACCTAAGGCCTGATCTGGATTAACCAGAGGCAAAAAAAAGTTCTAATGCTATATCAAAATATCAAGTGTTTCTTACCTTCCATCCAGCCGAAGAGTTGCTATCTCCCTTATCCTTAAAATATGGCACATTCTGGACCATCCACTCGTAGATTTGGGACAACGTGAGCCTGTTGTCCTGTGCGGAGGTGATGGCTTGGGTGATGAGATCAGCGTAAGATAGGTTTCCCCAGGCATTTCGACGAGAGGAATTCTTCTTGGTACCTACTGCAGGTAGGGGTGGCGCACCTAGAAGAGAAAGTTGGTTTAAGCCAATTTGTGTTCAATTTGAATAAATTAAAAAAGTAAGGAAATAAAGCTCTTTTAGTTTTGGATACAGCAAATTGGCATAATTACATTAAAACGATAATAGCTACAAAAGTTAATAACTGTGTCGCAGCTACCAAGAACTCCGAACACGAATAAAGCTTAGATCCTGTATAACGCTATTAGGTACCACTAGATATTGCTAGGTAATAGTAACGCTACTACTAGTGTTGGGTATGAAACTAGTTCTTTTTGCGTTTTTACATATTTTATTTTTGTATCGGTGAGTAGCATTTGAATAACATATATAGTATTTGAAGTATAGTAGTTTAGTATAGTATTTGAGTTTGAATACCTATATTAAAAACTAAATGTATTATTTATATTACGAAGTAATATTATAAAGAGAAAATAGTCGAAGTTTGTGTTTGTTTGTTTATACTTTCATTTGAAATTTGGCTGGATTATTGAGATTTGAAGAGGATTTTCATTGAGAGACATGCGCGGCTGAAAAACGCGGGGCGTAAGAAGTTGCCAAATGTAAAATGTCGCATAGAATTACTAATTAGTAACTACTCCAAGTATTCATTCAATACGTAATGTGAAGATTGTCAGGTACCTAATGGTCAATTAGTTTATATTTTCTCATTATCGAAGTACTGAAAACCTACTTATCCTTTTCCTACTAATCCTATTTCTTTTCTACTACCCTACAAATCCTCTACTTTCCTATAATTCTATCCTTCCTACTCCTTATCATACTAAAATTAAAAACGTGAAAGTTTGTATTGATATTTGTTACTCTTTCACGTTAAAACTACTAAACAGATTTAGATGAAATTTGCCACAGAGATGGTTCATAACTAGGATTAATATATAGGATAGTTTTTATTACGATATTTCCACGGGATTTAAACTAATTCGGGTGAAACCGCGGGGTGCAGCTAGTCTTATCCTACTTCCTACTAAATATATTAATTAGTACATACTATTAACATCATAAACGCCTTTACGAGGATGAATGGATGTTTCTTTCTCTTTCACGTAAAAACCGAATGGGTTTGGATGAAACTTAGTACTCATATGATTTACACCTTTTTTTTAATAAATTACAAACTAGCGCTTGACCGCAATCCCGCCTGATGGTAAGCAGTGACGCAATCGTTGATGGTAAAGCGCACTAGGTTATTAAGACCCTGACCCTCACCTAACCAAAATTATTATATAGGATAGTTTTTTTATATGGATATTCCCACGCAATCTAAACTTATGCGGGTGTAACCGCAGGGCGCAGCTATTTAACGATAAATTATTTTATTTGAATGTTACGACCAGTTGTGACGTATTTTACATTTTTATCAACAGTTTTGGTTTATTTTTTCCTTGGATAGTAACTTAATAAATTTCTTGCCAATTTTGGCATATATACACCTATTTTAGTTTATTAGGGTTACCATCTATTGATTTTTACATGATTTAACTATCATTATCTTATTTGAATGATTATAAAATTATACGTTTGCGTCCAAAATGAGCCTTGCAATATTTAAGTACCTTATCTGAGAAAAATGCCTTTCAGGATGACGTTTCATTTCAGTTTGTATTTATTATATTAATTATCGGATAAGATGTTACAATATGTACTAAACATGAAATTCTAAGCAAGAAATGGGGAACTGTATAGTAGTTCTGAGTAATCGACAAATAAATGTCGGCAATGGTTTATACGGTATAGGATTGATTCATTTATATCACGCCTAGGTTTTTTGAATACGCCAGAATGACCTTTGTTTATTTTTAACAAACCCCGTTACAATATTACTAAACACGAAATTCTAAGCAAGAAATGGGGAACTGTATAGTAGTTCATAGTAATCGAAAAATAAATATCGCGAATGGTTTATACGGTCTATGATTGATTCATTTAAATCACGCCTAGGTTTTTGAATACGCCAGATTGACCTTTGTTTATTTTTAACAAACCCCGTTACAATATTACTAAACACGAAATTCTAAGTAAGAAATCGGGAACTGTATAGTAGTTCACAGTAATCGAAAAATAAATATCGCGAATGGTTTATACGGTCTATGATTGATTCATTTAAATCACGCCTAGGTTTTTTGAATACGCCAGATTGATCTTTGTTTATTTTTAACAAACCCCGTTACAGAATCTAGTGCGTCGTCCAGTAAGCGCGTGGATCGTCAATCGAATGACATAATTTCCTGAAATGCGTCACAATGACGTATATTAAAACAATACAGACACTTGAATTCTTTTTGTGTATTTATTGACCATCAGTAACAACCCTAGATATCGTCAAAATGCGCTATCGAAGAAAAAACCATCTAGTACAGTTGTTTTTACTATAAAGGTAAACCACACCAATAATGATTTCTCGTAATGATTGTGACAAATAGAAGTACATAGTTCTTCTACTTCTCTTGTCAGCTTATAGAGGTCCACTGCTGGACGAAGGTAACCCCTAAAACTTCCCACAATTTGTCCAAAATTGGAAAAAGTTGGACAAAATGAGAATCGATCGCTCAGCTTATCGCAGTACCAGTTGCCCCATCCACTCTGACCAGCCACCTTTTTAAGTTCGTGGATTCTGTTGTGGAGTCCTTCACTATCCTTGCTTCCACTCCAGGATTCGTCTGCCCCACAGACCATCGGTACTTTGATAAATATAGCCATCCCACTGCTACTTTCGCTTGCTTACTCTGCTCTCAGCTGTGTCAGTAACTCCGGTTTTTTTGAGGATAACTTAATTTTTGATCTCTTTCAAGGAGACTCCGAGCATAGCATAGTTGGCTAAAGCCCGGTCCATAATTCTCTGAGCGACCTATATGAAGGTAGGCACTGTACTTATCGGAATATAGTGCTTGCTATGCTCAGTCTCTTTGAAGAATAAAAACGGGTTTGAAAATCCGAGAAACAAATTTCTAATGATTGACCATGTTTTTCGTAAGACCAATGGCCGGTGGAGCATACTGCAGACGAGTCTTGGAGTGGAGACCGCGTATTACGGGCGCCTGCCATTTGAGAGGCAGAAAGAAGGTAGCTGGGACCAACTGAATGCTTAAGGCGAAGGACAGGGTGACGTGGCGTAGCCTAGAGGCCTTTGTGACTCGTGTATGTATCAATACAATGTCAAGAAAATTTGAGTGCAACGACCTCTTAATGTCAAAGTAGCTAGCAGTTTGATTCGATAAGTAGGGTAAATAAACAGTTGTACTGATACAATTGAAATAGCGACGTCAAAATGACCGTGTAATTTATTCACAAACTGTAATCTACTTAATAATTATGTGATGGTTTTTTTTTTGGAATTTTTAAAAGAATGAAAGAAAAATTGAGTTTATTGGCATATCAGCAAAATAAATACGAGTACTTAAAACTGTGAAACAGAGATCGTAATGCCAAAAGGGACTGCAGTTGCTCAGCATGACCACACGATACTTCGTGTACTCGCTGGTACTCCAGCTGACGCTGTGTTTTAACTGCAAGCCACGAGTGCCATACGCTGGAATAACAAACACAGATATGCCATTTGTACGGAAGTGCCATCCGTTATTGTATAAATTTTTATGTAACTTATTTTATTAATTACTTACTTAAGTGTCGATTTATTATTATCAACCAAAGAGATTTAAGATTTTTAATGTCTTTTTTTATCAGCACTAAACTCATCCGTTATTCCCCGTATTCATAAAAGTTGCTGAACTTTTTACGTTTACTTAAACGTCATTTATCTTTAATCATCATTTACATATAAAGCTCTTTAATGTGATGAATGATGACAAAACTAATCAGGTTATTATTTAAGTCTGTACAAGATTATATGTATATTAATAAGCGTTCCCAAAACACCAATTCACTTATTAATTCGACTATTGCTAGCATTTAGCACTTGTCATTTACGTTAACACGTGGAAAATAAGACGAAATAAAGAATATTTACATTAACTATGAATGGATGCATTTATTTACCACGTGTTGGTGAAGAATAAGTATGCAATAATTAAAATTTAATTATGATCTTTCCTGAATGTACATAGGTAAGTGGCATTGTGGCAACATGTGCATTCATTACGTATTAGGCCATCGTAGTAACTAGTTATTTAATAGGAGTTTCTGTAAAATTATTAATTCTGAGGTTTTCTTGTGGAAATCTAAAAGAAAAGAAAAATAGAATCCAATCAGAAAACCTAAAAAATAAGTTTCAGAACATGACATTCCTGTTCTGAGTTTTATTTTTTATAATTGCATTTGGGTAGGTACATCTTGCTCTTTTGGTTTTGAAATAGATTTTGTATTTAAAAATGCACTCAGGCTACATTTGACAAGTTTAATATTATCTATAGTACCTCGGTACTGAATTTCTATCTAGATACTTTTTATTCTTATATAAATTTCGTAGGATTACAGTATTTAATTGACATGATACTATGTTACACACGATCTCCTTTACTCATAAACGCGATTAGCGCTTTTTCAACTTCAACTCTTGATCAATACGCCTGTGGAAGAGACACCATAATTTTGCCAATAACACGTGTAACAAATTATAGAAATTCTTTGAAAATGTTATTTCTCGATAACCTAGCGATTGTTCAACCATTTATTTTGACGTTTCAACGTCAATTAATTTAAATCTTCCTTTTTAAGTAAAGCCCTAATTTATTATATTTCTTCTACATAATGTTTAACTTGGTAAAATAATATGTAGGTACCAGCTTTATGTTGTATAAGCTCTTTTTATTGCTTTTCCCTGTAGTAAGTATGTGATGTTATTGAATTTATATTTATACGTTGTCATAATTGTAACAATGTAAATTATTAAAAAAAAAGTTGATTATTATGATCATTATGACCTTTCTTAGGGAAAATAATTGAAAATACAATAATTTATTTCAATTATTTATTTTATTTTATTCAAGTTTGATACCCTGGAAATTACAGTAAGCAAAGTGAGACGTAAATGAAACCTACTAAAGGCATGTTTTTAGAAGTATGCATTTAAAGCCAATGCTTAGACTTTAGTGCGTTTTTGAATGGGAATATGTTTTGTGGACTTATTAGCAAAGAATGTGGATAGAATAGTATACTCTGTGTTAAAATGTTTGTAAAGGTAAGTTATCCTAAAAACGAATTACGTTAAAGATTTCACATAATTAGAATAAGATCTTACTCTATGCACCTTGTGTTATATTATGCTATTAAGTAATAAAGACTCAAAACTGAAATCAATCAAAAATGAAAATACAATACCAAGGACAACTTGTTACCCTGGAAATTACAGTAAGTAAAGTGAGACATAAATTTATCCTACTAAAAGAAAAATTTTCAAGTAAAAGCAACAGAAAAGATTCATTCATGAACTAAAATTTTTCTATTAACAGTTTTTGTATGGAAGGACTTTCAAACATATAATATTATTCTACGGATAACACGAACTGCTGTTGAAAAATTATTCTTGTATCGTACTAATTACATTAATTTATTATTATCATTAATGTGATATTTTGGATATTGCTTCCTTAACCAAATCATCACGCAAAAAGGCTACACGGGGTTGGATTAAATTTTGCACACAAATAATTTACACATATAATGATAGATACTATTTTATCTCGTTATATGACGCAGGCGCGTTTCAAGTTTAGTTATTATTTTCACAGAACAGATAAAAGACATTTATTTTACTATTTTCTATTCAGTGTGCCTGGAAAATAAAAATTGTAAATTGAATTTATTTTTCCCACCTTCTTAACTTTCATTTTTATTTCATTGATTCCTTTAGCATGTGTAAACAAAACCTGTCTTGATTATTTTTCATACTCTTAAAGTGTATATACAAATAGTTCGACCTAGGTACCTACCTACTCTTTATGGTATTCATAATATTTCATTGTTTTCCTTAAGTATTCGTTAGTAATATTTATTATTGTAATTTGAATACATCCATGTGTTCTTGTAAGTACTTGTAGGTTTGTATTTAAATGTTTCATGAAATTGTGTACCTAATTTAAACAATATTTTCATAAATGTGAAGTGTTTAGTGTCGTTGTTTATTTTGTAACAAAAAAAAGGTTGAAAACAAATTGTCGTATTTTAAAAAAAAGTTTAATTATCCTAGGAATATCCCTACACTTTTTTTAAATTCATCTGTAGTGTTTCAATTAAAATATAGCCCGATCACCTAAAATAGATTTGTAAAAAAAAACTTCATTTTATGGTGTCACTCTACGTGCCTACGTCGTTTAGCGATTGAATTTCATGCATTTATGCTACCTATCATTTGTAGAATTGGTGCTACGCAAACAATTTCGATATCATTGTTTTTGCGACTTATTTGTATACATACATAGCTATACGATACGTTGTTGTAGGAATCTCAAACGCGTGGCAAGTGGGTAGTGGAAGATAGGTAGGTAGGTACACAGATTAATATCTTCGGTCATAAGTAGGTACCTACTTTTGTGATTCTGCAGGTAAACAAAGTTTGTTATTTTTTATTCGTATCAGTGTACATGATACGCTTTTGTTTTTTATTGGAATTTTACACGAGAAGTGTGTTCTGACTACCTACGTGAGGCGACCTAAATAACAGCGCGTATCGCGACTGCGACCTTACTACTATCGCATCATTGGACAAATGGTATTTACCACTCAGATTCTGATTGGAGTTCTTCTTGGAGCCGGTGTCGTCAGCCGCTTCGACGTAGTTGTCTGGCCTTGGCAGCGGCCACGTGTTGGATCGCGCGCGCGTCTGTGGCTCGAAACCGACCTCTGTCAGCTCGCCCAAAGGTTCCAATTCAATTGTGCCGTCCAACTCTGAGTGCCCTCCCTGAGACGACCACGGGCTCTGGTAACCACCGCTCCCCTGTATAGACATATTGCCTACTATCTCGAACAGTGGAATTTTTCGATACCTAGGTGTGTCGGAATGAGCGCTCACCGGCGCGTGCCGATATCGGCCGTTAGCATCTCAGCGCGCTCTCTTTTATGTTTTTTTTTTTTTTACCAATTTCTTTCTAGTTCTAGAAGTTTCAGACCCAGATCGCGATCCGAAGAGGTTATCTGTCTTCTGCTTATCGGTTCTGTTATTCGAAGCCAATAACATGTGGCGTCTCGCTAACGTTCATAAACAGCGAGCGTCGGCCGTCGGGCCGCTCCCGAGAGGCGATTTTCGCTAAATATAAGCGCGGGCGAGGCGGGGGCGGGGCGCACACCACGTGAGCGACTACGCGCCGATTTTCCAATTCATCACTGGCGGGCTAGAGACGCGATAACCTTGTAACGTGGCTCGAATCGGCCAACAACGGGTAAACTATCCTCTTAAGTAGTCAGTGGCGTCGAAAGTCCCCAAGAATTCGCAAATTCGGACGTCCTTTCGAGTTGGGTATACACTTTGTAACTTTTCCACACTGATAAGAGTTATCACTGGGTCTTTGGGGGGTATAATTCACGTGGTATGTGGTTAATTGGGGCATATAACAAGTGGGGAGTCACTAAAAGTTGTTTGACGCGAGTCCACGCGGTCAGCGATAGTTTTAACTGCGTAATAAGCAGAGCAGTGCGCGTGACGCGGCAATTCGTCCTCGGCCGCGAGCGGTCGCACGTACACTGAACCGCGTCGCGAGGCGCGCCGCTTGTGCAAATTCCGCTCAGCGGGCGCCGCGTGCGGAGAGGAGGGCGGCGGAGGGCGCTGATAGAGAGAAGTGGCGTCGTATGACCGCGAGCGCCCGCCATCTCGGACGCACTCGCCACTCTGTCCACGCATCTTCAAACAACTTCATACTTTAAAAGAAAACTTTTTCAGTTTCTGTTCTGCCTGCAACACACTAAAGCCCTGCACTTCGCGCACACTTACCTCAGTGTGAGATTGCACCGTGCAGCGCGTGTATACTATCAGGCAGTCGCTGCATGCTTCATTGTTTACATACAATTATTTACACGCGTACGGGCGCCTCGTTGGGCATTAATTAATACCTATATAGTTAGTGCTCAGATCGAGTAAGCTCCTACCTACTTGATATACCTAAGTACAACACGTTTAATTAACAAAACTGGGTATTATGTAAGTACCAGCCTAGTTAAGTAGAACTTGTATAGTTCCATTTGACACAGCGTTCATTTCGCACTTAACCTGACGCATGAACTGTGATAACTTTTACGATGAGTCGTGAAATTTATTAAAGTAATTTGTAATAGTAACTTCTAACTAGCTATTCCAGTTACTTAACTGAGTGTCGCAGTGACTCAGTCAGAGAATTCAAAATAACAATTACGTGTAATGTCTATAAGTTAACCACGCTAATAAGAAGACGTAGAAAATAATAAAATAATTTATTTTCTACGGCATAACTGCGCGGTTGCGGCTTATTTCAATATTCGCTTAAAAATATTGATATGTTAATTTGTCTACCGTTTTAAAGAAATAATTAAGAAACTACTTAAAATTGTCGCAGCAATTGGATATGATAGTAAATTACTTTTAGTCAATGTATATATTACTAGTGGCTCGTTAGCCCCGCCGAATTGTGTCCCCGAAAACCCTTCTAAATACCGAAGGTTTTTCCCTGCCTTCCTTAAAATTACCGATGATAAAAAAAAATCAATACTTTATTTATAATTAGGTAAAAGTGCCATAAAAAAATTAAAACGTTAGTTATGATAACTTGTTCAAATCTATGGATGTTGGGTTGATATACTTACATCACAAATCTACTTTGACAAATTTCAACACCTTGTGATCGGTCATAATGCTACTACCCTATCCGGTGAAATTAGTTGTTTTAATAAAAGCTAAGCTATAAGGTAACAAAATCAAATATAATATGACACTGTAATCAGATCAGTAGTTACGTCAATCACCTCTCTATAATATTAGTGAAGATATTTTGAAAAACTGTGACAAAAATTAAAGGTAAGACGTAGCAATGTAAAGATTAAAAAAGAAATTCGAACTTTCAAAGGGCTACGCGCACTACGACGCTACGACGTAGCCGCGTAGGGGAATTCGTAGCTGCGTAGGGGTAACTTCCCTAATTATTTTTTGCCATTGATATTTACTGGGAGTGGAATTTAGGCAGATAAATTTTGATTTTTAAAAGTCTTTGTTAATTTTAATCTGTCTAAATTTGTAATTTCCTACCAATTTCGACAAGTTGTTGACATCAATCGTCGCTGAGATGAGATTTTGAAAGTTTTCAATTACGATAACTGGACTTGCAGGTATTAAAAAAAATCACTAAATTAAATTTAGTCTAGACCTCTCATACTGATAACTAATGAAAGCTCGACACCTATCATTTGGCAGATGCGTACTGAAATGAGGAAATAAATTACTTTTATTTACCAATCGTTTCTTCGTTTACTTAGAAAACTTGTTATTACTTAGTTGAAAGCTACCAAGAACTACTACGCGTTAGGATAGCAGTACCAGTTAGTTTTGGTCTTTGTAGTGGCCTTTTATATAATTCGTCCAAAACATTTTTTTACTCTTTAGTAAGTTCACTAAAAAGTGTCAGATTCCTAAAGTTATTATGGTTATACAATAAACTTTTTGAACCTTAATATCTAATAAAAATGACTGATAGTTGATGGTGATTATAGAAAAACAAAAAAAAAACCAAACACTCCCCGATTGTTTTTTTTACAATTTATAAATTCGCGCTTGATCGCAATCCCGCCTGGAGGTAAGCAGTGATGCGATCATTGTTGGTAAAGCGCGCTAGTTTATTAAGAGCCTATTCACTCTAGCGTTGTAGACACTCTTGTTGTTGGTTGGTTGTGGACCTATTAACCGGATGCACATTAAAACAATTTAGATTAATCTAAAAATCCCATGTGTTATTTATTGAACCTTTGCACCTGCCGAAGCTCGTTGCACCTACCCCCTACCCTTGTAGCTTTCAAGATTAATCCCAATAAATTTACTTATTTTTTAACGGTCTACTCGCAATTGTATTTATTTTGATTCGATTAATTATTGAATTATTCTACTAAGTACTATTGGTTTGAAGGTTCAAGGTTCTCTTTAGAGTTACAGGTAATTAAAGCCATATTTGCATTAAACCGTTAAGTTCGAAATGAGCAGAGAATTCAGAGGGTCAATTCTCGTTATTTTGAGAACTTTTTTGGTTATTTAGGACTAACTCTATTGTTTAGGACCTTTCGAGTAAACTTGAGTTATTTACCAATTTTAAAATAACTTCATTGAGGAAATACGTTATTTAAGGAGTAGGAAAATAAAACATACTTAACCTATCTTAAATGCAGCATTAGGGTTCCAGAAATTAAACAATAGCTGTTATTTACAACGCAATAATAATACTTATTATACAATAGTAATACTTAAAAAATGTTAAATAATAAAAATATTACAATAATAATACTTAAAAAAAGTCGTGGTTGCCTAGTGGTTAAAACACCAGCCCCTCAAGTATGAGTGCGTGGGTTCGATTCCAGGTCAGGCAAGTACCAATGTAACTTTTCTAAAGTTATATGTACTTTCTAAATATATCTTGGACACCAATGACTGAAGGTGAAAGAAAACATCTTGAGGAAACCTGGACTTTAAGTCTGAAATCGCCAACCCGCATTGAGCAAGCGTGGTGATTGTGCTCAATCCTTCTCTATATGAGAGGAGATCTGTGCCCAGCAATGGGACGATAAAAAGGTTGATGATGAATAATACATATTTTTTTTTATTTGCATTTCTGGGTCGTTCATGATGAGTAGCCATGTTCTTGAGTGGAGACCGCGTTAAGGCAAACGCAAGGTAAGACGCAAAAATTACAGCCTATAGGCTGTTGAGGAAGAATTCTAATCAAAATGATAAGTTAAAATCGCCTTTGTGTAAAAACAATTTATACCAAGTGAGGTTATAAATAAAACATGAGATTTAAGTTGAAACATTTTTTTATTATTTTGAACAGTCAGAAACTTCTTAACTCTGTTACTATTTCTACAAAACTATCTAATCAAATAAATCGAATTTTTGAGATTATTTTTGTCAAAGCGTAAATTTGTCCCGGGACGCGATATTGTGTTCTTCTTCTTTAGCCTATAGAGGTCCACTGCTGGACAAAGGCCTCCCCCAAGGCTTTCCAGGATGTCCGGTCTTGTGCTGTGCGCATCCATCGGCTTCCCGGGACCTTCACCAGGTCATCGGTTCACCTTGCTGGGGGCCTCCCTACACTGCGTCTTCCGGTACATGGCCGCCACTCCAGTACCTTACTGCCCCATCGGCCATCGGTTCTACGAGCAATGTGCCCTGCTCACTGCCACTTAATTTTAGCGACTGGAAGAGCTATGTCGGTGTCTTTGGTTCTTCTGCGGATCTTCTCATTTCTGATTCAATCACAGAGAAACTCCGAGCATAGCTTTTTCCATCGTCCTTTGTGTGACTATGAGCCTTCGTATGAAGCCCATTGTGAGCGACCATGTTTCAGCTCCGTAAGTCATCACTGGCAACACACACTGGTCAAAAACTTAAGTCTTGAGACACTCTTGTATCTTGGACGACTAGAAGATGTAGCGTAGAGACACGTCTTTCTCGAAGTTGGACATAACTAGTTGAACTGTTTGTCCCAGGTATACAACGTGTAACATAAAGGGTATATTTTTTTTTTTTTTTTTTTTTATTGGGACAAAACCCGCCACACTGTTCCCAACCCACTGCAACTCCTGAAAGCCAGAATCAACAGTGGAGACCGCCAGAAAAACGCCGAGCAATGAAGCTCGACGAGTCCCGGAGAAATGTTTCAACTGTCTTGGGTCCCGCAACGAAATTAATCAGAAAAGAATAGCGGAGGAGTAAGAAAAAAGATATTTTTTCCACTTCCCTCCATAATAAGCAGGAGACAGAATAGAACTAGGCCAATCGGCACAAAGGGACATTATTGCAACTGGGAGAAGCCCAGATTGCCAAGCACCACGGAATAACATTTGATCAAGTTAATGGGTCCTAAGTAGGTATTTGCTGTTACAATTGATTCCAATAATAGGTATGGCAAAAGCGCCTGAACGCACGGAAATTAGTTCTAGTTTCAACAAGGTCCGTATAATAAACAACTCCGGATGTAACTTGTACACTATCCAACATAATATTGCGTTCATTCTGCCAAAGAATACACTCCCACAAGATGTGATGTGCGGACTGTTCAAATTCACAGTTCGATGTAGAACACTGACACAAAGGCGAAGGAACAAGTTTAAAAGAATACAGTTTACTTTTAAAGTTGCCATGACCTGTGAGAAATTGGGCAACGCAGTGGTCAACCTCCAGCCATGTCTTAGCCAGCCGATCGCCAACGGATGGAAAGAACAGATGGAGGTGCCGGCCGGCCCTTGATGGAATTATCCCACCTACTTTGCCATTCGGATAAGAGGTCCTCCCAGACGTCAGTCTGAGGTTTAAATAATCTAGAAATTCTATTGAGGTCGCGTTGTGTAACAAAGTTAGTGTCCATGGCCTCCCCCCTCGCGGAGTAGTACATTGAAGCACGTCGCTGTACTTCAAGATCGACTGGAAGTACACCTGCCAGAACGGGTAAGGCTTCAGTACTGACTGTTCTATACGCCTTGCATAAAAATATCAATGCCAAACGTTGGCTTTGAAGCAGTTTACGTCGCGCCGCCCCTATGCTGGCCCTATCGGCCCAAACAGGTGCACCGTAGCACATACATCCTAAGTAGGTAGCTCCATATATAGTTTTTAAAGTTAGGAATGATAGACCCCAAGTTGCTTTGGATATTCTAGTTAGGGCATAAAAGTTCCTTTTAGCTTTTTCGCCAACTATTTTTATATGTTCGATAAATGAAAAATTCCTTTCTAAGACCATACCAAGGTAGCATACGGATTGCTGTTTTTTAACGGGAACGTTATTAAATTTAATAGTAGGCAATGATTTAAGATTACCTTTTAGTAGAAGTTGATAGGTTTTATGCGGCGCAAACGCTAGGCGGTTACGATCACCCCACTGAGATATTAGATTTAGGCAAGTATGGGCCAAGTTCTCAAGTCCGGCTCGGGTACTTGATTGAATGAGCAGTAGGCCATCGTCCGCGTAACCAGTAAGTGAACAGCCGCAAGGAAGCGGGATCGCGAGAAAATCATCAAAACCCAAATTCCATAAATAAGGACCGACAACTGAACCCTGAGGACATCCCATGGTTAGTGCTTTAGTACTAGAAAAATGACCGAGCTTAAGTACCGCGGAACCGTTTATAAAGTACGAGTAAACGAGATTATATATGTTTCTATAGCAACCGCGGTTTTTTAATTTTAACAACAGCATAGGCCACCAAGCGTTATCAAAAGCCCCAGAAATATCCAAAAAGATACCAATCACGTACTTGTGTTCCGACTGGTTAACGGTTCTTCTGACAGAAAGCGCCGCGTCGACTGTTGATTTACCGATGGTGAAGCCATATTGATTACTATGAAATTTTGGACCGTTCGGTAGTAAACGTGGAACGATGAGGCGCTCAAGAAGTTTCCCAAAGATGGTAGAAGCGTGATAGGCCGATATGACTTCGGATCATCCGGTGGTTTATCACCACACTTTGGTATTATTCGTATGAAACCGCGTCGCCATTTACGAGGAAAAACGCCTTCAGCAATACATCGGTTATATACAGTTAAGATGGCATCACCCGCTGATTTACACGCTTCTTTAATCATCCTATTAGATATTTTATCTTCCCCTGATATAAAGGGTATATACATACCAAGGACATGGCATCTTTAGATGATATCAAACGATATCGGCAGGGTTTCAACTCAAAATAAAATACTCAAAAAATTGGTACCAAATTTTCGGTTTCGTGTGTTTCTTAAAATCAAATCATAACAAACATGGCAGCACACTACATACGTTAACAACTACTCGTTACATGTCACGTTACTTGCCAAAATCCGATAAATGTCTTCAATATCTCTGTGCGACTAGTATGATAGTAGCCTATCACAGGCGGTGTTTTTCCTCATAACTTCCTAACATAAAGAGATAGGATTACAAAACCCCTCCAATATCGTTTGATATCATGTAAAGATGCCATGCCTTTGTTATGTATATACCCTTTATGTTACACGTTGTATATAATCGTCAACAACTTCAAGTGCAAACCAACCAACCAGAATAAAATATTGTGTTCACAATAAGTAAATTAAAATTTTGTGTTAAAAAAATAATAATCATAATTATAACATTTAATCCGACTTTTATTAGTCATTGATATAGTTTAGATAATTTTAATTCTTAAAACAGATTGTACAAATTGTTTTTTTTTTTTTTTTTAATATAAACGTTGCTACATATTGGAAATTTCTCCTGTACCGTGGTGGCTGCGTTTAAAAACAATAATATTAAAAATAAACTCACATACACAAACAGCATTTTGAGCATCTTATCCATTTGTGTCGTGAGAAAACCTTTTCTTACATACTGGGCATTCAGCGTCTGTCTACACTATCTTCTTTTTCAGTTGTCTTTTTTTTAATAATTATAAACTAGTGCTTGATTGCAATCCTGCCTGATGATAGGTAGTGCTGCAATCGTTGATGGTCAACCGCGCTAGTTTATTAAGGGCCTATTCATTATAGATTCGGGAACACAGCCGCTGGAAAATTGTTCCAGTACCTCGATGTACGCGGTATAAAAGACGAGGCGAAACGCTTGAAAATAAAAGCTAAATATATATTTATATATACTTATATTGTATTTAAAAAAAAAGTTATATTAAAAACTTAAGTCAAATACTTAATATGCAAATATTATACGAATGTGACGTTGCCAAAAAGTTTTGCAATTGCAATTTTTGATTTTTTTACTATTAACTAACAAATTTTGATTTTTTTGGTAGAAGTAAATATAAGTATTAAAAAATAATCTATATTATTGGCACATCCCTAAAGTCAACGGTATTATTGTATGGGAAGTTTGTGGTTCCTGCTACAATTTTGCCTATTAGCTATAAAATTAAATTATATCAACTTCATGGCAATTTTTTAACTGCAAAGGGCAACCAACTACAGTGCCGGATACACATAGAAAAAAGACACTGTAAATACCAAGATAACATTCATTAAGAGGGAACTCTAGCGGTGCTTTCTCTATACAAACGTATTCCGCTGTTTTCTAATGCTTTTAGAGCAATTATTTTTAATCAACAATTTTACACCGTGATTATAGGTGCCCCTATCATTTGATTCTTTCCGAAACTTAATTAATAAAAGAAGTACGATACTTCAAAATAGCGAAAAATAACACATTTTTATCGCGACGTTCAGATGACTATTAGACAAACTTGATAAGTTTTTGAAAAAAAAGAAAATAATAGAAGCATAGGTATACATTGTATAATTTTGATATAAAAATAATTGAGATCTGTCGTCTTTTGAAAAAGAAAACAGCGGAATACGAAACGTCTTTTGTTCAACGTTTTTGTAGTTAAAATCAGCCTGAGCTGCAACTGTTCTTTTCACACTTTACCGGGAGAGTTTGCAAGCAGCGCGACGGCAATAGTTTCTTTAAATACCTATTTTCCAATTTCCTCGGCACTAGAGTCCCCTCTTAAATAATTCCTCTAGGTAAAGTTGCATCGTTTACATACAACTTTGCCTGTGACTTTCGAGTGCTTGTAATTTGGAAATGACACGATATTTTAAAATGTTTTCATTCTTTGTAAGTCATAAAGTGTGCTTTTCAACTTAAAGTTACTAAGCTCTATAACAGCAAATAGATCCAGAGATTTGAGCAAAAACGTCAAAATCCAGACAAAGGCATTTTACGTTAGCAATTTATATTTGACTAGTTCTGGTGACTAAAGTAATGCATATATTTGATTTAAATTTCGTATGCAGACCAGGAACAGAATTAGAAATACGCTGCGTAATACTGTCGTATTGTCGTTTCCACCTTTTATGGACTGGCGTACCTATATTAAGATTATAATGAGCAGTTTCAATTCGGAAAGGTACGATTTCTTGACCAAGCTTTATTTTCTGTTACAAAACTTTATATTTATTTTACAATTACATTACATTATATTCATTTTTGAGCAGGTTTTTAAACTTATTTCTATTAGGAACCTACATAACTATAGAGTTTCAAATGCTGCCTGTTAACGCCCGGAGACGTGAATAGTATCTTCACTGCGTAACAAACGTGAACTTAAAACATTTTTTGTTAAAGGGTCGATTAATCAAAAAGATGAAGCTAGCCCAGCTGCCCCTTCCATAGCATAGATACCAGTGGAGATGAACGAATAAGCAGCAGTAATTTCTTGTTCGATGTACATTGTTCCCACCGTTGGGACACAGACCTCCTCTCGATGAGAGGGACTGGGCCGTAATCTACCATGCTGGCCCAGTGCGGGTTGGTAGATGTCACATATCTTCGAAGTTTTTGGCTCTAGGACATGCCGGTTTCCTTACGATATTTTCCTTCGCCGTTTTTGAAAGCAGTGGTGATGAAATAATTTACGCAAAGTAAAGTGCCTGATGGGGATAAGTTCGACCTACGACCTACAACCTGTAAGCCACAGCCACTATCACTAGGCTACCACTGCTCTCGTTACAAAATATTTTGTCTTTTTAAATCATTATAAAATAGTGCTTGACTGCAACCCCGCCTGACGGTAAGCAGTAATGCAATCGTTGATGGTAAAGCGCGCTAGTTAAGGTCGTACCCTCACCAAATGACCTCGAGCATTTGCTCCCTCTTCACCGCGCCCCACCTCTACAATACTTCGCAAAATATTACTAGCGCCGTCTGGCGGACGAAGTACTTACAAATACAAGTTAAATTCATAGACCACAGAAGTAACAGACATGGCACTTTTATTTTTGTTTATTGGTGCGCCCAAATACTTTTGGTTATTATAGACTGAAACAAATGTTGACGATACTTCATAATAAAAATTTTGCGTATTTTATTTTTTAACCGACTTCCCAAAAGTGTGGTTCTCAATTCGATTTATGTGTGCTCGCTGATAACTTTATCGTTAATGAACCGATTTTGACCATTCTTTTTTATATGAAAGAGTATGCTGCCTATGTAATCTCATTGTTACCACGTCAGTGTCGATAATGGAAATTCTAAGAAATTTAGGCCAATTATCTAAAATTGTAGGCACGCTTCGGGTGAAAACTTGATACTCGTATTTATATCGGATAATACTATAAAACCGTGAAGATTTGGGCCTGACCTGATGATGGAGATGACAGAGAATCAAGGGAATCCACATCGGACGCAACTGTCATGTGTTTGGGCTTACTTAATTTTTATTGATTAGACCTTTACAACTAAATATGTTATGACTGTAACTTCAGGGTTGGAAGTTAGTTTTGTAGATTGAAAGTTAGCTAAATCAAATGGTCAAAGGGATAGAAAAATAATATAATAAAGGTTAATTTATCATTATTTATTATTTTAAGGGAAAACGTAATCAGGGTCAAATAAATTTCTGCAGACAGGAAAACTACATAAAAAAAAAGATTTGATGTTTTTTTTGGGCTCAGGCAAGACTGAAATTATATTATTATTCTCGTTTAATAAAACAAATACCTAAATTGTAAAACATAAAACTATCGTATAAAAAAAACAAATACATATACTATAATATTATTTACACAAAGCTTTGTGTTTGTGTAAAGGAAGCTTCCTTTTGCAGAAAAATAATAAACATCTGACTAATACAATATCCGGTCAGACTGGACGCTGACGGCAGCATATTTGGAAAAGGCCTGCAAGCAAATGACGTATTTCGTTTGCTTTAATTCCTATAAGACCACAATAAAAGTATGAGCATTTCTAGAAATAACGCAATGAAATAACACAACTTAAATTCAGTCTCTTGATTTTAATTGATTTTTGCATAAGCATGACGAGTAGGTAGTGTTTGTACTATGTTAAAGTACATTCCCTCGACTGTCTATGGTCTTCATCATCAGATCTATTGCAGACCATAATTTAAACCTATATGGGTGTAAAGTTTTCATCACTATAAATGAACGAAGTCCAAACACAAGGTAACTATTGTAAACCTTTGAGGAGTTCCCTTAACTGGCCTTTGTCTTCATCTTCAGAGCTTTATTGACAATCACAACTCATTTAGGTGTAAAGTTCTTATCAATATAAATTTATTAAGCACAAACACGAGGCAGCTGATGTGAATCGTTAAGGAGATCCCTCGGCTGTCTCCCGGCTCCATCATCAACTCCGAACTTTACAAAATTGTAGTGCGTTAAAACACTTAATGAAAAAAACATAGAAATGCCCTAGGCGCCCCTATGATTTTTTAAATTTCTCCTAGGTTTCCTTAGTCTTCCATCATCAGACCCTAATTTCCTTAACATGAGACTACCTTGAAGATATAATCTTTCTAATTAAAAAAAAAAAACATGTGGCACTCGGGAACTGCCGCGGTAAGGCTATTGCATAGCATTTTTTATCAACTTATGCAATAGGGTATTTGACTAAAAAAACCTAATTAGTCCGTCAGTCAGATTTCCAAAAAATACTCATCATAATCATCATCATTTCAGCCGAAAGACGTCCACTGCTGGATATAGGCCTCCCCCAAGGTTCTCCACGACGACCGGTCCTGCGCCTCCCGCATCCAGCGATTTCCCGCGACCTTCACCAGGTCGTCGGTCCAACTTGTCGGGGCCTACCCAAAAAATACTAGACACAATTTTTTTTCTTTTTTCATATAAACAAAAAATGAAGAGGACACAGTGCTTTGAAAACTCGTGTGACGTCACTGCACGCTACACTTTTTAGCGGCCAGTGACGTCACCAGCCATCACTCCTGATCTTTGATGCCTATTATATTTGTCAATTTTTATTGATTTGATAAAACAAAATATACGAAATATAAAACGTATATAATAAACCTATCCAATATTTTTCTATAATCTGAATGACGGACTAATTAGTTTTTTTTATCAAATACCCTATTATTTATATTATAGTAAAGTGATCCGCAAACAAACATAAAAAACATATAACCTCCTCCCTTTTGAAATCGGTTAAAAAAACTAACACCAAAATGAACATCATATATCATCATAACAGAGACACTTTATGATAGTATTATACCTACTCTATGCGACATGCGGTGCGTGAGCGAGCAAGCAGATGTTTTCTCGCTCACGCGCCGACCGCTATGCTAGCGGATCGCGCGATGACGAACGACACGGGTTCCCCTTTCGAGAGCTTGTGGCATACTGAATCTCAATAGCTCGGGCAAGAGAAATGATGGGGAATACGCTCAGATTGTTGAATAAAATTTTTGTTTTGGTCGTTTTAAAAAAATATTTCTACAATAATGTTCATCATGAAATTGCCTATCCATTAGTGTAAGAACACAATCTAAATAATGCTTACTTTTCGAGGAGATGCACTTTTTTGATAATTATTTCTCTTGTCAGAGGTTTCGTTGTGAAGGAATTATTTAAACATTATGCTTAGTAAAAAAAAAAAGGCCTGCGGTGTGTTTTTCCTCTGGAGCCGCCTTAATTAAGCCTATTCACTTAAAAAAACTTAGTGAATAGGAAGGCAGACGGCAGTTGAGCGAGGTGATGCAATGTTAAATCCAACAGCACGACCAACGATGTTGCGCCAGAGGCAGACTGATCTGGAGACCCTCCACGACCAAACTCCCGACACAATAACATTTGATGCATCGTACCCGGCACACATCGCAACACAATTGCTCAGACTCGTCCTCCGTACGGCTTCACCAGACAACATGCCGGAACACGACGAATCGCTTGGCGGCAAGACTGTCTGATGGGCGGTAACTTCTGCCGGCGGCCGATATTATGGCCTACCACCAATTAATAATTTATTAATTGATTATTTTGCCAATTAATGAATTGATTAGTTAATGTAATTATATTATGCATGTTGAAATTATCCACCCGAGAATGATGTAGAAAGACGTTCACGTTGAAACCGTCCATTATAGAAATATAAAAACAAACCAGAATTGAAAAAAGCCATGTAAGGTTAGAGATGACCAGTGAACGGAAAACGGCACCCGTTCACAACCAAGACCTATAAGTAGATCAACACCATTTAACTCAACCGTTTTTTAGGGAACTTAATGATCCAAAATACACTCCCCCATCAGCGAGATATTAGAGTGAGAATGACATACTCACAGCCATCAGCGCACATTTAAGTATATGAAAGACGTACCTACGACCCAGTAAATGATAGCTTTACAGCAAGGACATAGTACTCACGTGTGCAATGCAAATATACAATACCTACTGAGACATTTAATCAAAGATATAAGTTTTTTCCAATGTTCAGCAGCTCCAACAATGTTTCCAAATTCTAATTAGTTTATACATCCCTAAAGTAAAGAGTGCTATTGGCATATGAGGATGGTCCATCCAATACCTATCCACGAAGCAACCGCCGCAAACGTAACCTGATCGATCGACCGGCAAGGTAATTTCGTAACACACTATCAGTAATAATGGATTTCATTTTGACAGTTCAACAACATTCATTGCGTTATTTACGTTGTTGAGCGGACACATTTTTTCGGACTTATGGAGCAATGGTTTGGCAATATCCTTCAAAATGATTCAAATTGATAGTAACAGTGGTTTACGCAATTAGGGTGCAGTGCGTCTGTTATTACTTCGCCACATTTTCACAACTTCCCGATCACAAGAAACCCTGTGAATGTAGGGTAGTTAATTTATTTGGGGAAGAAGCCTTAAAATGGTCATTACAGAAGATTAACTGGTTCCACATGTGTGATTCTCGAAGAAAAACCTTTGGAAGACCCCTTACTATAGATATATTTCGGTTGTGAAGAATTTTAAGTGAAAGTTTTACCTATAATTCGTAGGATAGATTTACAAAGAGGTTTCTTTTTAAAGTTCTTTCCGTATATTTAGAGTTCTTTCCGTATAATTAGGTTAGTTTGAGAACACGAATGGAATTTGACTGGTAATAATAGTTTGTAATCATTTTATAAACATGCAGTTGGTTCCAATTGTGTTGCTATGGTCTACTTTATCATCAAGCTGTTATCAGCCTGACTACCACGGCTGGTAATTAGGGAAATGTTTCTTCTCAGCCTATAGAGGTCCACTGCTGGACAAAGGGCTCCCCCAAGGCTTTCCACGATGACCGGCCTTATGTTGCCCGCATCCATCAGCTTCTCGCGACCTTCATCAGGTCATCGGTCCACCTTGTTGGTGGCCTCCCTACGCTCCGTCTTCCGGTACGTGGCCTCCACTCCAGAACCTTACTGCCCCATCGGCCATAGGTTCTACGAGCTAGGTGCCCCGCCCACTGCCACTTAATTTTAGCGACTCGAAGAGCTATGTCGGTTACTTTGGTTCCTCTGCGGATCTCCTCATTTCTGATTCGATCGCGCAGAGAAGCTCCAAGCATAGCTCTTTCATCGCCCTTTTTGTGACTCTGAGCCTTCGTGTGAGGCCCATTGTGAGCGACCACGTTTCAGTTCCGTAAGTCGTCACTGGCAACACTGGTCAAAGACTTTAGTCTCGAGACACTGTGGTATTTTGGACGACGAGAAGATGTAGCGTAGCTTCCCGAACGCTGCCCAGCCGAGCTGGATTCGATGAAGTTGGACCTACCTAGTTGAACTGTTTATGGAAATGTTTACCTTGATTTTATTAATAAACTTACACTTGCTGGTATAGTTTCATAATCTTTAAAGTATTAAAAAAGTACTCTTGTGCAATCAACCTTTAACAATCAATGTCGTTTATGATGTCCACTTCTCTTCCACTGTCCCAAGAACTCGTTCCCCTACTCAGGAGGAAGTAGAAAATCACATGATATTTCCTAAACTTCATCATTTATATCGCTCGTATGCTATGATTAATATTTCTTCGGGCAAACTGTTCAGATTTATTGGTATGAGATTTGGACATAGCCCCTTTTTTTAGCAAATTGTTTTATTGAGTTGGTTTGGACTTTTCCGTTCCGTTTTATAAATAGAAATGGGGTTTTTTCAGTGTTTACTGTGTTAATGGTATTGGTGCTACGTCTAATGTATAAAATAAAAAATAAAAAGCCTTTTATTTTTACGACTAATGTTGATTGTACTAAAATGATGGTTACACGACAGCGATAGTTGTTACATAATATGGACAAGTTCGACACATCCGCCGCTAATAATAAAAATATTTACTATGTGGACTTAATGCACATAAAACATAACTTATATAACTACTAATTATGTTTTAATAAACAAAACAATATTTTTATAACAATAGCAATAACATTTCTATTACATAGTAAAAAAAAAAAATATTTTGGAAATGCCAATCTGGCAGTAGTATGCATAGATTTAGGATTTCATTGGTAGTATGTGGTTTAGTAATGTTTGAACTAGGGTTGCCAAACGTCTTTTATTATAAATACATCCTCTTTTTAGGACCCAAAAAAATATTTTTTCCTTTAAATTAAAATGTTCGATAGACGACAATCCCATGTCAACAAATTTATCATTTAATTATAGAAAACCAAGAAGCCCTTTAAGCTGTAACAAGTAATATCTACCTAGTATAATTACAAAAAGGCTAATAGTATGTGCTGGCATATTTGTATATTTTTATTATTTTTTCTCTTGTATTACTATACCTACATAGTATTGTATAAACTATTGCGTTTTTTCTAAATGAACAGACAGCTGTGCTGCTGGGGAGTTTCTTCCGCCACTTCTTCTTCCCAGTAAAAGCACTTAGGAAGTGTCGATGGGTGGGCGTTTTGGGGGACTGTCTTATGTAATATTGACGTTCAAAAAGTGCTGATTCTCAGCCTAGTTTGAATAAATGACTTTTGATTTTTGAGTATAGTTAGAAACTACTTTGTTAATTATTTTTCTTTGTTAATTATTGTATTATAGAAAGTCACGTGTTATTTTTTTGTTTTACAGACTGCTGTGCTGTTGGGCAGTTTGTTCCGCCACTTCTTTTTCTCAGCGAAAGCACGAAGAAGTGGCGATGGGTGGGCGTTTATGGGGACTGTCTTATGTAATATTGACGTTCAAAAAGTGCTAATTCTCAGCCTAATTTGAATAAATGACTCTTGATTTTAATTTATTTTGATTAGTACAAGTTACTAGTTAGTGTAATTTTATTAATAAGCATAGCGACTGTTACAATAACAGCATTTCCTTTATTTACAGCTCGTGTGCTTTATTTCATACTAGCGGCCGCCAGCGACTTCGGTATACTTTCTAAATTAAAGTATAGATTACCAAACACTCTAAAACAAATTTGGAGCTGGCTACCCTAACTTGAACACTGTCAAGAGCTAGAAGATGATTCTGTTGACAGTTATTGTTCTAGCAGCCTACTGGGTGAATGGGCCGGAAAGTGCCGGTATTTAGCTGCTTCTAGTTATACTGGACACGGAATCCAGCATTTTGGACCATTAGACCACCAAGAGAAAAATGATAGGATGAAATGGATGCTTTAATTAAGAACAGCACCCTAATCAAGTTACAAACTATTACTATAGATATAATCATTTTGAAGCATATTGCTAATCCATTACATATTCGGAAGATGTGTTTGTTCAAAACATGAATGTTCAAGAACTGTCAAAAAAAAAAAAACGGTAGCAATCGGTTTATTAAATCGGTCAATTACCCTGCTGAAAACGTTATTAGGCGATTGACTGAAGAGTTTTTTTTGTATAAATAAAAGTTGCCCCACACTAAGAATTACACGTGTATTGTGGGTGCGTTTACAAAAATTTCTTTTTCTAACATACACAAACAGCCAGACCCCAGAGGACTGTACAGGTAGTTGTTCCGGGTATTTGTTCCATGCGGGGATCAAACCAGCGAACGGAACGCAGTAGTCGATCACTCAACCAATGCACCAGCGTCTCGTCAAACAATATAAAGGGAAGCCCGTGCGTAGACAGACAATCATATAAGATAGAACAGGCTAAAAATAAAATAAATACTTGAGACAAATATCTATGCGATGTGTGTTGTTGTTCTAAGAGGACATTTGGCAACTACGACGCATGCGTGCATTGAGTGCAAGTGGGCGGTTCTCAATTGATAGGTTTTTTTCTGTTTCATATAATAAGGCACTTTATAAATAAATAAATATATACGAACAAATCACACAGATTGAGCTAGCCCCAAAGTAAGCTCGAGACTTGTGTTATGGGACACTAACTCAACGATACTATATTTATACCCCCTTATTCATAAACGCTGCTTAAAGTTAACTAGTGATTAACTTAATTTTAGTCATCCTTTATGAATAAACACCACAGAGTTTAAGGGGTTTATTCATAAACGATGATTAAAATTAAGTGACGTTATAAGGTCAAAAATGTGTGGTTAAAGAATCGCTAATCACTAGTTAACTTTAAGCAGCGTTTATGAATAAGGGGGATAATAGATAAATATATCGATAAACAGCCAAGACCCAGGCCAATTAGGAAAAGGTCGTTTTCCATCATGACCTGGCCGGGGATCGAACCCGGGGCCTCCACGTCGCAGGCAGGCGTGTTGACCGCTGCGCCACGGAGGACGCTAAGAGCTATTAATTATTTTATTCAGGAGATAAATTTATCGTTCGTTAATAGAATAAAATCGGTTTTTTCAGTTACTGTCGGGTTATACTGTAAAATTCTCATCGTGAATTAAAGAAAGGAAAAGAAATAGTTCATTCCAACAAAATACACTTTTTTTTTTTTTATAAACCTCTACCCCACACTAGGAACTACTCCATTATCGTAGGTGCGTTTACAAACATTTAAAGTCACATACACAAACAACCAAACCCGAAACATGGCAGGGATTATGGCAAAACCAGTGACGCACATACATGACGCACATGACGCAGCCCAACCCCTAGTCCCCGACAGCTCCGCTATTCCAGTCTATGGTAGCAAATTCGGTTATGGCGGAGCAAGGGGTGCTAAGAATCTCCGGCAGAGATCCGGCTCGGGAAGCCGATAGAAGCGGGCAGCACAAGACCGATCACTGTGGAAAGCCTTGGGGGAGGCCTTTGTACAGCAGTGATAGAGGTCCGCTGCCACCTCCCTCATGGCTCCCCAAAGGCCTTCCCCAAGGCTCCCAAAAGGCCTCCCCCAAGACTTTCCACAATGACCGGTCTTGGCTCAAGAAGAAGAAGAATAATTTCAATGTTACAATTTGCAAATTGATACTGGATATCAGATATCCTTTCGATTGTGACTTGTACCTTGAATAACTAAACTTATAATAATTATAATCTTGATGGACGTCATCAAATCAATTTATTCAATCGATTTATTTAATTGGCATAATATTATTAACAAGGCTCAATGACGTCTTTCGAAGAAAAAACTTTAAATACCAATTCTATAATACTAGGGTATATTATACATGTTCTGTTGACAGCCTCCAGTGGCGTAGCGGTAGCGAACGCGGCCGCTGCGCACGGAGGCGCGGGTTCGATCCCCGCGCTGTGCAAATATTTGTATGCATGAATATGAATATTTGCACTGGTCTGGTCGTGCCTCGGAAAGCACGTTAAGCCACTGGTTCCGGTTGCCATACGAACATCTAATGGCAGTCGTTACGGGTTATTGGAGCCCTCTAAAATTCCAACAATTGGTCTAACTGCAATGCTTCAACATCGCCTTCGGGTTGTGGAGGTCAGACGGCAGTCGCTTCGAAAAATATCTAATTTTAGCCAAAATCAGCACTTAGACTGGTAAAAGCGGACCCCACACTCCAAAGCTGAAAAGCTTCGGATGCGACTGGCATTAACGCTGAGATGATGATAATGATATATGTTCTGAAGATTAAAGATTACATTTTATATTACAATTTTTAATCTTCATAATTCAGTAACTGTTTGGTCTAATAACACCTCACTAGGACATCTAGGAAGACCTTATAATATAGTCTGTTTACTATTTCTTTTATTGGGCCGTCGGACTACAATTTATATGTATTCAAGGATAGAATAGGCTCCTATTAAACTAACGCGCCTTAACATCAACGATCGTATCACTGCTTACCATCAGGCGGGAATGCGGGCAAGCGCTAAAATCCATACTTAATATTATAAATGCGAAAGTAACTCTGTCTGTCTGTCTGTCTGTCCGGCTTTCACGGCAAAACTACTGAACCGATTGCTATGAAATTTGGTACACAGATAGTCTAGAGCCTGAGAAAGGACATAGGCTGTATAGCATTCCGCTATGACCAATAGGAGCAGAGCAGTAACAAAACATGTTGCGAAAACGGGGGCAAACGCGGACGTACTATCAGCTGTAGAAGTCCATTCCCACCGTGAAGACTACTGTCGCCTGCGCTAAACCGGCCACGCACACTAACGCATTATTTTTTTATCGCAGTCTTCGTCTTTCTTTAAAGTAATGCAAAATTTCGATACTTTATTTAAAGTTAAGTTAGCGGCCGCACTTAACAATGGTCTATCATTAGCGAGCGGTTGTGGGTTCGATCCTTAATAATGGCAGATCTTTTTGTTGTTTCATATAATTTAAAATTATGATAACTGATTTGTATTTTAAAGTAAAAATGTTTGCAAATAATATTTAAACGAATAGGAAAATTTACTGAATATTTATACCAAAATAGGTTTTTATTATATGTTATAGTTTACTATAGATGTAATATAATAAAAAAATATATAAAAATAAAACAATAAGCATATTATAATGCAATATATTATAAAGTTACATATTATTCGGTATAGATATACTTATACTAATAAATGAAACAAGCGTAGAAATGGCAGCATTGTAATATTTTATATAAAAGTAATCCTTGACAAACTTATGATATTATTATGGTAAAAAATATAAAAAAAAACATTTTTGGTTTTTAGATATGAAAGTTATAGTATTATATGTTATCATTAAAGAGGTTATAGCTTAATTATTCATTTTCTTAAAGAAAAGAGGATTGAAGCTTAACCTGAATATTATTACAATCATAAAATAATCTATACTTAGAACACAAAACAGTGCTTATTACATTTACAATTTTTTTTGCGTGGATAGCATGTTACTAGTGCTGCCATCCTGCAGTGCATTTTTTCGGAGTATGAAGGCATGAGATTATAATCTTCTAGCGCTTTCTAAGTTCAAAAGTAAACGAACTTATTTCTTATCGAATTCCGAAATTATTGTTTTTATAATTTACCAAAAGTAATTTGTATTGAAATTGCAAAAGGCGACATCTGTTAGCCATTAAGCCAACCGAACATATTACTGTCACTTAGCTAAATTATTTTACGAGTTGGTTTAGAGTCCGTTATTACGATATATAATGATATATATTTAAAACACTTTGTAGGACACTTCTGCACTGTGATTGTTATAAATTGTTTTTTTTTTTGTTTAGCTCGATAAGTCTCCACCAGTATCGCCAGTTTATTTTTAAACCACAAATGCAACCTCTCTTCTTCGCAAGATTTAAAGGTTTATTCAACGGTAAATATTGTTGTTTCGTTCCACTTGTCTCGACAGATAAGCCACCTTCGTCCTCCAACCTCTTGACTTTGGCTTACAGTATTTCTCTAAAACAATAACAAATTTATTACACACTTCCAACAAGAGATTGGTTTGCACCTTACCCAAATAATAATAAAAACAACTTACACAAAAGCCGGTTTCTTTCATATTATGATATTTGAGATGTATTGCTGCATATGCCTGCATATTGATTAAAAAAGTAAAACTAATAACACAAACTGGTAACTATATATTCACCAACCAGCAATAGCTAAGTAATATTATTTGTGTTGTTGTAGCTAATAATAGTTATTGTAGGTAGCGGAATATTTTTTCTGAAGTAGTGATTCAGATTTTTTCAAATCTACCGTCATCTTCTTATAATGACTCTAATATAGAAAAAATCTTAAAGAAAGTATCATCTTTAAGTTGCGGATCGCTATTTTTAGATATTTTTGTTGTCAGCATTCAAAACTCACCAATAAACATTTAAAAAATATTTTGTAAGTTATTAGATTTGAACTCGAACCACCTTGAACGCCTATCAAGGCGAGAACCGCTAGGCCATTTAAACACTTACTGTGAGCGTTGAAATTAGTAAGTAGTACCTAATAATCACAAGCGGGCAGCAAGTTGTCAAAGTGTATAAGTGTGTATCAAACTTTATTATAGAAGAAGGTCGTAACTACAACTAGTATTGCTTGGCCATAGTTTTGTGAGATTGTAACTCGACTTTTGGTCTTGACTGTACATACATATTGCTTCCAACGATTTTTACAGCTAGTAAAAAGTAAAAATAACAGCCGCAAAGGTCGATTGATCAGGTTAAGCTACACATGCCGCGGTTGGTATATGGATGGGTGACCATTTTTACATACCAAAACCCCTCTTTGCTTCGGAAAGCGCGTTAAGCCGTTAGTCCTGGCTGCTATTTGTAAATCAGTTAGTTCAATTAACAAGGGGTATCGTATATCCCAACAACTGGATTGTGGAGGTCAGATAGATAGTCGCCCTATGTAAAATATTAGTATATTAGTATTAATATTAGTATTAGCTGAATCCGGTTGGACTGGAAGCTGACCACCAAATTGTTGGGAAAAGGGCAGTCAGATGATGATAGTCTGTTTACTAATGATGACTACTTGGGGAAACATGAGGAGTCTTGACGCCAAGCGATTCGTCGTGTTCCGCCATGATGTCAGATGAAGTCGTACGGAGGATGGGTCTGAGCAGTTGTGTTACGATGTGTGCCGGGTACGATGCGCCAAAAGTTGTTGTCAAATGTTGTTTGGTCGTGGAGGGTCTCCAGGTCAATCTTTCTCTGGCGCAGCATCGTTGCTCGCGTAGTTGGGTTTAACATAGCATCACCTCGCTCACCAGCCGTCTTCCTTCCTATTCACTCATTTTTTTTTTTGTGTGGATAGGCTCATAATAAACTAGCGCGCTTTATCATCAGCGATTGCATCACTGCTTACAATCAGACGGGATTATAGTGAAGCACTAGTTTTAGTTTAGTTTCGAGTGGTGACCAGGCACCAGAAGACGCATGGATAGGCCCCAACGCGTCTCGGGAAACCGCTGGATGCGGGAGACGCAGGACTTGTCGTCGTGGAGAACCTTGGGGGAAACCTATGTGCAGCAGTGGACGTCTTTCGGCTGAAACTATGATGATGACTAGTTTATAATTAGGGTTGTAACGGAGCTTCGCCTCCGCTTCCGTTACTGCGGAAGTTCCGCAAGAAATCGTATCTTCGCATCCGCCTCCGCATCCGCACAATTTTTGCGGAGTTATAACGGAGGTTTATTCACGTATTTATAAAATAAATAACGCGCAAGCTGCGACGCTCGACAACCGTCCGGCCGCGTTTGAGCGCGAAATGGCCAAGAATCAACTAGTGCGCGGCGGGAATGCGGCAAACACAATTTGTTTCTCCTTAATTTTCATTACAAGAAGGTAATATTCTTTTACCAAGTATACTACTATTAATGTACTTATTTATTTAAAATAAAATTGTGTTTTAATAACCATAAATTTCAATTTTTTCTATATGTACTTTCACCTCCGCCTCCGCCTCCGTTAACCTCCGCATCCGCGGAGGTGAGACTCGTCGCCTCCGCATCCGCCTCCGCCTCCGCTAACAAGCCTCCGTTACAACCCTATTTATAATTATAAAAAAACAGTACCTAATAGAATCTGTCTACCGATGCAGTCTATCCCAATTATTTTGAGGTCAGCTTCTAGTACAATCTGATATACTTGAATACCAGTAGGTATTATATTTGTATCGACTGTTTTTTTGACCTCCACAATACATTTACTGGGTGACTTGATCCCCTTGACTTAGCAAGGGTATCTGGTTGTCAGACTTCTGGGCTTCTAACTTCGTTAAACGATTGACTGTTGCGCTGTTTTAGCGGAGTCGATTCCCGCACGGAATAAATATTCATATGACCTACAAGAACTTTTTCTGTTTCTGGCTGTTTGGGTATGTTTTTTTTTTGTAATTGTAAACTAGTCATCATCATCATCATCATCAGCCTCTACTCGTCCACTGCTGGACATAGGCCTTTACCATGGCACGCCAACAAGCTCGATTCTGAGCAGTTCTCCGCCAGCCACTACCAGCCACCTTTTTGATGTCGTCGCTCCATCTCGCCCAAGGGCGTCCTACGCTAAATTTGCCCAGACGCGGTCTCCACTCGAGGACTCGCTTACACCAACGGTCAAAACGGTATACGGTGTAAACTAGTGCTTGACCCCTATCCCGCCTGATGGTAAGCTGTGATGCTATCATTGATGGTGAAGCGTGCTAGTTTTTTAGAAGCCTATGAAATCTAGCCTTGAAGACAGGTAAATTGTAGTCAGACGGAAATATCACCTCTGGAAAATTGTTAGTTGAAAGTCGCTTGATGAACAGTCAAGTCCAAAAGTCGAGTTACAATCTCACAAAACTATGCCCAAGCAATACTAGTTGTAGTTACGACCTTCTTCTATAATAAAGTTTGATACACATTGACAACTTACTGCCCGCTTATGATTGTTAGGTACTACTTACTAATTTCAACGTTCACAGTAAGTGTTCCAATAGCCTAGCGGTCCTCGCCTTGATAGGCATTTAAAGTGGTTCGAGTTCAAATCTAATAACTTACAAAATATTTTTGAAATGTTTATTGGTGAATTATGAATGCTGACAACAAAAATATGTAAAAATACCGATCCGCAACTTAACGATGATACTTTATTTTAAGATTTTTTCTATATTAGATTATAAAAACTTGACGGTAGATTTGAAACAAACTGAATAAAAAATATTCCACTACATACAATAACTATTATTAACTACAATAACTCAAATAATATTACTTAGCTGTTGTTGGTTGGTGAACATATATGTAGTTACGAGTTCGTGTTATTAGTTTTACTTTTTTAATCAATATGTAGGCATATGCAGCAATATATCTCAAATATCATATATGAAACCGGCTTTTGTGTAAGTTGTTTTTATTATTATTTGGGCAAGGTGCAAACCAATCGCTTGTTGCAAGTGTGTAATAAAATTGTTATTGTTTTAGAGAAATACTGTAAGCCAAAGTCAAGAGGTTGGAAGACGAAGGTGGCTTATGTGTCGAGACAAGTGGAACGATACAACAATATTTACCGTTGAATAAACTTTTAAATCATGCGAAGAAGGGAGGTTGCATTTGTGGTTTAAAAATAAACTGGCGAGACCGGTGGACACTTATCGAGCTAAACAAAAACAAAAAAAAAAAAACAATTTATAACAATCACAGTGCAGAAGTGTCCTACAGAGTGTTTTAAATAAAATTATATATCCTAATAACGGACTCTAAACCAACTCGTAAAGTAATTTAGCTAAGTGACAGTAATATGTTCGGTTGGCTTAATGGCTAACAGATGTTGCCTTTTGCAATTTCAATACAAATTACTTTTGGTAAATTATAAAAACAATAATTTCGGAATTTGATAAGAAATAAGTTCGTTTACTTTTGAACTAAGAAAGCGCTTGAAGATTATAATCTCATGCCTTCAAACTCCGAAAAAAGGCACTGCAGGATGAAAGCACTAGTACCATGCTATACACGCAAAATAATTGTAAATGTAATAAGCACTGTTTTGTGTTCTAAGTATAGATTATTTTATGATTGTAATAATATTCAGGTTAAGCTTCAATCCTCTTTTCTTTAAGAAAATGAATAATTAAGCTATAACCTCTTTAATGATAACATGTAATACTATAACTTTCATATCTTAAAACCAAAAATGGTTTTTGTATTTTTTACCATAATAATATCATAAGTTTGTCAAGGATTACTTTTATATAAAATATTACATTTCAACGTTTGTTTCATTTATTAGTATAAGTATATCTATACCGAATAATATATAACTTTATAATATATTGCATTATAATATGCTTATTGTTTTATTTTTATATATTTTTTTATTATATTACATCTATAGTAAACTAAAACATATAATAAAAACCTATTTTGGTATAAATATTCAGTAAATTTTCCTATTCGTTTAAATATTATTTGCAAACATTTTTACTTTAAAATACAAATCAGTTATCATAATTTTAAATTATATGAAACAACAAAAATATTTGCCATTATTAAGGATCGAACCCATAATCGCTCGCTTATGATAGACCATTGTTAAGTGCGGCCGCTAACTTAACTTCAAATGAAGTAACGAAATTTTGCATTACTTTAAAGAAAGATGAAGACTGCGATAATAAAAATAATGCGTCAGTGTGCGTGGCCGGTTTAGCGCAGGCGACAGTAGTCTTTAAGGTGGGAATGGACTTCTACAGCTGATTGTACGTACGCGGTATAAAGACGAGACGAAGCGCTTTGTCCGGATCGTAGTGATGTCAATAATGTAGGGGTGGATACCCACCGTAAGACCCACAATTCCCGCGTACACTCTCCAAATGTTTGTAATCGCACCCCCGATACTGGTTAAATACCTAGTGTGGCACAACAATCAGACCAATGCATTAAGGTGCTCACTGAGGCATGAAGTGTTCTCAATTATTATTTTGTTCAATTATTTAGCGGGCTAGTGGCTAGCGGGGTAGTGGTAAAGAGCGGGCGTTTTTGGGGACAATTTTATCGTTCGAAAAGTGCAAATTCTCAACCGCATTAAATAATTTTCCATTTTGGTTTTGATCTGATAGTCATCCATCTACCAACCGACTCCGGGAAGTGTAGCGTGACCTACGTTCGACTAGTACAGCTGTCATCAGTTATGCACCAGCCATCACCGGTTTAGTTAAATTTGACTTATCGTCACACTATAAAATAAATGTTTATTAGATTATAACATACCTAAACTATATTGAAAAACCTCTAGTGAAAGAAGTTGGTAGCGCTCAGTACAATATATTTCTTTGAGAGTGAAAAGATACTTTAAAAGATATTTTCAACTGTCAAGCGTCTGATAACCAGAAATACCAAATACCAGTAAATGACCTGTGGAGGTCAGATTAGCAGTCGCTCCGTCTAATTATGTACGGACGACAGCAGGTCAAGCTACCCGAAACTGTGAAATATTCCCAGTCCACTTGGAGACTTAATTCTTTAAAGATAAAGTTGAAAATCCAATAAGAAAATCTGACATATTAGTAGTAGCTTGATGTGCTTTCGTCTGTACATGTACATCATCAATTCATCACTACATCATCATCATCATCAACCTTTTTATCGTCCCACTGCTGGGCACAGGTCTCCTCTCATACAGAGAAGGATTGAGCGTAATCACCACGCTTGCTCAATGCAGGTTGGCGATTTCAGACTTATAAAGTCCAGGTTTCCTCAAGATGTTTTCCTTCACCTTCAGTCATTGGTGTCTAAGATATACTTAGAAAGTACATATAACTTTAGAAAAGTTACATTGGTACTTGCCTGACCTGGAATCGAACCCGCGCACTCATACTTGAGAGGCTGGTGTTTTAACTACTAGGCCACCACGACTATTCCATCACTACATACTACTACTTTAATGTAGTATAAAAAAAGTCGCTCTCTTTCCCTATGTCCCTTTGTATAATTAAATATTTAAAATTACGCAACGGATTTTGATGCATTTTTTTATTAGATAGAGTGATTAAAGAGGAATGTTTATTATAAATAATGATCCATTAAACAGTGAAGAAATACTATTACTTTTGAGGTTTCCAATGTGATGGCGTAAATAATTACTTAATTTGCAGTGATACGCAGGCTGAACCCTACGAGATTCATCAAATTAAAATACTAAATATTCTACACATTGAAAAGGTCTACAGAAAAGTCCGCGATGGTATATGTCTATCATTTATGGACATCCCACAATAACATTTTTTTGTTATTTACTTTTTTCGACAAATATTGGCTAATTTTCGAAGCGTTTTTAACCAATACAGCATTAATCCTTATCCAATTTAATACTTTAAATACATTGTTAATTTAATATACGTGGATCTATATTGCCCTTTACAGCATATAATTTAAATGAATATTTTCGAAGATATTACAAAATTGCGGGGCGTCGCGTTTGCGGCGGTACCGACCGATGGCCCTGAGCGGTGGGCCGCTATGTTTTTTATACAACGTTCACAGTTTTTCTGTAGTGTATCTAGTATCAGTACTGCACCTGTGCGAAGCCGCGGCGGGTCGCTAGTGCAATATTACATATAGTACACTGGTATTCAGCTGCTTCCGATTTTATTGAAAGCTGATCCCAAAATAGTTAGGAAAGCAATGTGGATTTGAAGTATCTGAAAAAATTAAATTCAGACTAAATCTAACGAAAGTGGGTTGGTTAGAAAAAAAAAAAAAAACTAAATTATATAAGTAAATGTTCCATGCGCCGGTCACGCGGTTCTGACGCAAACAGAATATTTTGTAACAATATAATAATAATTAATTATTATGCATTCTATAATTACTTAACCAATTGTTTCGACTTTGAGTGTAAAGTACAAATTTTCTTTATTAAAGTGCTTGACAGAACTTTATGAAAACAAACAACCTTTCTTGGAAATACAGTATGTTAAATAACAGAGGGCGTTCCCTTAAACTCGTTAATATATATCATTAATAGATTAAAATAAAAATATCAGCATAGAAAAATAAGCATAAAAAAATCCTAATAAAAAAAAATCCTAATTGGAAATAAATTTGAAACCTCCTGTTTTAAATCAAAATAGTAGTCGTCATGTATAAATAAATTGCGACGTTGCCGTCTTTCATGTTCGCGTGTACAGTGTGTTTCTTTTACATGTCAATTTAAAATTTTTATTGAATATTTTCTTATTGGAAAAATTTTTAAAACAATTTGTTTTCGAATGGAAATATTTTTTTTAGCATGTATGTATGCTATAGTATTTCAGGTTAACGGGAACGCCCTCTGTTAGTTAACATACTGTATATTATCTTGATGACAAGATATTAACCTTCAAGAAAGATTTAATTGGCCGTAGCCCTTATCATAAGAACTAACCTACCATAAGATAAGGGCTATGGCCACTCTGGTTTCATTTTTGCGTTTTAAATTTGCTAAGATTCTTAGTAGGTTACAAATGTTAGACTTCACTGACGATCAACGTATGATCAGCCTTTCGGTCTTCTATAGGATGCGTTCTGGAGAGTGTGCAAGGGAATTGCATGATTTTATTCCCCCATCTCCGTTCCGCCATCGGAAAACCCGTCGTACGGCGAGTTTCCACCCTTTCGTTGTTAACACCACTACGGTCCGGACGAAGCGTTTCGCTTCCTCTTTTATACCGCGTACATCTAGGGACTGGAACAATTTGCCAGCTACGGTGTTTCCGTCACACTACGATTTGAGTGTCTTCAAGGCTAGAGTGAATAGGCTCTTAATAAACTAGTGCGCTTTACCATCAACGATCGCATCACTGCTTACCATCAGGCGGGATTGCGGTCAAGCGCTAGTGTATAATTTATTAAAAAAAAAATAAGGATTTTTTGTGCCTTATGCAGGCGACCTGCTACGGCTGACAGTAACTGAATCAAAATTGCTAAAAGTTGAGTTAAATAGCTTATTGAGACCTGTCTCGAGCAATGGCCTGCTATGGATTAACATTGATACATGTAAAAGATTTTTATCAAAACATAAAGGAATCTATGGTCCGCTTAGATACGCCTAGTTCGAATATCATTATTTTCTGCACGGTTCCTGGAGATCTTTTACTTATATGTAAGATAAAATTGCCGATAAATATAATAGGCCCAAAAATGAAACCCCGTGGGACTCCTTTACGAGTACAGTCAGGTGATACTTGTCTATCCTAGTTTCTAAATCATATTATTGTAATAACATTTAACAAAAATACTAAATTACTTAAATACAATAATTTACAGTTACTTTTAACGATAAAAAGTATATACATAGATTCAATATTATCAATTTTAGTTAATTCAAACGTCAGTAGGTTAGAATTAAAAAATACAGTACTTACTAAGTTAAGTTACTTGCAGACCTTAAGAACCCAAAAACTGATTAAAAAGGCATACTACTGTGTAAAAGAAGTCCTTGATGAAAATTGAACTATTATGATTGTTCATAGGTAGTAGGATGTGATATACCTACCTGTCCTACACTGTATGAACTAATACCATGTCATTATGTACTTAAATGAATTAATACTAATATTTAATTTAATTTGTAATGTAAACTGATTATCTGTGCTTACCTAATATTGAGCATACATATTCATATTAAGTATTCTAATTTTTGAATTGTTATTATAACGAATTCGTTTGCTTTGCCCTAACAGGCAACTAAGTTCTAAGACCCTATATAGATATTACTATTTATTTTTTAAAGAAATTGATTTAAAAAAGACATCTTGAATTCAGTTTCTTCAACATAATTTGAAATAATTAGGTCGATTGATTTTATTTTGTTTGGACTAAATCGTAAACCCCGCCAGTAGCTATCTACACAAATATTAACGAAATAAATATTTGGCACACGTTGACATCCTGGCTAATACTAATGATTTATTCATTTACAAGAATACTTAAATTCATAACATAGGGCAGTGCCATCTTTTGATAGCTTTTTCAATCTTCAACAGTATTTGCGTCAGCTGTATCTAATACGTAACATTTTCCACTCTCGCAGTCAATGTAGTACCGCAATATACTGCAGATGTCGCTGGGCGCTTACGCTTATGAAACACAGATGGCGGTGTCCGAGGTTAACTTAGCTCCCGAGAGATCCGAGTGAGGCATCCTTCCCAAAGTTGTACTTTCATGGAAAATCGGGAAAAGCCATCCCGGATACGATTCAGTCGGTTCGGGGCACCCAGCGCGCGAACTTCCCTAACCCATTCCTTCTTGGCTAAACAGAAAGGACTGAGTTTAATGGTTGCGCCTTTACCTCTAATACCGTATAAGGACATCGGTATTAAAATTAAATTTATCTGACTTTCTTGGGCATTTCTTTGCCTGGTTTAACCTGTGACAAAAACTTTTTAAAGTATTTTTACAAGGATTAAGGATTAACGTAGTCGCTGCCGGATAAGAATGATCGGTAAGTAATTTTTTACTTCTGTAAGTACTACTTAATACTTTTTTACATATTTGAATAAATATCGTTATACAAGTACCATTCTTAAACCATTTTCATTAAACGTGGTTGATATATTTGTTGAAAAAAAAAGTACAGCTTGATAAAAGTTTAATGGAATTTGATCTAGCGAAAATTGATAGTTTAATTACTGGTAATATAGATGCTAACAAAGCAAACATAATCAGCGAAAATGTAAGGGTGATAATTAATTTAGAATAATCCACTATTATTTTAAAAAAAGCTTTATTTTTAAAAAGGCTTAATATTGCGTGATATATTCATGTTAATTCGTTGAATGCACATGAAAGTTATTAAAAACCGGTATGAATACTTTATGTGTTATAAAAGTACCTTTTGTCCGATCTATAGTTTAGTTCCGTGCGGATAAGGGGGCCTAGACAAAATCCAAGCGTTTTCCGTTCAAACGTTTTCCTTTCGCGTTAAAGAGTTAACGTTAGCGTGTTGAAAATGGTAGACAAGTGACATATGAAACGCCGAACGCCCATTCCGCAGTGTTAACCGAAACACTCTATAATTAGTCTATGGAATAGTGTGTAGCAAATGTCGGAGTGACACTAGTGCGTTTATTTTCTCACTGTCAAACGCAGACGCGCGATTTTTTTTTATAAGTTTTTAGCTTGGTTACTAGACCTTTAAGCAAACCTTTTAATAAAAAGTGTTGTGTGCGTTGAAAGTAATTGAATAGTGTTTTATCACAAAGAAAGCAAGTGAACGGCTTTAAATAATACTTAAGTTAATGTAAGGATTGTGATTAAATTGTTATATTTGAAATCATTGAATATTAATATTGTTAACAGATCAATTATTCCTATTGCGATGAGTAATCAATACATTTTATTTTAGATGGAATCTAGACTTCGTGCGAGTCCCGTCCAATTTAATACGAACAACTAACTCTAAATGAAAGAAAAACATTTTAAAGAACATAAAAACTTTTTAATTTTAATCTTAATATTGCTTTAAACTTAATTTTGAGCTGTTGATACAATACTTCTACAAATCACTTAAATACCATAATATATTAAAAACTAAGAAAGAACATAAAACATTTTTTAAGAACATAAAACTTTTCATCTTGATTTTGAAAATGAGCTTCTAATTTGTGGAAGCAATGTAATATAACAGACATTGCATTCACAAATCACTTAACATACACATTAATAACTAAGAAAGACTGACTAGGTACTAAAATTACGACTCTTAGTCATATTTTTAGTAGTCAGTTACAATTTTGGATAAAACCTTATTCAGTACAGCCCTGCCTTGGAGTAGCTCACTCTGACTGCTAGAGGTACTAACACTTCCTCTACTTCCATAACAGCTGGAGGAGGTAAATTGGCCTCTAAAGCAATATTGTGTAACAGAACAGGCAACTACTATTTTCCCAGCAACCATAGGATGGTAATGCAAGGTCCTGTGTCTTAATAAACACCTCCAACCTGACTTGAGCAATCCAAAACAACGCTCTATACAATTCCTTGCTTGTACATGTACTGGGTATAAGTATCTTCGACACAGTCAGGAACTGCAAATCATCAGCCAAGGCCACTGAGGATATCCAGAATCACCTAAAAATACATAAATAAATTATTAGCAGTATTGTGTAATAAATGTTAGCAGTATTATGTAATAATTATTGACAGGCACAAATTTATTGTACCTACAACAAGGCTCAAGAAAATAGGTGGCTCTTTCAGATGCCAATGTATACATTTTTACAATGGACTTCCAGAGGTGGTTCAAGATCTGAGCCTGAATAAATTCAAATCCTTCATTAAACGTAAGTTGTGTCAGAAAGCATTTTATAGTGTGAACGATTATATTGAGGACAAAAAGGCTTGGGCTTGAGCTGCGTCCGATTTCTATACACTGATTGTTCTTTGATTCTTCCTCTTGTAGTTTTAATATGTAATTGTTTATGTTATTAATTCAAGGCCTGTATTACACACTATGTAGCCAAGCATATTGTACGTTACGGAATTGTATCGCTGACAGAGGTGTTCGGCACTTGTACAGCTACACAGGAGCTAAACTTTCCACAGATTCGGGAACACTGTTGGAGCTGCTGAACCTTGGACAAAACAATCTTAGCATTGTGTAGATTCAATTTCTTAGTATTGTATAATTGCATGGCAAACGTGTGAGCACAATGTACGAATGTGCTCTATGGCATTTATTTGTTGGGTTAGTCTTTTTTATTGACTTGATTGTGCTCTGGCTGTTGAGAGTTTATCATGCTCACTCAAATGTCTCGCTGATGGTGACGTGTGTGTTGGGTCATTGGGTTCCCTTCGATATGGTTAAGCTGAATGATGCTGATCCATACGTCATGTTCGTGAACGGACGCCGTCGGAGGGGACTGGTCATGTCTTAGCTGCCACGGCGTATTTTAATTTCTGAATTGATTTTTGTTTTCCGTAATGGACGCTCTCAGCGTACAATATATTTCTGTATCGTTTTCACACGGTTGATTTCAACATGAATAATGTAATCAAATATTTGTAACAATAGCTTAAAAATTTAAAAGAGTCCATGGAGTTTCTTGCCCGTTCTTCTCCATAGGTACCTACTCATTGGAATGGGCGACTAGCTTCATTTTATTGACTGACCGACCTTCTGACAATTCAAAAGTGCCTGTAACTGGTTTATTTGAAATAAATGCTTTGGTTTTGATTTTGGCTATACAACTAATTATTTGTTACATGATTGTTTTGGAAATAAAATGGGTGTTTTAAATAACACAAATATCAGTCATTAAGATCAAAAAGGTAGGGCAGGGTACACCAATGTGCTCAAATTTAAATAATATAGAAAAAGTTAACCTACCTAATAACCATTTTGGTGCAATTCTTGCATAAAACTTTCCATTCTACTAGATGCCCCTATGAACGAGTCATGGTTGGCTCCACCAAACTTCAAATTGAAATTAATAATTTTAAAATTACTATCGCACACCTGTAGACAAAGGAAAAAGATATATGGAACATGACATAATAATCCTATAAAATATGTTTCTATAAGCATTTATAGCAATAATAATATTATACATAGGTTAACCACAAACACATGTATACTTACCAATTGTATATTCAATGAATCAACGTTAATCGAATCAATGGTAACCTTTCCGATTAAAAAATAAACGCTCTTCTTCTGATGTTTGACAATCGCCACATGAGTATATTCTATGCATCCAACTATACCTGGGAGTCTACACCGCCTCTGAAACCTGTTGTTTTGGAAATATAATAATGTTTTGTTTATTATGGTAGACAGATTTATTACTACTACTTGGAAGTGTGTATATATTCCATTTTCTAAGTACCTATTGTCATTAAAGAAGGTATATTGTTTCATATGAATTACTTAGGAATATGTTACTAATATAAATTATTAGTTATCATACATTAACTTACTCAAGTCTTATTTGGGCTCGTTGTACTTGCGACCTTGGAAACACAATCCATTTATTTACAATAGCAGAATGGCACAATGCTTCAACAACTTGGCGTATATGGCGTATGGCGTACCTAGCAACTGTTCTTTGGACTTTGATATGAAGCCGTAGCCAATGTACACAAAACCTGAAATATGATGAATTAATTGAGAAAGACAATTAGGGCACTTTTATCTTAGGTTGGAAGTAAGTACACAACTTATGAACTTACCTTGATTTGAACACTAATTTGCGGTGATATTAAACGCCGAAGATCATCACAAAGACGCCAAAAACTTTGTTTATCCAGCCTAAAACTATGAATAAATTCTAATTCCGACATCTCAACAAATTGCTCCATGTTACGGCGATTTAATCTTCTTTGAGGCCTTCACAAAGCTGCTTCATTATTAGCCGCCCATAATAGTCTCAAAGTATGCATTTTTACTAATTAATTTGAATGAAATTACCAACAAAAATTACTATTTATAAGGTTAACGTGAGCGTCCTAGCTCCCGCTAATGTAACGTGCCGCGGAAACGTTAAAATATCGTATGCGTTTGTCAAAAGTGGCTTTTGTCTACCATTTTGATGAACAATTATGACTTGTATCTGTCACGCTCGCTTCGACGTTCCTTTCCGCATAACAAATAGTGACTTGTCTACCAATTTAGCAGCAGTCACGTGACCTCTGGTAAGCAAACGTCAACTCCATACATTTTGACTTTTCCGTTGACGTTAACGCTTACAGAAAAAGGATTTTGTCTAGGCCCCAAGGATTATAAAGGAATTTGGATGTATTTCGGGCATAACTTTTCAGAGCTCTAACTTTGTACTTAGTAGATATTAACTTGTGCATAGCTTACGACTTGCATGGTTTAATTAAATGGGCTAGTATATAATTGAAACTTAGGAACTACATAAACCATTCGGAACTTAGAAATCTGTAAAAATGAATTCAGCAATGGATAACAACTAGCAATGGACTATTACATTGCTGGTTAAAAAACTGTTTTTAATTCATTATTTTTAAACCATTATTGACGACGACGTCGCGTGGATATTAATCATGTAGCCAGAAATTATTGTGCCTACTGAGTAAGTATATAAGCAGACTTAAAAATATTCCAACATGAAATGTAAAGCCGACAAAATTCTGAAGACGAATGATAATGGGAAAACTTTAAGGGTCTCTTAAATCTCTGTAGAGACAACGTCTTGTCTTTAATAAAGTTGATAGTTTTTAAGGGTTTTCTAAGACAAGCAGACTTTTCTACACCGCTCAAAGAAAAAGGACTGTCGACTATGAGCAGGTGATTTTTAAATTGTCACACGGGGCACAATTATCACACGGGGCTCAATTTCCATACGGGGGCACAATTTTCACACGGGGCACAATTTTCACTTGTAACTACTAGTAGTAGTCACTAGTAGTAGTACTAGTAGTGACTGTTTAATAATACATTTTTGACGTTAGAACTTGAATCTTCGTTTAAGAATAAACCCCGTGTTGTATAATAGTAAAACAGGGTAGCAGGAACATCGGTGAACAATCAGTTACCATGGACTCAGTTTATAATTCTGGACACCAAAAGTGGATAGGTTATTGAAAAAATAAACTGACGATTGAAACAAAAATTGAACACCTACTACGCGGTCAAAATGTATGCCTTTTGTCCTTGACTTATGTTCTTGTGTCGCGTTTTATTTCACTCCAGGGGCCCTAGTCTGCTATTACAATTGTACCAGAATAGTCGATCAGTGATCTCATAATGACGGATTTTGACAAGTTTCGTAATCTACTAACAAAATGGCGTCATTATGACATTCCAGTGGACAATCACTGCCACTGAACTCCATATTAATAAATGTTCAATTCGAGTATTGGTTTTTAGAAACTCATTGCTATTAACGGGTTTTATAATAACGGCAATACGGTAATGTCATTCTATCACCATTACATTACGAGCCGACTGAGATAATTGATCGATCGTTATGAATTTAGCAGATTACGAACTTTTAAAGCACAATGACAATGGAATCGCGTTGGAATGACAAATTTATAAAAATAGCAGACTAGGGCCCCAGGTCTTCCCTATGTTCTTCACTTACGCCGCCAGGTCTAGGGTGGCCACTTTTAGACTTTCTTTGGGGATTCTAATCAAGGGCTTTCCTTGGTATATATTCAGGATCCCTTCAGAGCTTGTGACCGCTCCAGTTCCATTTAATTAGTTAGTGGCGACTATATCCCTACTAGCCTGTACATATTGTTCTTAAGTTTATGTCACCGTATTAGCTATACTTGATCTGAAGTATGTTAACCAACAACAAAAACAAATATTTGTTATCCTTTAATATTTTCTACAATAAATGTATTGTATTACTGGCATGCAGCAGAATCATTTTTATGGTTTACCCAATACGATATTGTATTTAATAACATTTCGACATTTCGAGGTAGACCGAATTGGGAAAAGAGATTTCCCCTGATTATTGTGCCATACGACGCGCCCGATCAAATAAAATGCAGAAATAATTTTCCCGATCGTCAAAGGTCCTTTTTATTGCAGTGTTTATCGTTCGACAGTAAAATCGAACGCTGAACTTCAAACGGAGCAATGTATGTGCACCATAGCGTGGTAAGATTCATGACGATTACAACCACATAATCGTACCCATTCCTGGGACACAGATCTCCTCTCGGTGAGGGGGAGTGGGTCGTAATCTAACACGCGGGCCCAGTGCCGGTTGGTAATATGTGTCACATGTCGTGAAGTTTTATGTTACACAGGTTCCTCATGATATTTTCCTTCACTGGTCTGAGAGCAGTGATGATGAAATAATTTACACAAGGTAAAGCGCTTGACGAGCTTCGAACCTATAACTTTTAAGTCGCGGCCGATACCATTAGGCCACCGTTGCCCTCAACCGACCGATTACAACCAAGTTCTTGTACAAACGGAGCCTAGGGAACTCTGTATCTTGTGGTTATTTGCTTTTCTTAACAAATAGTCTCTAGACACTCGTTAAACTGAGGACATTTTGTTTGCACGAAAACTAGGAGATACTTATTGACAGAGCAGGTGTTTACATCGTCTAGCACCGACTTCTGGAATATTTTAGAAAAAAATGTGCCTCATTACGGATGCTTATAACCATATTATTTTGATAATAAAACAGTAACCATGGAGTTTTTTGTCACTGTTTGACATTGTTTGCCACGTATACTAGGAGACACTTATTGACAGAGCGGGTTTTTACATTGTATAGCACTTACCTCTGGAATATTTTATATAAATATGTGGCTCATTACCATATTAATTTGATAATAAAACAGTGTCCATGGTGAAAGTGGTGTGACGATTTAGTCTCTTTTATAGACTTGAAATGGATAGAGATCAAGACATCCCTGTTTTGAACGACCTCTGGCCATTTCAGGCTATTTGGAGGGAAAAATAGGAGGCCTTTGGCCCCAGCAGTGGGACGCAATATAAACTGACGAATACAAAATATTAATATAAAAAAAAATTGGTGGTGTAGGTAAACCTTTCCTGTCTTAGATAATTAATAGATGTGTCATCTAGCTATTTATCTATCATTGAAAACTGGTTGTTTTAATCCTTTTCTAGATGGAGAAGTAGGAACTTAGGTGTGCAAAAAAGATAAAGGCATTAATTCTCAAGATTCATTCCTTAGTAATTGAAATGATTTTAGTGTAGAATTACAGTCGTCACATAAAATCAAGTTTCCCCTTCATTTCAGCAAACGATAGGTCTATCTGATAAACGATAGGACTTTATCATGTAAAATATCAGCTGAAGACGCTGTTCTGTCGACAAGATTTTACATTCATTTTATTCAAATCCCTCTCATGGTAATCTCTGGAGCATAAAACTGTTTGGGACGGGCCCATTGGATTATTTCTTCTAAAGAATGGGATTCGGGCCGTACGATATGTCCCCCACCTAATGTCGACCGGTCCTTTGTCCTTTTGCCAAAAACCTTTGATATCGCACACCTGTTGTTCCCAAGATGCCTTACAATAGATTTTATTACGGACACTCTTTTTTTAAAGTTTTTCTATTTCGATGAATTTACGATAAAAGGGATTTTAGTATCTACATTCACCTATCTAAGGGACTGTAAGAAGTTAGCAGATATATTTTGTGGAGATTTTTATTACTGTTCGCATGATCGTTGTTGGTTTTATAGTGATATTGCTCATAATTATCTTATTGGTCAGGATTCCATTTACTTACTTCAAGATTTCTCCCCAACCGGTTTCAATCTGCTAAACAGAGAGTCCTCTGTCTTATTTATGTCTTGCCTTTTTCTAACCTTCATCATCAACCTTTTATCGTCCCACTGCTGGGCACATGTCTCCTCTCATACAGAGAAGGATTGAGCGTAATCACCACGCTTGCTCAATGCGGGTTGGCGATTTCAAACTTACAGTCCAGGTTTCCTCAAGAAGTTTTTCTAACCTTATCCATTTATAATTAGTGGTACTCTTACAATTAGCCTTATTCCCACTGTTGGGATGTTGACTTCAACTCACGGATCGTGAATTGAAACAAAAGCAAGCACTTTCATTTTGTGTATTTAGTTTCACCGCCATTGCACTCAAAACGGTTTAGGAAATCGTGAGGACATCGTAATGTACTAGAACAAAAAAAAAAGAATATAACGAATATATTTTTGTCGTCCTCCGTGGCGCAGCGGTCGACACTCCTGCCTGCAACGTGGAGGCCCCGGGTTCGACCCCCGACCAGGTCATGATGGAAAACGATCTTTTCCTGATTGGCCTGGGTCTTGGATGTTTATCTATATATGTATCTACTAGCTTTCCGACCGCGGCTTCGCCCGCGTGGAGTTCGGTTATATCGCGCTTTTTAGAATTCCCTCGGGAACATCAAATTTTTCCGGGATAAAAGGTAGCCTATGTTCTTTCTCAGGGTCTAAAGATTGTCTGTGCCAAATTTAATCAAAATCGGTTGAGAGGTTTAAGCGGGAAAGCGTAACAGACAGACAGAGTTACTTTCGCATTTATAATATAAGTATGGATTATAAAATATAGTATGGTTAAGTTCGTATCCCATTACACAAGTCTCGAACTTACTTTGGGGCTAGCTTTATCTGTGTGATTTGTCCGTATATATTGTTATATATATTATAACAGCCTCCGTGGCGTAGCGGTAGCGGACGCGGCCGCTGCGCAAGGTGGCGCGGGTTTGATCCCCGCATAGTGTAAGTATTTGTATGCATGAATATGAACATTTGCACTGGTCTGGTCGTGCCTCGGAAAGCACGTTAAGCCGTTGGTCCCGGTTGCCATACGAACATCTAGTGGCAGTCGTTACGGGTTGTTGGAGCCCTCAAAAATTCAACAATTGGCCTAACTGCAATGCTTCGATGTCGCCTTCTGGTTGTGGAGGTCAGACGGCAGTCGCTTCACGGAAAATGTCGAAGTTTAGCTATATCAGCAGTTGGACTGGTAAAGCGGACCCCATACTCCAAAGCTGAAAAAAGGCTTCGGATGCGACTGGGATTAACGCTGGGATGATGATGATGATTATTATATATATTATATTATACATGTATAACGTTAAACAATCCGCACTGGGCCCGCGTTGTGGATTACTGTCAAGCTAAAAATATACTCAATTCCTAAAAAATAAATAATGTTATCTCAAACAACGGCAATTACATAATTAAGATCAGATTAGCACGCTGAAACACAAATCATTGTCCACAGTATAAATTAATTCCGTGAGTTTGAATTGATTAGCTGAAACTTTGGGTCACGTCGACCGCTCTACCGAACTTGTCTACAATTACAGTTCGCTATTGTTTAGGGAATATTCGTCGACAGTTTGTACTCTTTGTAATAAAATTGGTGAACTTGCTTCGATAAGTTTCATTTTATCTTTGTTGTATTGAAATGTGTCGTGAAGATAACGTCTTTACTAACTTCTTCGAAGAAATTACTTGTAGAGAAATAGTAGACTCTTGGGAATATTTTAGTTAGGTTGGAATGATAAAATATTTTCTCTTTTATTTTCCCTATAATGCTTTCAAGGTCTTTGCGACCTCTAGAAATATATATGGGGAACAAATCTGTATATACTTGTGCAGAAACATTGACAGATAACTACTAACGACTCTCTAGTGGTTAATTTTGACTAGGTATAATGTGAATGAAGCTAAAAGACTACCTTTGTATTATGGTTCGATTTATGCTCAGTTTATTGATATTGTCGCGGAGATTTGATACATAGGTATGTATAACGCCTATAGTAAAACAATAACAAATATCCTTACAAAAAACCTGATTGTAAAGAACCCGCCCAAATAATCTGATTTTAACACACAAAAATCTTTACAATATTTTCAGTATTTGCCACATGAACGTTTTCGCGGAAATGAAAATCTCGTTACGAAATTCGCCGGCTTAATATTTATCAATCCCGCTTCGGTTATGTCGAATATTAATATTGTAAGCTTTGAGTTTCGAAATTGTATTCAATGTACTGAATTTTACATTTCATGAAAAATGTTACCCGTTTCACTATTGACTATCGGGTATCGAATTACGCAGTAACTGGTTTCTGGAGTTCATATAGGCAGTCGCTCCATGTAAAGTACTGGTATTCTGAAGATTTTTGACCCCCCCCCCCCTTGTAACGCACCGTAACGTTTTTCTGTACGCCCCCCCCCCCCTTCTCTAAACGTTGCGTAACACTCAAGTGATCAATTTTATCCTAAAGTCGTAAAAAGTTATGCAATAGTTTTTACATTTCTATTAATTTACTAAATAATATTTTTTTAGAAACAATGTTACGTAACGTGTTTTAAGAAAGACCCCCTCACGCCCCTGTAACGCATCGTAACGTTTTACGAGACCCAAATTGGGTTACGTAATACTTGAACACTCCTTAGACTGAAAGTCTGCCCCGACAAATTTGGTATAAAACTGGGCAGATCATGATACAGTCTGGACGTCCTATGTGTATGTGGTGTGGTATGGGGTTGTTGTTTGGTATTACATAAGTATGTCAATGTACAACATTATATCGCTTACCTATGCCATTGATATAAAGCATGAAAGCACATTTTGATAGCATAATAGCACGGGTAAAATTAAACAAATAATGGTGGTAATACTACATCACGTAAAATTTTGGTTTCATGGGAAGCAATAAATAAATTAAAAAAATAAAATTTTGGTCTTAACGGTTAATTTTGGATCTTATAAATTGCAACTTGATAGATTTTCAGCAAAACCAATATTATTTTAACTTTTGAAGACGAACCATTTTTGTATCATTATAATCAGTTTATAATCTTTGCATTGCTATGAGTTGACAACGCTTAGGGCAGTACCTGACGGAAGCTCATAGGAAGTTAGACATGGTCGCACAGAATGTCTCGATCATATAATTTAGGTATCCTATCAGTATGTGTCAGTGTTACTATTGGTACGTGTTGCATTGGATTTTATTTTATTTGTTTATTTGTTTTTTTTTTGTCATTCAATTTGCTATTATTATTATTATTTTCATTTCTTTTTTTTCTCAATTTGATTATTTTACATTTAATTTCATTTTTTATTTCAATTATTTGCGTTGATATTATATGAATGGATTTTATGTATTTTTAATCTGTGATTGCAATTATATGTATACATATCCTGTTTTAAACAGGTTTAGGCAAGGAATTTATACACACATGCGTTATTCTGTTGTATAAAACTGATTTACATCCGTCACCTGACATCAGGTTTAGTTGAAAACCAGCGTCAGGCACTAGTTACGTCATGACGTCCTTCGTGGCGCAGCGGTCAACACGCCTGCCTGCGACGTGGAGGCCCCGGGTTCGATCCCCGGCCAGGTCATGATGGAAAACGACCTTTTCCTGATTGACCTTGGTCTTGGATGTTTTTCTATAAAATATGGATGTATTATAAATATAGTATCGTTGAATTAGTATCCCAAAACACAAGTCTCGAACTTACTTTGGGGCTAGCTCAATCTGTGTGATTTGTCCGTATATATTTATTTATTATATTTTAGTTGTTTGGCATATTTTGCTGAACTGGACCTTTTTGGTGCAGCCACGAGGCACACTTTGCTGCTATTTTTTACATTGGGATTTTTTACTTTTTGTTTGGTTTTTTATTTTACTTTTTTATTTGGTGTTTTATTTTATTTTGTTGCTACCTGATGTATTTTTATGCTAGATGTATTGTGTGTCTTTAAGTATGTGCTGAATGAATATATTTTCTTTCTTTCTTTCTTTCTTTGAATGGGCTGTAATGTACCACACAGGCACAGTACAGTTCGGTAGATGTCACAAGTCTTCGAATTTTTAGTGCTAAAACAGGTCGGCTTCCTCACGATGATTTCCTTCACCGTTTTGAGATCAGTGACGATGAAATTACTGGGCAGCTTCTAATGTTATACAAAGCACAGGTCCGTTCGTGTGTGGAGTACTGCAGCCAAATCTGGGCTGGTGCTGCTAAGTGTCACCTGGCCACTTTGGATTCAGTGGAGAGGCGTGCGAAGAAGCTGATTGGTGACCCTGACCTAACTCGAGATGGTCTCCAAAGCAGACAGAAGACGTAGAGTAGCCAGCCTTTCGGTGTTCTATAGAATGCATTTTGGGGAGTGTGCGAGGGAATTGCATGATTTAATTCCCCATCTCCGTTCCACCATCGGACGACCTGTTGTACGGCGAGTTTCCGCCCTTACGTTGTTAACACCACTACGATCCGGACAAAGCGTTTCGCCTTCTCCTTTATACCTCGTACATCGAGGGACTGGAATAATTTTCCAGCGGCGGTGTGTCCGTCGGACTACAATTTGAGTGTCTTCAAGGCTAGAGTGAATAGGCTCTTAATAAATTAGTGCGCTTTACCATCAACGATTGCGTCACTGCTTACCATCAGGCAGGATTGCGGTCAAGCGCTAGATTATAATATAAAAAAAAGAAATATATTTACAAAAAATAAAGGTAGTTATCATTCTAGTTACTGTTTGACAATATATAAAACATGACACTAACCTGTTAATTACAGAAAACTTAAGTAAATTTTAATTGCTTGGACTCATTAAACGCTAACCCCTCTTAGTAAATTTCTTTAGACTTTTCGCTGTCTAGACAGTACAAAGTAATCTAATTATTTTTGTGTTCTTAATAAAGTCTAATAAAGCTTGCTAATTGCGGCGCATGGCGGCTCGACCCCTAGCTTTTTATGGCTTAGTTTCCTTTGTTTCTCGAGTAATTTGCAATTCCTTTTGCCATACCGGCCCATAAATTAGAACAGTCAGTAAGCAACAACGTTAACACTTTCCCTAGAGCTTTACCTATACAACGTGTAACAAAAAGGGTATATACATACCAAGGGCATGGCATCTTTAGATGATATCAAACGATATCGGAAGGGTTTCAACTCAAAATAAAATACTCAAAAAATTGGTACTAAATTTTCGGTTTCGTGTGTTTCTTAAAATCAAAGCATAACAAACGTGGCAGCACACTACATACGTTAATAACTACTCGTTACCCGTCACGTTACTTGCCAAAATCCGATAAATGTCTTCAATATCTCTGTGCGACTAGTATGATAGTAGCCTATCACAGACGGTGTTTTTCCTCATAACTTCCTAACATAAAGAGATAGGATTAAAAACCCTTCCAATATCGTTTGATATCATGTAAAGATGCCATGCCTTTTTTATGTATATACCCTTTATGTTACACGTTGTATAGGTAAGATATATAGACGCCTTCACTTCACTGGTCGGTAGACATTTTTGCGTGTGATGAAATTCGCACCCTAAATGCCTAACATACTATTACTATCAATTTGAATCATTTTGAATCATAACCTTACTAATATTATAAATCGGAAAGTGAGTTTGTTTGTTTGTTTGTTCGGCTTTCACGTCGTAACTACTGAACCGATTGCTTTCAAATTATGCGGAGGTAAACTTAGAAGTCCGGATTAAATAATAGGGTACTTTTTATCTAAAAAGCACGATATAACCGAATTCCACGCGGGCGAAGCCGCAGGCGAAAAGCTAATTGCTAATAAATTGCTCCACATGTTCGAAAAGTGTGTCTACTCAACAACGTAAATAATGCAATGAATGTTGTTTAACTTTCAAAACGAAAGCCATTGCTACTGATAGTTTGTTACTCAATTACACTGTAGATTAGCACATAAAAGTTTTGCTTTTACGTGCTAATCTACAGTGTAATTTACACGTGCTTTACACGTAAAAGTGTAACAAGTGTAACACAATACCTGCGCGGTCAATATGTATAGGCCAGCCAATTTTGACGTTTTCAATGACCGAGGAACGCGCGGGAATCCAAAATCATGTACTGAATCCATTGTAACAGTATGAACATCGATGCCCTCGCAGGATTCGGCTAATAAATATTAAACTTATACAAAAATAAGTAAAGAAGTTTCGATATATTTTCAAGTCGTATGAGGCATGGACAGGGGCTAGTATTTTCTTTCTATTTTGTTAACCAAGAATCTGAAAAGTCGATGGGATCGGATGGGCGCAGGCTCAGCCATTTACTCCGGATTTAACTTTGATCGCCACAAGAAATGTACAATTCCTATATACGAGTACCTATATTGCCTAAGCCGGAAGGTTTCGAGTTTCTTTTGAGTTTTGGGGAATACTCTACTTTCCAGCTATAAAAAAATATTTTTTGTCCAGCTAGTGTACACGGGTTTTCAGAAAGTAACAGTCTGCTATAAGTTTACTTTAAAAAAAAAGAAGAAAAATTGGTTCACTGTCAAAGAACTGCGTACGTTTGGCATGACATACGAAGACGCGAAACCAGTTACCATGGATCCAATAAGCACATGATTCTTATCCTTGGTGAAAAATTTCTTTGGCGGTCTAGAATTATGTGTCAGATTCATCAATTCAATCAATTACAGTTTACGCATCGCCACCCTATATAAAGAGATATTTTTGTACCGAATATATGTAATTATACTTACCTAAAACAGCAGAAATCTCCTACTAAGTAAAATGATTTTCCTATATTGTTCTGACTGGGTGTCATTCTACATAAATAAATTAAATAGGTATTCCTTGGAATTATTCTACCGAAACAAAACAGTACCTACTATTTATAATTTAGCATAATGAAACTTTTGAGGTCGGAAAATAAATAAAATTATTATTACTTTTTTATACATATTAGAAAAGTTATTTAAATATTTATTTCTTCTCAGAGGTAGTCAGTTAGGAAATGCCGGCTTCATCTAGTTAAAAAAATAAAATAAAAATTAACATGACGTGTAAAAGTGATCAGTGATCCTACTTGCTTAATAAACGATTTCATTTCATTTCATTTATTAGAAAATGAAAAAATATTTGAAAAATATAAAACCATTGATTTAATTATTATTATTTATTGTATCTAGATACTATGTATCTACGTAGTACTGAGATCACCAATTCATTAGCAAAACTTGTAATTAATTACATTATTTCCTAGGAATTATTTCTCATAGCGGTCTATGCGGAGCATCCCTATTAATACAGGGACAATATACAGTATGTTAACTAACAGAGGGCGTTCCCGTTAACCCGAAGTAGTATAGCATACATACATGCTAAAAAAAATATTTCCATTCGAAAACAAAATGTTTTAAATTTTTTTCCAATATGAAAATATTCAATAAAAATTTTAAATTGACATGTAAAAGAAACACACTGTACACGCGAACATGAAAGACAGCAACGTCGCAATTTATTTATACATGACGACTACTATTTTGATTTAAAACAGGAGGTTTCAAATTTATTTCCAATTAGATTTTTTTTTATTCGGATTTTTTTATGCTTATTTTTCTATGCTAATATTTTTATTTTAATCTATTCATGATATATAATAACGAGTTTAAGGGAACGCCCTCTGTTATTTAACATACTGTATAGGTTTCAGTGGATACGTACCTAAATTACATAACATAATTATAATACAATATATTCATAGAATATGTTACTATTAGTGTGAGCTACTTTGTGCAATTTTTGTCAAAAATAAAAATCGGCGCAGTCTTAATTAACATACGTAACATAACTAGACGCACGAATTCCCTGAAGAGTTAGACAAAGGTGCACTTGTAGGACACTCACATTTTATCAGTGACCATGTCTATGTCCTGTGTACTTTTTTTAAATTTTTTTATTAGTTATAAACTAGTGCTTGACTGCAATCCCGCCTGATGGTAAGCAGTGATGCAATCGTTGATGGTAAAACGCACTAGCTTATTAAGCCTATTCACTCAAAAAACTGAGTGAATAGGAAGGAAGACGGCAGTTGAGCGAGGTGATGCAATGTTTAACCCAACAACACGACCAACGATGCTGCGCCAGAGGATGATCTGGAGACCCTCCACGACGAAACTCCCGACACAACAACATTAGGCACATCGTACTCGGTACACATCGCAACACAACTGCTCAGACCCGTCCTCCGTGCGGTTTCACCAGACATCATGCCGCAACACGACGAATCGCTTGGCGGCAAGACTTTGTACTTAATAAGTAGCATGCCTTTTGACCTGCACCGACACATACCCGGGCTTCTACTAAGAATTTCACATGGAAAGACCTAATAATACTTTCCCCGACCCGGGAATTATGATCACTGGACAAACGGGGAGTAGCGGAAAAAATTACATCAACAGGGTTCTCCCAGGCAACATAGAGGCGATTTTCCACTTTGTAAGAAAAATGTTCAGCTTTACACGCAATGATATTGCAGACATAAAAGATAAGGTTACGGTTTAATGTGACGACGTGTAAAACTTTAACTATCTTGTTTTATCTGTGAATTAAGTTTATGGTTAGTTTCTGCACAGAAATCAGAGCATCTTTCTACTATGCAAACAAATAGCACCATGCAGTTTGCGAGTCTTACACGGTAAAATCTAAGCTTAACGTTGCTTTTCGCAAGGGAGCACGCAAAGCACGCTTTCCTCTAAAACAATTAAGTCTAACTTCATACACTACCTGAAGATTGTTAGCAAAATGTCTTCATGCATTATGTATCTAACACAAGTTAGTGTAACTTCGCAAATACCCTTCTGTTTAATACCAGATCCGTACACTTGCTAATTAAACTTTGTATGTTTACCTCGGAATGTATGAGTTCGTCAAAGTTTGCGCGACGAACGCGTTACGTGTCGGCAATTATGTATTGGGTAACTGGCACAAATATTTATCGTTCGTCGAGGAATACAATTTGTGTGATAACGATACAATTTACAGCGCTGTTTGCAGTGGAGCGGTCAAGCGATCTATGTTTAGTGCTTGGGTTCTGTGTGCAATTAATATTTGGAGCTGACAGCACAACTAACCAGAACGGCGTTTCTGCCATGGCAGCTTTACAGCTGTTCCATTTTATATGGCGTGTAGGTAGGTTCACTCCGGTCATAAACTGGCGTTTCTTTCCATCTCGCTAAAGCTTCGCAGCGCTACTTGACGGTACATTTCATTCGGATATTAATGCTAGTCATTGAACGTCCTTTGATGTTTTGTATATAAATAATGCAACTAAACAATATATGGGTGACCTTTCGTAAATGGCTATAAGAATAAACAAAATGTGTTGAACTTGAACTTTCACGACATCGCAGTTATTTTAGCAGACTAGGCCACGAGCAGAGTTGGATACTTAACAATAAATTATTTATAAATAGTTATTCATTCATTTTATACACATTTTCATCGCGTAATAAGCAATTCTGTGATTTTAAATGGACTGAGCCTAAACTGTCGTTCACAATGGGCCTCATACGAAGGCTCAGAGTCACACAGATGGGCAATGGAAAGAGCTATGCTCGGAGTTTCTCTGCGTGATCGAATCAGAAATGAGGAGATCCGCAGAAGAACCAAAGTCACCGACGTAGCTCTGCGAGTCGCGAGTGTAAACTTAAGTGACAGTGGGCAGGGCACATTGCTCGTAGAACCGATGGCCGATGGGGCAGTAAGATTCTGAAGTGGCGGCCACGTACTGGAAGACGCAGCGTAGGGAGGCCCCCAACAAGGTGGACCGATGACCTGGTGAAGGTCGCGGGAAGCCGATGGATGCGGGCAGCACAAGACCGGTCGGTGTGGAAAGCCTTGGGGGAGGCCTTTGTTGAACAGTGGACATCTATAGGCTGAAGAAGAAAGAGCTGAAACTTTGGCAGACAGTGGCACAAGAGTCTAGAATAGCATTCCGCTAATAAGTACATAAGACAGCTGTCACTGGAGACTAGCCTCCATTTCTTGTGCGCATATTTCCATAATTCAAAGCCATTTTTGTATCTGACTGCTTGACATAAGCACTTTCTTAATAGATCCTACACAGAACCTACACAGGTTCGATTTATTTTCAGTTTGACTTTTTCCGTACGTTGGGGTGACCTTTGTTAATTTTGTATTGACGTGTTTATATTTCCAAAAAACAGGTGCATTAACAAACGGTATTCCATGGAATAAAAACTTATGCTGGTGAAACTAGTGACAACAAAATAACGCTAAAACATCATGCCTTCCTGTTACCACCCGTAGGAAAACATACAAGAAAAAACCATCTCTTAACTTTAAATTCTGAAACACGATAAATCTGTGGTCTAACAGGAAGACATTTGACATTGTAGGTATGTGTTAAAAAACGTATCCCATGTTACGAAAAACCCTTTTGTTTACACAAGGAAAAGGGTGAAGAGATTAATTCACATTCATTTGCATAAGTACTTCTGTACCTTTGTCGTGTACGTGTTTTCTAAATTACATTAATGTAGAAAATAATATTTTATACGAACCCGTGTGACATGTACCTAGGTACATAAGTGTGTAATAAGAACTTGAATGCTTAATGTTATCGTGACTTAGCTGATTCCATGTATATGGCTGAGTATTATTAGGGCAATCGTACTTTACATACGAAAACGTACTTACGAGTTCCGTTCGCCCCAAAGTTGGTACCTATCAGTTCTAAAGCTGTGTCTTCACTCTAAGCGATAGTTCGGCCTCGATTCATCTGCTCGGCTTTATTCCGGTCGAGTGCTTTCGGCCAATTACCTATTAAATGCTATTGTTTTAAAACCTTGGCTACTGTTTTATTGCTTGAGTATCTAAGTGTTCATTTATTATCTATAGTAGCTACTTTCAGTACATTCCTACACAGTCGAATATCGAAGATCTTGTTGTTGTTGAATCCCATCTTAGTCTTTTTTCTTTCTTTTTTCAAGATGAGATTCAACCTCAACTCTTGATCAATGACCTCTGTGGAATAGATACCACAATTTTGTCAATAACACGTGTAACAAATTACAGAAGTTCTTTAAAAATTTTATTTTACATTAATGGCGGATATCGCCTCAATGACAGTCCACCCATCTTAGTCTTCTAGATTAATAGAGTAAGTAGAATACCTAATGTTGTTAATTTAATGACTCAACGAGAACGAACGATTAAAGAGGTTTACTGTCAAAATAATCGTACCTATATAAATAAAGAGATCAAAGTAGAAGTTGTAATAGACCTGCGAGTGCGTGTATAAATGTTTTTATAGTTCTATGAGATAGGTCTCTATATAAATAGGCATTTACAAAAAAAAACATATCTTGCTAAGGACCAACTACAAAGGGTCCATCAAGTACACGAATGGTTGTTTTGTATTATTTTTACTCCGCCAGCTAAATCACCTATCGCCATCAGTAGAACCTATTCTTTTCTAGGTATGGGTACTTGAATGAGAGATCTCCATTACCGTTGAGTAGTGCCGCTAACATTTATTTGGACTTGAGGTTCTTTAGTGCTATTCGGTGCTTCACTCTAATTGTTTGGGGTGCTCTTTATCCCCGGAATTTTAGAGTAGTGAAATTATGGTCGTGCATTATTTAGGTAGGATGCAGGCAGAGACTAAAAATCAGACTGAAAATGTTTTGGCCTAAAGACAAAGGTGAAAAAATGCTTAAAGAAAAGGGTTTTCATAAAACTCGGTAGCTTTGATTGCAGAACATCATTTAAGTATTAACTATATGAATTTTTACGTCGTTACAGATTCACTGAAGTTCGGTAATTGGATTGTTATGAAACACTAAATATTCGCGGTCCTGAAATACGAAGGCTCAAGGCAGTGATAATTCAGGATACAATAACCTTTAACATAAAACACTTGTAGAATGAAGTCAATTTGTTCTTAAAAATAAGTAAATTAAGCTTATAATCCAACTTACTTAACAAAACATGAATAGACTGTTATGGGATGATCCCACTGTTGAGATGTAGGGCTCCTTACTTCAAGAGGAAGTTGGCTATCAATTTTTTTTTAACTTTTCCCCACACTAGGAATTTCTCCTGTCTAGTGGGGGCGTTTACAAACATATTATAAACTCACATACCTACACAAACATCCAGATCCGGACCCGGAGGTTATACAAATATTTGTTCCGTGCGGGAATCGAACCCGCGACACGCAGCGCAGCGGTCAATAGACCACTGTGCTAACCGATGATGATAATGTCACTTGTCTTTGAATTTTACCACATTCCTCGCGATGTCGTCAATTTTTACTTTTTTCATGATTTGTATATATCCTTTGTTGAAAATCTTAAATAAAAAAGTAAATGTCTTTCTTGAAATTTCAGAGCCCTGGTGATGAAATTATTTACACAAAGCCTGTCTAGGTACAAAATTACGACCTAAAACTCGTAATTCAATTACCACTGAAACAAAACCACACAAAATCTACCTATAATTCAAACGTTGTCTGTAAAAGATCGCTCTTAGCGATAAGACCGCCCATTTTGTAACCCTTTGTAAAATCTTTATATTTATGTTCTGTAATCTGGTGTATATATTAAATAGTTTATTCTATTCTATAATTCTGTTCAGAGAAAGAGGTCTCCCTCTAGACTAGCGTGCGGAACAGCTGTTTCTTTGTCTGTTGATGATATTTTTGTTTTTAAATATTTCGAATATAGGACAACGACCTGATAAAGGTCGCAGGAAACCGCTGGATGCGGGAGGCACAGGGCATGTTCAGCAGTGGATATCTTTCGGCTGAAGTGATGATGATGATTTCATTTAGTTCTATTTTTGGTTGTCATATCTCTTCCGATGTTGTCTTTGTTGTTATTTCTTACTCGTAAGTCGTATTACCCGAATAACAGGTTACACACCTACATACGTATAAAGATATACTTTAAAAATAGAATATAATAGAATACTCTTTAATATCTCCACCATATAGATTACCGAACATAAATAATAAGATTTTACAAAGGATGACACAATGGGCGGTCTTATCGCTCAGAGCGATCTTTTACAGACAACCTTTCACCCTTTCAAGATAAGAGCAATCATTCAAAACTAATCTTTATTTTATGTAAATGCTAAACTGTCAAAGGGTACACACAACGGCGACACTATACAGAGTTTAGTATTTCTTATCTCAGAATACAGGACGGCACTTAAATCTGGTAGTCTTGAGATAACCCAGCTTAAAATTGAATTGACGCGCAACCTTGACTATACAGGCAACTGTTTTACATACAAATTATACCAGACTAGTTTTAATATTCCTAGAGTCGTCAAGTTGTAAGACTGTCTCAGCTTTAACATGGTAGTCCAGCACAAAAGATATTTTTTTTATTTTTTATTATGGCATCTCGTAGTTGACCTTGAGAGATCGTGACTATTTAACCGGACTATCCTGTTGTTGCCTTAAATGAATTTAAAGCCTCCAGCCAGGGCAACTAAAAACTAAGCTAAGAGCACCCCTTGTGAGGTACGAACCTCGGCCTAAGGCGTCGCTGGAGAGAACAGCAAGGGACGGCTGGATCGAAGTTTTATTTTAATTCGGTTTGATGACTGCGATGTTTCCTAGTACTAGCTCTGAGAAGAAACGTCCGAAACAAACTCAGAGGTCATAGTTGGGAATTTATATTTAATACTCAATACTTTTATTGTATTCCACATGTATTCTTAGATGGTAATACTTAAAATAAGTTTATTTGGACCCTGTCGGGCACAACAAAATATGTGAAGTTAGGAGAGAGGAAGCACTTTTTAACATTCTACTACGTTGCTTGCTAACGGGTGCATGTGTGGGGGTGTGTGTCTGTGTAAGGTTGCGTGGAGGTGTGTGTTTGTGTGTGTGTGTGTGCGAATGTGTGTATGTCTATTTAAGCCTTCATCGGAAAAGTGAGCATAAAAGATGTGTACCTGAATCTTTATCATTTGGATCGCATAACCATAGAGAGCCTAAATTGTTTCCATTACTGGTATACAGTAGGGTTGTTAGCGGAGGCGGAGGCGGATGCGGAGGCGACGAGTCTTACCTCCGCGGATTCGGAGGTTAATGGAGGCGGAGGCGGAGGTGAAAGTACATAATGTAGAAAAAAATTAAATTTATGGTTCATTAAAACAATTTTTTTATTTTAAATACCTACATTAATAGTAGTATACTTGGTAAAAAAATATTATCTTCTTGTAATGAAAATTAAGGAGACACAAATTGTTTGCCGCATTCCCGCCTTGCACTAGTTGATTCTTGACCATTTCGCGCTCAAACGCGGCCGGACGGTTGTCGAGCGTCGCAGCTTGCGCGTTATTTATTTTATAAATACGTCAATAGACCTCCGTTATAACTCCGCAAAAATTATGCGGAGGCGGAGGCGGAAGCGAAGATACGATTTCTTGCGGAACTTCCGCAGTAGCGGAAGCGGAGGCGAAGCTCCGTTACAACCCTAGTATACAGGCCTGTTCTCTATGAGAGCGAGTGGGCCGTTTTAAAGCACACAGGCTCAGTGAGGGTTGGCAGATGTCACATGTTTTTGATTTTATGGTTCTCTAGGACATGCCACGATATTTTTATTCACCGATTTAAGAAATTTGGTGATTAAATTAAGTACACGAAGTAAAGACACATTATTTTAACACTTTCTCTGTATATGAAGATGTTGTTTAGATTGCCGGAAGCATGACTGTGTGGATGACTGCTAGTAGGCTGGCATCATAAATATCCGAACTTGTGTACATTGTACATACACGTACAGTTTTAGAAAGAAAATACCTTTATTAACGGTAAACGTGTCACCAAATATTACCAAAAATTTAATTGGTCGCAAGGTTTTAGCCATCGCATATTCGGCGTAAAATGCTCGTACATTAAGGAAATGTGAACAGCCCTGACCTTCGTAAGCGATAAGATATGGTTAATGTATGTCGGAAAATCGACGATGATGTAAATTTTCGTATCTACATAAATTAGATTTGCATAAGAATGATTTTCGATTTGCAAAAGTGTCTTTATCTAAATAGTACGACATATAGTTATATCAGCACAATTTGTAATATTTTTACAAAATTTGTACTAGAAAAGAGTTTTTGCATCTCTCGCACTATCATCATTTGCTAGGCCATATTAGGGTCGGCTTCCAGTATAACCGGATGCAACTATACCTGTATTATACAGGTAAGGGTCAAAAGTGCATTACCACTTTTGAACATTATTGCAATAACAATAAGTGTCAAAAGTGGTACTCCACTTTTATCCCTAACTGTAAATGTAGTGACCGTCTATCTGACCAACAGCTCTCGCAAAAACCTTTCTTCTTCAGCCTATAAAGGTCTACTGCTGGACAAAGGCGTTCCTCAAGGCTTCTCACGACGACCGGTCTTGTGCTGTCCGCATCCATCGGCTTCCCGTGACCTTCACCAGGTGATCGGTCCACCATGTTGGGGGCCTAAATAGTACTTCATATCAGGATTGATAAAAAAAATCCGAGTTATTCCAACTCGCATCATGAGGGTTCCGACTCAAAGCTAAGCCCGGCTGCCATGTTCCAATTCACTTCATTTTCTAATTCCAGACTGAAAGATAAACTTAACATTGTGGGTGTGGTACCTACTCGTCCTTCCATAATTCCCAATGTAGGTTTTTACGAACCATCATTGAAAGATTTATGACCATATACATATGTATACTTCTTATAGGTATTTTAGTAATTTAATATTTTCAACCTTTTTCTTTCATTTAGTTACGTTACACCCCAATATAAATTAACAATCCACTAAGATTCATACGCGTACCAAATTCCAATTTAATCAATCCTGTAGATTTGGAAAAAAATAGTATGACAGAAAAACACAGAAACGTACTTCTGGGATCCCTTTTTTACCCGACTACGGCAAAGCAAAAGGAGGGTTATGATTTTGACAGGCTATGTATGTATGTATGTATGTATGTATGTATGTATGTATGTATGTATGTATGTATGTATGTATGTTCATCTGTTCCCTCGTAACTTCTAAACTACTTATTCGAATTCGATAAATGACATATCATTAGAAACGTCTTAATTGTCTGCTGGTTATAGGCTATATGGAGTTTCACAAAATCTAACGTGGCGCCCTCTAGCGGACAAAATATACAGAGTAAAAAAAAAAGTTAAGATAAATATGCCGTGTTTGGTATCATTTGAAAGGGCTTAACTTGTACATTTTGAATATATATATATTACTAGCATTTGCTTGTGACTTTACCTGTATTCATCGGCTGATTGCGTATAATTCACATCTTTTCGTTCATAGATAGCTTCTTTACTACTTATCAGAATAAGACCACTGCCGAACCATTAGAAGGGCCTTGATATTCTGTTGGTTATGAGCTTTAGAGCTTGTCACCAAATTTAGTATTACGCCCTCTAGCGGACAAAAAGTTCTTTGTTAATACAAAATTAAAATAAATATACCGTATTTGGTATCATCTAAAAGAGCTTCACGAGTACTTTATGTTTGGACATAATCCCTAGTAATGCTTCGTAGAAATTTGAATGTGAACCAGGGTTTGGTAAACGGAGCGATGGGAGTGGTGAAGGCCTTCGAATGGCCTGCTCTTCGGCGCGATCAGTTGGCACAGGAGAACAGCCAAGCGCTGTTCTCATACAATTTGACGACGCATCCATAAAAGCAGATACTAACGGACTTATCAAAATCGAGCCTTGCCTCACTGAATTTGGCGGCTTGAGGGGTTCTGGGCAAATTCAGCGTAAAATGCTCCCGCTGATTCTTTCTTGGGGTTGTACTGTACATAAATTAGAAGGTTGTACTCTAGATAAAAAAGTTACAGATCTAGGAAAGTCATTGTTTGCTAAAGGACAGGCCTATGTCGCTCTCAGTAAAGTTAAAACCATAGAGGGATTATTTATAAGTGCCTTGGATCATAATAAATTACTTAAAAATCCACATGACAGTCGATCGTTAGCAGAATTAGATAGATTAAGAAATCTTCCCAGGGTCTCTTAATATAAGTTTTTTTTTTAATAATTATAAACTAGCGCTTGACTGCAATCCCGCCTGATGGTAAGCAGTGACGCAATCCTTGATGCCTGCGCACTAGTTTATTAAGCCTGTTCACTTAAAAAACTTAGGAATAGCAAGGATGACGGCAGTTGAGCCAGGTGATGCAATGTTAAATCCAAGACCAACACGACCAACCATGCTGCGCCAGAGGGAGATTGATCTGGAGACTCACCAAACTCCCGACACAACAACATTTGGCGCATCGTACTCGCCACACAACGCAACACAAAGTGCTCAGACGCGTCCTCTGTACGGCTTCACCAGACATCATGCTGGAACACGACGAATCGCTTGGCGGCAAGACTTTGTCTGGTGGGTGGTAACTTCTGCCGGCAGCCGATGTTATGCCCTACCACCGTTAGAAAAACATCCAATCTATTTATACTAACGGCCTCATCCACTAATTCATGACCCATTCGGTGCCATCGACGCAAATGTGCGTCGCTAGTACGAAAAACCGGGAGCTTCATGCGGGAAAACCGTTGCTATACGCGCTACGCTCCAAGCGGTACGAAGTAGTAAAATAGGACATCTCTACATATTACTTTACGCCGATACATAAGTCAAAAGAGATGTCGTATGTTAACTACCTAGTTTTTAGTTCGTCAATTTAACTTTTATTAATATTACGCGCCACAAATACACTTTAACACCAAAATAGTACAAATAATAAAAAGTTAAAAAACTAAAACCCAACTACAACAAAAAACGACGCTGAAAAAGTATAAAACAAGATTTTCAGAATACTGAACTGAACAAAGTTGCTAATATAGTTGCAAGTAAATGGACACAGTAGACTCAACCAAGATGCCTTCGTTGTAAATTGACAATAATGTCTTACGATACTATTCTGAAGTATGCAATATTCACTATTTAGAGATAAATTTTCATGTTTGGAAGGGCGTAGTCACACGTTACATATACCTACGGTAGCACTTTCATAACGTGTGACTGCGGTTTTCCAAACATGAAAATTGAAACATCAAAAAAGAGTCTACTGTGTCCATTTACTTGCAACTATATTAGCAACTTTGTTCAGTTCAGTATTCTGAAAATCTTGTTTTATACTTTTTCAGCGTCGTTTTTTGTCGTAGTTGGGTTTTAGTTTTTTAACTTTTTATTCACTCACACATACAAACCATAAAAACCAGTAGCTATGATACCATCCCTGGTGGTACCCAAACAGTTTTAAAATATAATCTCGGTACTCCAAAATTAAAAATTAATCACGCCGTTCCCCTTCGCTGCCCATGTTAATACGGTCTTAAGTGTGTTGGCAAAAATTCAAAGTTTAATCGTACCATCAGTGACCGACGGAGTGTGAGTAAATTCAGCAAACTAATGGGGCTGTTACTCAAGCGAGCCACGTTATTTATTATTCAGGCAACCACTGACCGTGGTTGCGGCAATTACTAGGGTGATCATTCAAATAGCTTGCCCATCGATTCTGTAAAAATTCACAGTAAAAACTTAGTTGAAGTGAGTTTAGAGTGAGTTGGAATACTCACTCCACGCTCACTTCACAAGTTTTTTACAGTGAGGTGGTTACTGAATCACACTTTCCAGAATATATCAGTTTTTGTTATGCAGACGAATAATACACTTCTGGACACATCTATTGGCCCACCTTGTATTTGCGGTTTCGATTGGTCCTAGCTAAAGTTTTATATTAGGTTGAGCAAAAAGTTTTTATGCAGCTTTGAACCTGGCACATTCACAATTTCATTCAATAGTCTTTTTTTGAATTTCGAACACATAATTTAAAGAAACAAAAGACAATTTGGAGCCTGTTTGTTGTTATCAAACAATCGAATACTAAGAAAACTTGATTTTATTGGTTTACTTGGATTTAATTCTTGAAAAAGTTATTGATATGGTGTTGCAACAAACATTACTTATTCTTAACATTAAGGTGAGGTTCTATCAATATATAATCTATGGATACTTCGCCTGAAGTCGCCGCCCAAGCTGTGGCACTTATTCAGGCCGGACACAGCCAAGGAAATGTGAGTGCTCAACTTAATTTAAGTCGATCTGCGGTCCGAAATATTTATCGGAGGTACCTAGAGACTGGCGGCTTTGTTCGTCGCCAAGGAAGACTACGATCTCGGGTCACAACTGAAAGGCAGGATCGATGCATCGTGAGGACCAGCTTGAGAAATCATCACCTTACCTCCATTGAGATACAAAACCAACTTCGCGACTTCCACGGCGTATCCGTGAGCGCTCGAACTGTTCGGAGAAGGTTAAAATAACGCGATATGGTACCACACAAGCCAGCTAATGGGCCCAAACTAACGCGAGTCCATCGAACAGTGCGCCTTCATTTCCCACGCACTCATTTAAATTGGACACAGCAAGATTGGAGCCGTATACGCTTTTATGATGAGTTTAAAATTGTGTTACATGGCAATGATGAAAGGAAGAAGGTCTACCGACGTAAGGGAGAGCGTTTCGCACAATGCTGCTTTGAAGAGAAGGTTGCTTATGGCGGTGGCTCATGGACTGTCTGGGGCGGTATATCCGCGAACGGCAAAACTCAACTTGAGGTTGTTACAGGACCACGGCTGCCAACATTAATTGCTGAAAGGTACATTCGTGAGTGCTTAGAACCTCACGTGATACTATACGCGGACTATGTGGGCCCAAATTTCATTTTTATGCATGATAATGCAAGAGCCCATACGGCCGGCATCGTCAGGGAATATCTTCGGGACGTGAACATCAGAGTTATGGACTGGCCAGCCAGAATCCCAGACATGTACCCCATTGAGCACATGTAGGATAAGCTAAAAAGACGTGTTAGGGCTCGTCAGCCAGTTGCCCAGACGATGCAGGAGTTGAAAACTGCCATAGAAGAGGAATGGGAGATGATCTCTCAAAATTTCATAGAGCGGTTGATAAACTCTATGCCTAATCGTATGAGAGCTGTGGTAGATGTCCACGGAGGCAACACGCATTATTAAATTAAACCTTTATTTGATAAAACATGTTTTTTATTCAAAAATCAATTGCCTTTAACAAGGCCCATATCCGACTTGTTAGGCGTAGCTCCATGTTGTATGGTATTCTGAATTCAAATTTAAAACAATACGATCGAAAAAGATGGTAAAATGTATTTGGTTTAAAACTGCATCAATAGTTTTTGTTCAATCTAGCAATCATATTTCGGTAGGGGCCATCGAAACCTAAACTCTAAGGTGGGCCAATAGATGTGTCCAGAAGTGTATTTGGGTTTTGGTTGTAAAAGAGTTAGAAGTTTTTTCAAAGTGAAATTGTGGATTTTTCGGTTAAATTTTTTGTTATTTTTGTTTCAAGTATTTATTGTGAATCGTACAGGAAGATCATAAAACTGAATTAAAAAGATTAAAAAATAAACACAATTTATATATAAAAAAGTAACAGAAACTCCTTTACGAGGCCAAAAGGCTCTTATTTCAGCGTAATGATTCGACATTTAAAAAGTAAATTTGGCAGCGCTGGTATCCTGTTAGTACCTATTATTTTTCAGATAGAAATAAAAAGTATGAATTGCAATACGTACGAAAAGACTGCAAAATAAACTATACACATCCAAAAAAAAAAACAAGTTACATATAAAATGAAACAAAAATTTAAATTAAAACTTCCTATATGAGGTCAAAAGGCTCCTATCTCAGCATGATGCTATGACATTTAAAAAAAATAATGTACCGTTCATTGAATTCATTGTTTTCGGAAAACATTGCTTGTAAATTTTATAGTATAATATCGTTCATCCTTTTTAAATTACGGACTTGCTTCGCCGTCCCCAATCTTGTATTGCCTGTTATCGCCAAGCACAAACACCGCACCAATGTCAGATTTCGTCAATTTTGTAACGTCGGGTATCTGTTAGTTAATAATGCGACGGTCGCCCCGCTACAATACCAGTTGTCCCAATTAAAACGTAAATAAACCGACTACCATACGCAAAACCAGTTATCTCCCTTTGGTGCAAATTTTATAGTTACAGCGCACGGTAGTTCTCTTTTCCGCGGGAATATTTATTCCGAAGAAAATTAAAAAATGATCAGTGAATATAAAATAAGCGCCTGTTAAAATAATGGGAGCAATATGTACATCCGCGTTTGCTCCCGTTTTCGCAACATTTTTTATTACTGATTTGCTTCTATTGGTCATAGCGGGATGTTATATAGCCTATGTCGTTTCTCAGGCTCTAGACTATCTGTGTACCAAATTCAATTACAATCGATTCAGTAGTTTTGGCGTGAAAGCCGGACAGACAGACAGACAGAGATACTTTCGCATTTATAATATTAGTATTGTTGACGCTTCCTGGAAGGGTCACTGCATTCTCCTATCAACCCCAGGGTCTCAAAGCAGGGAAAACAAACATGCAAAGCACTAACCTGGATCCAGCAGGACAGGAAAAGGGAATCACCAACGACGGGGCAGGCGCCGGCCGGTCAGCTATCTCCTTCACGTGGACTTGATGCTGCTTGTTCACTGCCTACACTCGTCAAGCACAGACACACCACCAATATGGAAACTGAGGGTTCATTTGGCCAGTGAAGCCCTTAGGAAGTCAGATATTCGATATTATTTAGAATACACGCGGCGTCGTATAAGCTGAGTTCGCCATCTTGTTTGTTCTAGTTCTTTTTCTTGGCACTCTTGAGAGAGGCGCCACCAGCACGAGTTAAGAGAAGCCCGCGCTTATTTTTATCGTCGTTGACGCAACAAGGATGGACAATGGAAATGCATGGATAAATTATTAGGATAGTTAATGCTCACACATTTCCCCCACCTGAAATCCACAAGGGTTTCAAGAAGAATGCGAAAAATTAAGAGTGAAATCAGCAATAGCTGGACTATGAGCTACTGCCGAAAAAATGCATAAAATTCTAGTTAATAAGGGTAAATAATTGGTGGCTTATTTTAAATAACCTAAAGACAGTGTGTACATATACTCTAGTTAGGTATATAAAAGGAAAATAAACTAATTATTTGGTAAGGGACAAACCTTTACCACCGGCCTACGAAACGTCTTTCCGTTAGCAGTTTGGAGAGTAAATAAATATATAATATTTTTAAAATAAGATTCTTTTTTTTTATCCAGTGTATTTATTTAAAAAAAAATAGAAGTCTCATTGTAGACTTTTTTTAGTGTAGTATCTATAATCTATATATTTGCTATAAGATTCTATGTCTTCGCTAAATAACAAACAAGTATTATAAAGGAAGCCTAAAGGAGTGTTACAACGCAGCGTTTCTCCGCTCGTGTGTAAATCCCTTAAAAATCGAGTCTGCCTATTATTTTTTTAATAAATGTTGTTATTTTTAATAAAAAAAGAGAAATAATGAAGTGTGTAATGCATTACATATTATGAATTATTAAAAATAAATGCATGTTTGTAGTTGGGTTTTGACTAGTTTCGTTATGATTATGACTAAATACAGTAATGCATATTTTTTAGTTTACATAAAGATTTTTACGGAAATATCTACCTAAAATCTACATAGTGTAGGTTATGGTTTTAAGCCCCAGCAGAAGGCGTGTTAACAAGGTCAATAACAAGTACAGACGACAGCACATTAAGCTACTACAATCTATCGTATTTCTTTATTAGATTTCAACTTTATTGCCAAGGCATTAAGGCTCAAGACTGATTGGGAATATTTGAGAGTTTAGGACAGGGGTGGCCAACTTGAGTAGACTTAAGGTGTACTGTTTACCAAAGAAACCTTGTGCGATCTACCAAACACACGTACTACTTGAAATCATAAATCAACAGCGTAGTTTTAAGATCGACTGGACTAGCAGTCGCGATCGACTGGACTAGCAGTCGCGATCGACTGGACTAGCAGTCGCGATCGACTGGACTAGCAGTCGCGATCGACTGGACTAGCAGTCGCGATCGACTGGACTAGCAGTCGCGATCGACTGGACTAGTAGTCGCGATCGACTGGACTAGCAGTCGCGATCGAGCAGTCGCGATCGACTGGACTAGCAGTCGCGATCGACTGGACTAGCAGTCGCGATCGACTGGACTAGCAGTCGCGATCGACTGGACTAGCAGTCGCGATCGACTGGACTAGCAGTCGCGATCGATTTCCCTATTAACAAACTGGTCATGGTTACATTGATTATTATTTTATTACTGATAGATCTCGTACTTATAACATGACATAAAACATTAAGTAAATAATTATCTTCCGTCATAAAACTTTTATGAATTTAATTCAATAATTGTATAATAATAATTGTTAAATAATTTTGTACTATTATCACAATTTCAGAATATATAATAAATAAAATGTTATTATCCTCTTAAAATATGCTTTGGTTTTAAAATATTATTTCTCAATAAGTTAAAATTGACCTATTTTAAAATTAAGCAATTTTATTGTCACGAAATGGTTATCAGATCAAATAAATACTTTAAATTATTTCTAAGGTATTTTTGTTAATTCTTAGAAGCGAAAATAATAAAATAAAATATACAGCAATTCAATAATCTGCGATATTATTTTTATTTTTTGTATTAAGGTCTTAGAACAATAGTGTTTCTAACTCATTTTGACTAGCAAGTCTTTTTTTTTCAAATTTAGAAAACGATTAAACGCTTGTTTATATGATTTTCCTAAGGCTGGAGCATCATCTTTAAGCATAATTGGGACAACATAACGCCCATCGGAGGTGCGATGCGTGCCTTCTTTATATTTTTGTTCGCATTTTTCATCCTCGGGGCCGGAAATTTTACATTTCGGCGGCTCCTCGGACTCCCAAAACCGTTGAACGATCTCGTCGAGCGCACTAGAAGACGCGACGAGGAGCGTAACGGGTGTAGCCGGAGGTTTAGCTACCACGTTTTGAAGAAACTGACCACTTATCACCCAGCCGAATACACTAGAGAGTGCGCATGGAAAGCCCGGGCCTGGACTGAAACGTGAGCCAGTATATATCTGGTCAAAACAGTCTACTCCTAACAACAGATCGATCGGACCGGATTTGTCAAAGTCCTGGTCGGCGAGATCCAGATGTGTAAACTTATCCTTGACGATTGTCGGCAACGACACTGAAGGAATCAGGGATGTGATTTTAGGTAGAACCACTAATGGAATATCAAACTGAGGAGTGTCACTCAATCGAGGTATTATTGAACCGAAGGTGTGACCTTTAATGCTACACACATAATTTTGACCGATGCCACTTACATTTAGTTTACATTTCTTGATATGTAAACCTAATTGTCGCGCACAGCTACTTGTAATACATGAATCTATCGAGCCACTGTCAATAATTCTACGGACATACTGCCACGAACCATCCGATCGCTTCAAACGAACTACTGCTGTACCAAGAATTTTTGTGCTAATAGGTTGATTTGAAATGTTTGACTGAGTAGCACTAGTTAGAGTAGTGTTCATATCGGGATGCTGGGATGAATCCAGTTCACTAGTATGAGACAGTAAACTCTTATGCTCTTCATGCAACAAAGTATTATGCCTTGCATTACAAATGAAACATGTTGACTTAGATTTACAATCGGTAACAGTGTGACCCGGCCTTAAGCAGTTTTGACATAATTTTAAATCTTTAACTAATTGTTGTCGCTGTGTCATATTCATAGAATGCAATTTACTACAACGGTAGATTGAATGATTTTCATTACAACACACACCAACAAACTGACTAACTTTATTATTATTGTTGGAAGAAATTAGAGATGATTTTGGTTGACGCGATAAATATTCTTTATTTGTATTAGGCCGATTTTGTTTACTTGTAGAATTTGATGATGGAATATTAACTGGTTGGCTAACTTCTAATACTTTTATGTAATTTTGTAAATAAGTAATGAAGTTATTAAATTTCGGAATTTCTTCAGTGTTTTGTAATTCAAACCTTTTTTTTGTTTCTGTATCTAAAGGCCTAGACGCAATGTAGAATAAAATAAATTCGCATAAATCATCAATACACAAACCGCGCAAGGCACTAACGCATTCATAAAAGTGTGTTAGATAACTCAGATAAGTTAGACAAAGATGGTTTTTGTATGGGATTAATTTTAATTATTTTTTCTAAATAAGCTATTGCAAGAATACGCTTGTTGTCATATCTGTCCAGTAAAGTTGCAAAAACCACTGAATAATTTGCCGATGTCACAGGCACGCCCTTCGCTAATGTCAGTGCATAACCAGATAAACATGACAGCAAATAGTGAAATTTCTCAGTGTCGGACAATGAACTATTATTACGAACAAGTGCTGTATAACTATCTTTAAATATTTGCCACTTCTCTAGATTACCATCAAACTTTGGAAGTTCCAGTTTAGGCAACCTCACCTGCGAACGCACGTGACCTTGACCTAATTCCGGGCGACAGTCGCTACCTGCGCTCGCATCGAGAGAATCCGCAAACTCAATAACACGGTAATACAATTCATCGAATGACAGTAACACTTTATGATCGATAACAAACGAAGCTTTAATTGCAACTGGTTAACATCATCGTTGCATTCCAAAAATCTATTACGAATCTCGTCAATCTTTTTGTACCTAGCTCGAAAAGCTGCAAATTTAGTTTTAGTTTCTTTAACTGTTTTGGCTAAATCGTAAAGTATCTGCATACTTGTATACTCATATTCCCGCCTTTTAATAGCGGTTATTAATTCCACTTCGCTCATAGTTTACGTGGTATACGATATCCGCACGCTCAAAAAGATAAAAGTTATAAAAGTAGGTAAAACGGAAAAAACGTAAGCCGGTATGTAGGCAGCAATGCACGCGCGAACGTATTGAATGAAATACACGCACACACGTCTCAAGGTTATTTGTTAGTATATAAGTTTTGACTTTGAGGTAGTTCAAAGCTAATCCGTCTCCCGCCGGAGACAAGTACTACGAGTGTAGGTACCTCGGTACTAAATTCGAGAAACTTCGAACTCATGTTTTTAAAAGTAATTTATGCAATTTGTTATTGAATACAAATAAATGCAGCTTATTACAAGGGAATTAACGAGGTATGAATGTACGATTGAATAGTCAATCGGTCTCAAATAAGAAACAATAACTAGGTATCATGGAATGACCTAGGTTTTATTTAGACACTTAGAACTTGAAAGGCAAATTGAAATTGCCTTAAGTAGGTAAGTATACAAATAAATTATAATTGGAATTGCGTATTTAACGTAATAACGAGAATGGAAAGATTTAATTTCCGATAGTAGGTATTTTTGAAATAATTACGCGAGGAAGATTCCTCACAGGAGGCACCATAATTAATGTTGACGCTTCCTGGAAGGGTCACTGCATTCTCCTATCAACCCCAGGGTCTCAAAGCAGGGAAAACAAACATGCAAAGCACTAACCTGGATCCAGCAGGACAGGAAAAGGGAATCACCAACGACGGGGCAGGCGCCGGCCGGTCAGCTATCTCCTTTACGTGGACTTGATGCTGCTTGTTCACTGCCTACGCTCGTCAAGCACAGACACACCACCAATATGGAAACTGAGGGTTCATTTGGCCAGTGAAGCCCTTAGGAAGTCAGATATTCGATATTATTTAGAATACACGCGGCGTCGTATGCGCTGAGTCCGCCATACTTTTTTCTTCTAGTTCTTTTTCTTGGCACTCTTGAGAGAGGCGCCACCAGCACGAGTTAAGAGAAGCCCGCGCTTATTTAAATCGTCGTTGACGCAACAAGGATGGACAATGGAAATGCATGGATAAATTATTAGGATAGTTAATGCTCACACAAGTATGGACAACTGAAGATACTTTTACCCCTGTTGGCGCTTATGACGTAGATTATGTTGTTGTGATCTACCACCAGGATTTGACAAGTTATTTTTTCAATTGATAGCCCAATTCTTAACATTATGCTAGGACACTGATGAGCCGAGGATAAAAAAAAATGGAAAAGTGACAAGCAAAATCGAATTATTAGCGTGGCTAGACGATGCGATGTGATACGACAGGTTAGGTCAGAGGAACAATATTTATGCAGTCGTGGGCAGAAGCTGGTAATCAGAACAAACCAGACCTTGGCTTTCACGCAAATAGGCAAATCAACACAAATAAAATTGACTCAGTACAATTTGAGATAAAACACAGACATACCCAAACGAATTCACTTGATATATTTGGCGATCGTTTGAATCGAATTTCAGAATTTGATGAAATAAATCAATTTCTCGAGTACGATAAAACGGTTTATCTGGCTTTAGATCCTGAGGGACCCCATTCGAAAGGTCAAATAGGCAGGCGAGCTAAGCTCGGTTTCGGTAAAACTCATTTAGAAGGTTTAATAGGATACGTGGAGGTACGAACCAGTATGGTTTAGGGGCATCTATAATACTTCCCAGGATAACATGTTTTTTTTCGAATAAGTGCATAAGCGTTTGTTTTCTCCCTGAAAGAGCAAACTTTGCTGTGAATTTTGTACTTTTATGATTTTGATTATACTTTTCAGGGCTTTTACTTGGCCAACGAATTAGAATTAGCATTACCATTTAACGTAACAATGCTGCCAGTCTTCTGGGCACGCTTCCGGATGACAGCAATGCCTATGAGTAGCTTGACGCCAAAGAGCAGCATAAACGTAGTTAAGCAATTGTTAAAATAGGAAATAATCCTTGCTAATATTATAAATCAGAAAGTGTGTTTGTTCGTCCCGCTTTCACGCCGGAACTACTGAACGTGAAGTTAAAAGTCCGGATTAAATAATAGGGTGCTTTTTATCCCGGAAAAAAATTATATTCCCGAGGCAAATATAAAAAGCGCGATATAACCGATCACCACGCGAGCGAGGCCGCGGGCGGAATGCTAGTTATTAAATAAAGGCTTTTTAGTATGTTAATAAATAGGTTTTATTGTAAAATTTTAAGCTTATTCAATATGTTATTTTTAGTTAATATGCGCACGGCACAGTTTAAATGCTCCAACTTTCAACTTTATTAAGAAGAATGTTAGTTTACCCAGTGGTCAATTAACTATTAATTTTCTTGAGCAATTGGATTAACTAATAATTACAAAAACACAAATTTTGCCAATATTTAATCATTAAGTACTTACTATTTCAATAATTTAAATACAACGAACCATTGACATTCCTTCCACATACAGTACGATATAAGATTTTTTGTAAAAATTCATATCAATAAGATGAAGACGAAAAAGAGTATTTTCAAGCCAAATAAATGGGGCAGCCATATAAAAACCAGTAACATGTAACTACATAAAACTCACGAAACTAGAAATAAAAAGCCCATATCTATACGTATGAACTTTGCTAAGTAAATAAGGCGGGAGTTACACTGGATGAATCAACAGTGTCGACAACTTGTTAACTACGACTTCGACGGGTATCTTTGGCAAGTTCTTTTGATATTGATTTTGTGAGAGGAACGCGAACAACTTTTTTATTTGATTTGCAGAAACATACTCTGAAGGCATATCAATAAAGTTGATTTTTGAAACCGTAGGGATTATATTATGCAACTGCAATTATATTTGTGCTAAAGTAGGTATTCTATAATATCTTCAGAAAGGTCACGTCTAGACTATCAATATCAAATCAGATCAAAAGATAATCTTATGATAGTCTTCTGTAGTTTCTGCCCATAAGGCTAGTCTATTGAGGTATATTAGATAGTTCTTATTTATGAAGAAACGAAGGTAATGTGTATATGAATGAATGCTTGAGTCATGCAAAACGGGCTGCTCTACGGAGTAAGCCTGGATAAATATTTTGCACGGAAATCCAGCAAAAGCGAATGCATAGCTTCATTCGCTTTTGCTAACCTAGCACACACCAAGCATGGCATGCATGGCATGTTACTCACTCCATGGATGTTTGGGCTGTAACTTGCGGGTGCTGCGCTCAATCGCTTATAGTACGTAATTGCAAATGTGTGTAGGATATTTCCTAGACACATTTGCGTGATGTGGCATAGCATGACGGTACTCATCATTACCGATCCATCGCAGCTCTAGCATTAGATTGATATAATCTATCAATATAGGTATATGTAGATATAGATAGATATATAATTTATCACTATTAATCCTGACAGGCTATTCTTGTAATTTATCGCCTTTTTTCGACAGTCTGATCTCAGTGTCAATCTGTCCAAAATATCCATCATCATCATCATCATTAGCCTCTACTCGTCCACTGCTGGACATACTCCTTCATGGTACGCCAACAAGCTCGATCCTGAGCAGTTCTCCACCAGCCACTACCAGCCACCTTTAAAATACCCATAGCTTCCCTATATTATGACAAGTATTTAACTTTATTGAGATGAGATTGCGTTTAGCCTTCGAATGTTATAGGATCGTAATTTTTTGTTTTTAGTTTTTATTATTATTACTTTTAGGTACACTCTTACTTTTCCAATCTACTTTTAACGTGGGCAGAATAGTCAACATTGGGCTCAATTGCCATAAATAAAAATAGACTAGAATAGTTTTCGAACGTTTTCAATGATCTGAAATGGCTTGGTCTGCTGGGCTGTGTGTGACTGTGTTAAATATAGTATCTGTTAAGGAAATGAAAGGTTATATTAAAAATAATACAACATCATTTCAATCGTGTTTTATTGAAATTCAAATGACGTTGTATTATTTGTAAACGGTTGTCATTTCACTAACTATATTCTTATATTCTGAATTTTTAATTCTGAGGGGTAAGTTTACAGTCTGATCTCAATCGCAATCTGTCTGAATTATCGTCTAATTTGAATCATCATCAACCTTTTTATCGTCCCACTGCAGGGCACAGGTCTCCTCTAATCCAGAGAAGGATTGAGCGTAATCACCACGCTTGCTCAATGCGAGTTGGCGATTTCAGACTTAAAGTCCAGGTTTCTCAAGATGTTTTCCTTCACCTTGTAATCAGTCATTGGTGTCCAAGATATACTTAGAAAGTACACATAGCTTTAGAAAAGTTACATCGGTACTTGCCTGGCCTGGAATCGAAAGCGCACACCCATACTTGAGAGGCTGGTGTTTTAACCACTAGGCAACCACGACTACTTTGAGTAAGTTGTCAAAAATAGAGGGAATATTTACGACATTATTGAGACGATATTATGACTAGCCTTTGAACATTTTTAATTACCCAAATTGGCCTTCTGGGTCTTAAAATTATTCGAAAATATTGCACTTTAAGTATGCACGTTAAGAATCTTTACAGTTTAGTAGAAGGTTATGTTGGGTAGAAAATATTATGTGGCCTTATTTGCACAGTTATTTATCCCGGTTTCTCCACAATAATGTAAACACACAATTTGTCATCAACAACGAGTCTCAGTGCCTTCTCACTGTCATGTTTGAGCTGACTGAACCACTCAAGATACGATGGCAAACGCTTTCCCCTGTTATCGACCAAACGCTGCAAATTTCGTATACCAAGCTGACTACAGCAACGTGAAATTTGACGTTTAATTTTCTAATTAAAATTGAAGGATACATGACTTTTTTTTAGAAAACAAGTATTATCCATGCTTCTAAGGTGGTTGCTACATCATTGAACCAATCACAGTTGTTTCGCGGGTCTATGACAACTAGCCACATTAATTTTAAGATTTTTATGGTAATATTTGTTCGAAAAACTGATTTCCTGTAAACAAAACCAAGTTAAGTAAAATGGTACAAATGTGACATTATGGTAAAAATATTAAGACCGCAGCCTAATCGGGGAACACATTTTAGTCAGATGATAGCGACTAAGTTGGGATCGTTTGGACCGCAGTTGATATAATTTTAACACTAAAATATTAGACATCTGGTCTTTTTTGTTTGAAAACAATTTGCACTGTGTTCTAATACAATCCATTATGAAACAACACCAAGATTACATGTTGTAGTTGTAGAATGTTAATGCCAACTCAAATAAAAAAATCTAGGCACAAATATTATATGTACATACATATATACATATATTCAATTTAATATACACATACTAGGAAATATTATTTAGGTAAATTTAAAAACAAAAGTAAAATACAATTGCAATAAAATCATCATATCAATAAATTAATCGCAAAGAACGAAAAATATTGATTAATAATAAAAGTTATATAAAAGAACTTTACAAACAAAAACTTTTTTACAAAAAAACAACCGACTTCCAAAAACCACTACAAAGTGAAAAATAACTTATTTCGGAAGTCGGTGTCTTTGGTTTTGAATATTCGTTTTTTGACACCGACTTCCGAAATTAGTTATTTTTCACTTTGTAGTGGTTTTTGGAAGTCGGTTGTTTTTTTGTAAAAAAGTTTTTATTTTACACTTTTTAGTTGTTAAAAGTACTATGTATTCAGTTGCATCCGGTCAGACTGGAAGCTGACGCAAATATAGTTGGGAAACGACGTAATTTCGTTTACTTTAATTTTTACCCGTAAGTATTCCCTCAACTGCCTATGGTCTTCATCATCAAATTTGCTGCAGACCATTATTTTAACCCAATGAGTGCAAAGGTCTCATCAATATAAATGAATGAAGCCCAACCACAAAGTAGCTACTGTAAACCATTGAGGAATTCCCGGAACTGGCCTTTGTCTTCATCATCAGAGCTCTTATGACAGTCACAACTCATCTAGGTGTAAAGTCCTTATCAATACAAATTAATGGAGCCCAAACACAAGGTAGCTGCTGTGAATTGTTGAGGAGTTCCTTCGACTAACTCCCGGCACCATCATCAGATCTACTCCAGACCTTTATTAAATTGTAGTGCTTTAAAATACTTAATGAAAATGCTAAGAAATGCACTAGTCGCCCCTGCAATTTTTGAAAGTTCCCCTTGTTTTCTCTGGTCTTCTACCATCAAACCCTGATATCCTTATCATGGGACCACCTTGGGAACGTCTTCTTTCCAACAGAAAAAGAATTATTAAAATCGGTTCATAAACGACGAAGTTATGCGCGAACAAACATAAAAAAAAGCATATACAACGTGTAACAAAAAGGGTATATACATACCAAGGGCATGGCATCTTTAGATGATATCAAACGATATCGGAAGGGTTTCAACTCAAAATAAAATACTCAAAAAATTGGTACCAAATTTTCGGTTTTGTGTGTTTCTCAAATCATAACAAACGTGGCAGCACACTACATACGTTAATAACTACTCGTTACCCGTCACGTTACTTGCCAAAATCCGATAAATGTCTTCAATATCTCTGTACGACTAGTATGATAGTAGCCTATCACAGGCGGTGTTTTTCCTCATAACTTCCTAACATAAAGAGATAGAATTAAAAAACCCTTCCAATATCGTTTGATATCATGTAAAGATGCCATGCCTTTCTTATGTATATACCCTTTATGTTACACGTTGTATACGGTCGAATTGAGTAATCTCCTCTTTTTGAAGTCGGTTAAAAAAAATTACACGCAACAGTTGAAATTGAATAAGAGAATTGAATGTAAAAACGAAAAGTTTCGGAGTGATGTCAACAAGAGCTTTAAACTGTAAGAAACTTCGTCTTATTAGAATAATTTAAACTTGTCTCTTACCTACTTAATTTAATTGGAATAGGAAGCGGGAGCGCGGAAAGCTTTGTGGGGTAGCTACTTTTTGCTGACGTCATTTATACTCTTTGTTAACTAAGTCGGAACCCAATGGGCCGAGTGATTTTCGCTAAGTATCCGTAAGTTTGTGACTCGACAGTTTTTTGCTCACAAATTCGCGGATTTGACTCAAATAAAATGGTAATAATAGAAGGGGCTGACTATCAGAAAAGTTTAGATGACAATAACATCGACATATAATGGACATGCCGTACGCGTATAATCTGCAGTAATTTTTTGGTTTGAAAAGAGTGAGAGAGGTGGCCTATGCTTTCGATCTAGCACTATCTCTTTCCATATAGATGATGATTTTGAGAGAGATAAAAATACACCGAAAATTCGTTTCCTCTCTTTCTTTCGGAGTACCACCATTCTCATCTCTAAGGCATGTCAATTAGTATATGTCCATGGACAATAACATGCCGCCATTACAGCCATAGATAATGTAAGTAAATAAACTAAAATATACATTAATACATTTGGAGTTGCCATAAAATACAGAAAACAATTTATTTTATTCTTATAATTATTCTTCTCTATTTGTTATATTAATATTGATTATTGAATGATTTTACTAGAGTGTCTCCATGAAGTTGCGAAATTAAATGACTTGTATCGTCAAAGGCGACCAAAATCTATGATGTAAAAAATCCCTGGCCCGTACATTAATAGATTAAAGAAATTTTATTTTTCAAAGGTTTCTATACGATTTACCCAGTAAAGGTTCAATAGTCAAATTAGATTGATGACCAACGGGTCTTATTGAAATTCAGTTGGTACCATTGATATAATATTAAACAGATATGATATGCTCTAACAAATTAACCAAAATAAATGTGCCGATCGGAGCAGCAGCACACACATGCAATTTTTTTATTCTGCGTACATTTCACACGTTGGCACAGTGTGAGTGAGATGGGGCGCAATCTAAAGCATAGAGAAGAAAAAGATGGCTAGTGTTTGTCGTTTGCGCTTAGGTAAATAGAATCGACGAAAACTAAAGCGACTTGCTGGACTTACCTCCTTTTGTACGCTTCAATTTCAGTGCGCTAGTGACGTATCTACCTTAGTTTAATATTATATCAATGGTTGGTACCATATTATTACTCCGCTAAAGCCTTTATGGACCAGCTGGTTAGATTTGCTTAACATTTAATTTGACATTGGCAACGATTCTCTTGTTCACAAACTAAACCAATTTTGAGTTAAGTGCGTCTTTTTCATTCTATTTTACTATGAAAAGGATAGAAGATAACATTTTAATTTAATCCTGTCAAATTAAAATATTCCATAGAGTCATAGACAGTTTAGACATGATTATAAACATGGCGATCAGAAATACACCAATTAACGTCAGGCGGGGATTAATTTGACAGGTCTAAATGAACATAGTATCTTCTGTCCTTTTCTTCATGAAACATATAGAAAAAGATGCACTGAACTTAAATTTAATTTAATGTGTAAACAAGGAAATCAGGGCCATTAGCGACCAGGCCAATTCCCGTAATTAAAAACATTCAATATCTAGTCGTAATCTCATCAGGGCCTGTAGCCAAAGTAACATCGGTTCATAGCGAAGCGAAATCGAATACCAAACCAACCAATGGCGGGAACGATTGACCACGCGACGCGATAAGTCACGTGGTCAATCGTTCCCGCCATTGGTTGGTTTAGTATTCGATTTCCCTTCGCTAGGAAGCGATGTTACATTGGCTACAGGCCCTGGTCTATAAGCTGACAAAGCGTCTAAAAACTTTGCAAGGTGGTTCAAATTACGGTAAGTTCCCTCTTTGAGGAGTGGCTAGAGAGGCGCCACGGCGCCCTCACCTTCCGCCTGACGCAGGTCCTCACCGGACACGGTTGTTTCCGGAGGTTCCTGTTCTGTATTAGGCGGGAGGAAACGCCAGGGTGTCATAATTGTTTGGATCGCCCTGAGGACACGGTGGAGCATACGGTGGAGGTCTGTCCGGCTTGGGTTGAGCACCGCCGTGTCCTCCTAGCGGCGATCTCTCGCGTCCGACCCTGGTCCAGGCCATGGTCTATATTAGATAGCAACTACATTATTTAACTTGTTTTTGCCCTTTTCGTTGTTGACAGCTCTTAAAAGATAGAATCAATACATTTATTAGGTTTGCCGCTATAAGCGTACCCCGCTTTTGATCTAAGGGGGGGCAACTCAGATTTTAAGGATCTAATTACCGCGGTTGTATTGTCATACACACTACACAAGCATATCTACATAATAGAATATTCACATCTACATAAAACATGACAGGATGCATTTGAGGAATGTGCGATGGAATTGCATGATTTAATTCCCCCATCTCCGTTCCACCATCGGACGACCTGTTCTACGGCGAGTTTCCGCCCTTACGTTGTTAACACCACTACGATCCGGACAAAGCGTTTCGCCTCCTCCTTTATACCTCGTACATCGAGGGACAGGAACAATTTGCCAGCGGCGGTGTTTCCGTCGGACTACAATTTGAGAGTCTTCAAGGCTAGAGTTGGGCTCTTAATGAACTAGTGCGTTTTACCATCAACGATTGCGTCACTGCTTACCATCAGGCGGGATTGCGGTCAAGCGCTAGTTCATAATTTAAAAAAAAAAACATTAGGTGCTTTTAGTGTAGTGTGTAGGGCAAATAGCCGCAAAATATGATTCTCCTTTATAGGTAAATAAGTAAAAGTCAATTTGACTATGCATGCATTTTATTTTATTGAAATTAAATCACTGCTACTTAAAGTAGCCTATTTTAAAAGTCATTTTCTAGGATCTCCTGCTAAACGGTTTATAGCGTCTTCCGTGAAAGAATTGCTCATACAGTTAACATTTTTTTATGTACACTAATCAAACAGAGTCCATTTAACCTTTCTTTAATCATAGTAGAACGCTCGGCTAGATTCGGCAATTTTTGTGCGCTATTGTCGCACGGAATAGGGTATTTGACTAAAAAAACTAATTAATCCGTCAGTCAGATTTAAATAAAATACTAGACACGTTATTTTTCTTTTTTCATATAAACAAAAAATGAAGACGACACAGTGCGTTGAAAACTCGTGTGACGTCACTGCTTTTTAGCGAGCAGTGACGTCACCAGCCACCACTCCTAATCTTTGGTGCCTTTTATATTAGTAATTTTTTATTGATTTGATAAAACAAAATATACGTATCCAATATTTTTCTATAAATTGAATGACGGACTAAATAGAATCAATTTTTTTTTTACCCAGGAAACATCTCTAGTCTCTGGCATCAGTCATCTTTTATACCTACTTTGATTGGTAAATAGGCGAGTTCAAACATGTTCTGCGAGAATTTCAGGAGGGGCAGCTGTCTCCCCTGCCCCCTGGGGACGGCCATGTCTGTCGCTACATAAAATTACCCATTTCATCCTTATCATAATCTGCTTATCAATTATGTACGTTGGGGTCAGCTTCCGGTCTAATCAGATTCAGGTGAATACCACTATTTTATATGGAGTGACATAAAATTACCCACTTACCATAGTAAAATCAACCCATAACTTGGATGGCAATCCATAACCACCCGATATCCCGCATAACGAGCACAAATTCTCATTGAATTTTTACCAACGTTATCAAACCCTTAGAGAGGGTTATTGTAAACGACCACTTATGGAGGTCTAATAGTCGATAAACATATATAAATAAACGAAAATTTTGCGGGGTATCCCCCTATATGCATTACTTGTATGTTACGTGGAGGTAAATCCATCATTGTTTATCTTATCTGTGGGGTGGGGGGAGTAACACTTGTGTTGACGGCTGGGTACCTGTATTATGCTTTAACATCCCTGTTGTATGAAAATAGATTGATAGAAAATTTCTGACATGTTTTGTGATTCTTGATTTATGATTTCGTATGGTTAGGCTTTTTTGCAGCTTTCGCAAATGTTTAAAATTCCAGCTATTCACTACATAGTATAAAACAAAGCCACTTCATCTTTCCCTATGTCCTTTTGTATGATTAAAACTTTTAAACTACGCAACGGATTTTGATGCAGTTTTTTTAATAGATGGAGTGGTTAAAGAGGTAGGTTTATAGTGTAATATATGTGTAATAATATCCATTAAATAGTGGAGAAATACCTACTATTATTTTTGAGGTTTCTAATGTGATGTCGTAAATAATTACATTTCTTCCGCGTTTGCAGTGAAACGCAGGCTGACCTCTACAAGATTTATCAATATAATGTACTAAATACTGTACGTACACATTAAAAAGGTCTACAAAAATGTCCGCGATGGTATATGTATATCATCATCATCTCAGCGTTTATCCCGGTTGCATCCGCGGCTTTCGCGTTGGAGCCCGGGGTCCGCTTTCCTGCACATTCCATTCATTTGTGGTAAGAGCTTGTTGGCACGCATGTCATCTCTTACAACGTCAAGCTAGCACGTCTTTGGTCTACCTCGCTTGTTCCGGCCCGGCGGAGGCGCCATGGCAAGACATTTGTTACCCACGTAACCTGCCGGTTTAGGTAAGACGTGACCGTACCAGCGCAAGCGACTCTCTTGCAGTTTGTCTGCTATGTCACGGATGCGGAGACTGCCACGGATGCGGGAGTTTCTAATGCGGTCTTTCCGCATAACTCCACACATCCACCGCAGCATATTCATCTCCGTGACACGCAGCTCCTGCTTGTGTCGCTCAAGCACAGGCCACGCCTCACTACCATATATAAAGACAGGTCTAATGATGGTCTTATAGACATGTCCCTTAAGCTTAACCGGCATTTTGGTGTCACAAATGACACCTGTCACCTCACGCCATTTTGCCCAAGCTGCGGAAATGCGTGCTTTAACGTCGCAATCAATGTCACCGGACGCGTGGAGCACAGACCCCAAGTATTTAAATTGGTCTGTGCACTCGACTAAGTCTCCGCCTATGCACCCAGGCATAGGGTCTGTGGTGTTGCTGGCCATGTACACTGTCTTCGCCACATTGAGTTTAAGACCTCCGTTCTCAAGCGAGTTCTTCCACGCATTTACCCGCCGCACCAACCGTTCCCTGTCCGCGTCTGCCAGCGCGATATCATCAGCATACATGAGCAACCAGGGAGGTTGCTCATGTGAATTCTTGATGCTGTCTGACAAGACATCTAATATCACGCTGAACAGGAACGGACTAAGGACGGATCCCTGGTGTACTCCGACGGTGATGGGGGAAGGGTTTAGTGTCGCCAATAGAGGTCCTAACAAAGGAATAGGAATTGAGGTACATGTCTCGAATTATGTCAACATAGGCTTCTGGTACCCCTTTGGACCTCAGCGCCCACCAGATCACCCCCCGAGGCACACAGTCGAAGGCCTTCTGCATGTCTAAAAAGAACATATGCAGAGGCGTGTTCTTCGATCTGTATCTCTCCATGGTGATCCTTAGGGCGAAGATAGGGTCCGTGGTTCCGTACCCTGGACGGAACCCATATTGACACGTCGAGACAGCACACTCCTACCGGATCCGGGAGTCTAAAACCCTCTCAAAGATCTTCATGATGTGGGACATGACCTTTATACCGCGATAGTTGCCACACTCCTGTACCGAGCCCTTGCCTTTGAAGACTGGAGTAATAATACTCAGTCTCCATTGGCTCAGGATTTTACCGGTCAGGAGCACGCGGTTCAATGCACGTGGTTCGATGGTATATGTATATCTCATAAGAATATCCCACAATAACATTTTTTTTTGTCATTGACAAAAACCGGTTAATTTTCAAAGCATTTTTTTGTAATTTTAATACAACATTAATACTTATCCAATTTAATACCTTAAATTTATTGTTGATTGCCCTTTACAGCATATAATTTAAATGAATATTTTCGAAGATATTACAGATTTAAAAATTACGGTGCTTCGCGTTTGCGACGGTACCGACGGGCCGAGGCGGCACGGCGGGAGTGACGGGTCTTTATGTTTTTTATACAACGTTCACAGTTTTTCTGTAGTGTATTTAGTATCAGCATTGCACCCGTGCGAAGCCGGAGCGGGTCGTTAGTGAAATAATAAAGCTATGATGCTCTAAGGAAGTTTTGAATATGGGTTGTACTATGTTACTGCTCTTAAAATATAAACAGATCATCTCTGTCAACTATACATTTAAAGATATGTGACATCAAACAACCTGCATTGGGCCAGCGTGGTCGATTATAGCCCTCCCTCCCTCTCGTAGGGAGGAAGCATGTGTTCTGTATGTATGATAGGCAGTACGAACACTTTTAGTGTGATTATGCTGTTATGCTAATTGCCATTGTATGTTTGTTTTTCAAAAATTAAATTCATTTCTTTGTTTGATGACTGTTGAAGCCGTACGGAGGACGGGTCTGAGCAGTTGTGTTACGTTATGTGACGGGTACGATGCGCCAAATGCTGTTGTGTCGGGAGTTTGGTCGTGGAGAGTCTCCAGATCAAGCTCCCTCTAGCGCAGCATCGTTTGGTCGTGTTGGTCTTGGGTTTAACATTGCATCACCTCGCCAACTGCCGTCATCCTTCCTATTCTTAAGTTTTTTAAGTGAATAGGCTTAATAAACTAGTGCGCTTTACCATCAGACGGCATTGCAGCCAACACTAGTTTATAATTATTAAAAAAAAAAAACAGCTAAATGGATTTGGCAAATGGATAGATTATAACGTGGATCAGGACATAGGCTCTTTTTTGTCTTGATATCCCGCGGGGTGCTGACGTAAACAGGTGAACCGGGGCATAGCTTGTGTAAATAAGCTCAGACTCAAAATATATTAAACAATCTACACTTGAGATACGAATATGTAGCCAAGTCTGCCCCAAACTAACTTGTAAGTTATCTGTGCGCTCGGGAACGTTATGTAAGATGAAACGAAGTGTAATAAATCAACGAAAACCTATTTTATTATTGCTTCTCTAGTTTCTTGGTGTAATTAGGTAGCTATACCGCCTTTTCAACGGGGAATTAAGACCCTTATCTGTCGTAAATACTGAACATAATATATAAAAATAAAAAATAGATAACAAATTGGCTGTGGTACCTACGCTAGAAATTGGTAACCTTACAAATGCTTATAGGTGTAGTCAAAAAAGTCGGAAATAGATTAAAATAGATTAGATTGGATTTTTGAATACACCTCTCTAGTGGTGCTTTCTCTATACAAAAGTATTTCGCTGTTTTCTTCGTGGATACCTAATGCTTTTAGAGCAATTGTTATTTTCTACAATATTAAACATTTGATTTCTTCCGAAACTTAAATAATAAAAGAAATACGATACTTCAAAACCGCGAAAAACGATTTTTCCAAAAATGATAAACTTTTGACAAAAAAAAAAATAGAAGCAAAGGTGTATTTATCCTCTAAATTTTGATATAAAAATAATTGAGATCTGTCGTGTTTTGAAGAAGAAAACAACGGAATATGAAACGTCTTTTATTCAACGTTTTTGTAAGTAAAATCAGCCTGAGCTGCAACTGTCCTTTTAGCACTTTACTGCGGGGAGAGGTTGGAAGCCGAGCGGCGTCAATAGTTTCTTCAAATAGCTATTTTCCAAATTCTTCGGCACTAGAGTCCCTTCTTAACATCCTTTTCAAATAGGGATAATGTTGACTGTTGTTGTCTCCAGTAACTTCGATTAACAAAAATAGGCGGTACCAGTTGTAGTGCCAACAAATATACTATAACAAAAATAGAAGTTTTCTGATGCCAAACATTATTTTTGAGAATTATCCTGCGCCATATCCTACGCTAACTGTACACAATATAAGTATACCTTTGAAAACAATAGGCAAACACACACACACATAACGAGATACCAATACTAGAAGCGCTATCTAATATATCTGCTACTGGTAAAACAATGTACCTAAATGTATGAGCAGTCAGTAGTCATCACGAAACACTGGTAATGTCTGACCATTAGGCGCAGTCGAAATATGGTGGTACGTGGAGCGAATGTTGATAAAATTAACCTTTATTTATAATATTTCACGAAATGTGCAATGTAAAAGCTATTGTATAAAATCACTGGCTGCACCACGCAGTTTCACCCGCGTTTTTTTATATGCCCCGCTCCTGTTGGTCACAGCGTGATGTTATATAACCTAAAGCCTTTCTGGATTAAAGAGCTATCCAACGGAAAAACAATTTTCTAAATCGGACCAGTAGTTCCTGAGATTAGCGCGTTCAAACTCTTCAGCTTTATACATATATTAGTATAGAAAGTATATATTTGTTTTTGAACACCGAACATCGATGTTCATCGATGTTGAATGCAAAGATCAACCCTAAGTTTTATTAAAACAACATTTTGATTCTTTAACTCTTGGTTTCTATTATAATTTCTATTATAAATTGGCAAAAATTACATTAACGTATCATATCATGTTAGTCGGCTTTTGCTGCTGACCGTATCTAATACACTACCTGCGCCGCGCGGTTTCACCCGCGTAGTTTTCGATATGTTTTTTATATGCTCGGCTCCTATTGGTTACAGCGTTATCTATATACATGACATAGCCATGTTATATATATAGCCTAAAGCCTTCCTGGATTAATAGGCTATCTAACGCAAAAAGAACTTTTCAAATCGGACCAGTAATTGCTGAGATTATTAAACAAACAAACTCTTCAGCTTTAGCTAGCGTATTAGTATAGATTATGTCATCATCATTCATTTGAGTTCAACGTATCCATTAATCTAAAATCAAAACAATGCTACATGTGACCAAATTTAAGTAAGTTAAACCTATTGTTCCAGCACAGCTATTCACAACCGTTCGATACGTTTCGATGCCGAATCGAACGCTGTTTACAAAACAAGAACCCGAAAATTTCATCAGGTTATATCAAACTTGATTCTACACGCGTGGAAATTATTGCACGGCTACGTGCTTCCAGTATAGAAGTATGTGCTTTCCCAGGATGCCTTCTATTTATCGCTCATCGAAATCCCTTCAGTGGTTTAAGCCTGAAAATGTATAATGCAGGTTGAATTGCTTTTGTATTTATACTACTATATAGTAGTAGTATATCACTTTTCCCGCGACTTCTTCTTCTTCAGCCTATAGAGTTCCATTGCTGGACAAAGGCCTCCCTCAACGCTTTCCAAATTGAAGGGAATTGCCATAATCCCCACGCTTGGCAGGCGGGTTGGGGATCGAACTAATTTGATATTCCACATGAGAAGCGCTGCTGCCAGCTTCCCTGGTAAGAGTTCCCTTAGTCGCCTCTTACGACACCCATGGGGGAATGGGATGGTACTATTCTAAGCCCGGTACCACACGCGGCTTCACGTGACTTAAACTGCGTATATTTTCAAAGTTATTTCAAAATGGATGCTCCATTTCATTCTCGGTGCCAAGGCAAATTATTAATTGAAAATGTATCATATTCGGATATAACACATTTTGACGAACTGTAGAATGGTTGTGAAGCTTAAAACATCAAGTTCTATTTTAAAAGTGTAGGTAGATACTTAAAAGGAAATGTTGAACGTGAACCAGTCTAGCTTTATCTATAACCAAGGCTACTGAAGTTTTGTATTTTAGACACAAATTCTGTGTTCACTGAACCTTGTCCACCAGTTTTTTGGGTTTCCGATATTCTAGATACAGAGACTATTCTATATCACTTGACCATAAGATGAAGCAATGAAAAGTATTAAGTTATAATATTAATAAATTCAGTTCTAGTTATTTGACACTCGAAGTTGTTGACGAGTATATATACCTACCTGGGACAAACAGTCTAACTAGATAGGTCCAACTTAGAGAAAGAGGTGTCTCGTCAAATCCAGCTCAGCTGGACTAAAGTTTTTGACCAGTGTGTGTTGCCAGTGATGACATACGGATAAACGAAACGTGAAACGTGGTAGCTCATAATAGACCTCCTACGAAGGCTCAAGGTCACACAAAGGGCGATGGAAAGAGCTATGCTTGGAATTTCTCTGCACGATTGAATCAGAAATGAGGAGATCTACAGAAGAACCAAAGTCACCGACATAGCTGTTCGAGTCACTAAAATTAATTGTGTCACTACCCTCAAGCGAGATCGCGGACAAACACTAGTTTATAACATTTAAAAAAGTAATAGTTATCCAGACAAAGCCCAACCAGATCCAATAGATTTTTTATTGATAGAGGTTATATGTGTATTCACACGGATGCATGCACAGACCTGCACATATATAATTACAATCCACAAGAGTTAAATTGAGACCCGAGCTTTGTTACCACTTTTGCCATCGACGCGTCGGCTCAGTACCATACCACATACATACGTCATCCGAGCGAAGCCTTGAGTTAAGTTTTACGGATTCTACGTTCACGCCTTTCTCCATGAAATCAGCAGAAATTATATAACGCCACAAATGGTTTGCCAGAAAGAAGTTCTGACTTTTAAATTTTAAAAACACTTATAATTTTATTTACTGAAGTGTCGTCAGAGCCCGTTCACTTGGCAATGGCCACCACAAACTATCGATACGTAAAGGAGAAGTTTTAATTTTCTGCAGCATTCAGCTTCAACCAAACCTACAAGTACTATCACGTTAAAGATAATTCTGAAGCAATTCCTCATATTATTTCCTGTAATTCCTGATTAGATTTTGGAACACAATGCTTCTAAACTTGGGTACCTATCTCCATCGTCGAGTTCTGTGGTAAGTATATTGACGTCGTCGGTACACATAGCCGCATATGACAGCGTCACTGGCATGGCTTAAATGGCGGAACAATGTTCTCCAATGCTTTCGGGACGGTTTTACTCCTACCAGGAAAGCGATGCCTTCAACGCTGTGACGAATATCGATTTTAAATATTCACGCAAGTGAACGGTAATGGGATTACGGATGTTGGATTCTTACTCGATTCTCGACTGTGTTGGCAATGATTTCAGTTAAGCAGAAGTTTCTTAGGGCTTGAAATGACAACTTTTGAGGTTGAAGTATTCCTTTTCATTCACTGTGACTTAAGCTTAAGAGAGAATTAAGTTAGACCGCGAAGTAATTTTTTTTTTGTCCTTCCCTGCATTAGTTGGAATGACAGCTCCCGTTACTTAAATTTTGAAAAAAAAAAGCGATGAGACAGTTACAGAATCGCACTGTTTTTTATTAATTATGTATTTATTTCTCTCTTCACAACATTATTTTCCTTAATGTTTAACAATATTTTTTCTTAAATTCTAGCATATTATATCAAGTAGACATACAGAAAAAATATTGAAATTTTCGTTTACACAGTCTACACCTACAGTCATTATAAATATCAATGGATTGGTTAAGCTCATAGAAAATAAACATAAGAAAAGCAGACACTTTGCTTTTTCCAATTTTACAACTAACACTCTCCTAGTCTATGAAGTACATGGAGCATACCGTATTGAGGCTAAAGCTCGACGATTGGATTTGCCTCTATACGAGGCGCCTCAAGACGGGTATCATCGACGGCCAATAAGAACGCCAGGCTTAAGTAGGATTGGACGTGCAGAATTCTTAGAATGCATCCAAACTTATTTTTATCCTTCACTAGGGGATAGTTCGGAAAAGGCATGCAATTGTAAAAAATTACTTGTGCAAGTTCCATAATCTAAATGTTAATTCTTTTAAGTCTTTTTATACATATACCTACAATATGCTTTTCATTCACGCACCTACTAAGAATATCAGTGCGTTCGTACGTTTCGTTCGTTATTTTCAGTAGGTTCGTGAATAAGAAAAGAAGCCATCTTTTCGATCATAGTATTCTTGTGTCTACTGCTTGTTATCCACGGCTTATGCTGTGGAGAGAATATTTTTAAGTCCGGAAAGTTGGTAGCAAGGTTGCGAGAAAAAGCTGTTACATTCTTCAAAAGACGTTTTATTTTTTAAGTAAAAATGTAAAACCTGATAGCCCAAAAACTCATTTGTCTACATACATATGTTTAGCACCACCGCACTGAAAACCACTCGTACAGCTGGCCGATCAATGCAATTGAAGCTTAATTGTCAGTAGCACGCCTGGCATCCCTGATATCAATTAATTTGGTGTGATGTAATTCCGATTGGACTGATTGATTACACATGATTGTTCCAGATACTTTAGTCGAGAGCAATTTCACCTGCTCTTTCAGTCAGTGATTTCAAACACATATTCTGCAGGCAGCCGAAAAATATACAAAGATCTAAAAGACCTTTTCTCTGTAATAACAGATCTTTGCTCTGCTGTATCACATTATATTATATATACTTGCACATTACCATATACCACATTTAATAAGAATCTATCTAATAAGTCATAGAAACACATGCGAATGTCAGGCTACATTAACACGATAATGAATTGTTTTCTAATTTTCGACAACGTTCAGAATATACATTAAAATAATTTATAATATATATTTATTAAAAGCTTTCATGTAACATTTGTTACCGTGCTTCGAATTTGTATAACAAACGCCACACTTATTTTGGTCCTGTTAATCGTAAATCGTTAACAGCTCCTAGCGTTTAATTCTCAGCACAAAAACCACATCTCTATAATATTTCGTGCCAGTTTCAGAGGATCGATATCGTCCATGATAAATGTTTGTAGCGTGCCTAATCACGGGACAGCTCTGTTGTACTGGATGCATCACCTGCCTGGGATACACGTCACGATCGCTCGTTGTAAATGGTTCTAAATTGCTTTGATCGTTTCTCCGGAAGGCTAATGAATTTTCCCGCTCCAATAATTTGCATGGCTCACCCAACAGCGACACGGAACGCCTCTGTAACTAATATTAAGTCGTCAATTAAAATGGCAGTGCCTATAAGAGATTGTTTGGAGCAACTCCAAATTCGGTAATTTGGACGACATCGACAGTTCGTGGCTCCCCCATTGTTATTTTCGCACGTAGCAATGCTTTTTGTTGGATCTTTTTGGCTTTGAGCGAGTATTCACGAAGACAACTAGAAAGCTGTTCCTTGTTTACTTCCTATTTCCTATTTTAAAGGTTCAAAGCAAAGTTCATTCCAAAAACTTCATCATAAGATTTCAAAATAAAATGAAGTAATGTCGGCGTTCTATTGCGACTTTGCAAATAACTCGTCCCTTTTCGAGGAACGCTGATCCTGTCTAATTTTCGTAGGAATATTTACTCAATTGTAAAGGGAATAGGGGAAATATTTACGCTAATTTAAATGTGATAGGATTTGGAAAACTTGGGATTGTGAAACATTACAATTTTTATTGTCAATTCATTTACATGTTACTTGTCAATAGTGGAGTCCAGGCTGTTTTGCGCATATTTGAGGGATACTTTCACTATCTGTTATACTTATTTTAAACCATATGCGTCATAATCGTCATTCAAAGTCCGACTTCTCCCACTACTAAGCAAAGATTTACCCAATATGCCATATCTTTTCATGTGCAATTTCCCACTCTCCTGTGCCAGCTTTATTCAAATATTACCCGCGATGCCAATAATACCGTCTGCCCATATTCATGATCAACCTTTTTATCATCTCAATGCTGGGCACAGGTCTCCTCTCATACATAGAAGGATTGAGCATAACCACCACGCTTGCTCAATGCGGGTTGGCGATTTCAGACTTTAAGTCCAGGTTTCCTCAAGATGTTTTCCTTCACCTTATAATCAGTCATTGGTGTCCAAGATATACTCAGAAAGTACATATAACTTAGAAAATATTCCATTTGTGGTGCAAATAAAACTGTTTTCTCATACAAAGCTATATAATAATTAAGTTCAATAAATAAATAATATTTCACTACCTTATTGCAAACTTGAGAGTTTTCAATGATGCAGAGTGCTGCTATCTATTATTTATTATCGCCCAACGCTTGTAAGTGTCAAGCTGGAGGTATGGATAACTCAATAATGCAGATAGGCGGAGGCTTGGCAATCCGTCAATGTTACGCCGGGATTACATCTCGTTGTATGTACTGTACTAGCTACTAAAGCTTGGGTAACTGTTTAAATAATGATTGCTTACTACGTTACTAAGCTGCCATTGAAATAAATATCATCCCATTATGTAAATGTTGTTAATATCTTGAGTGATGATCAAAGAACTCAAATAAATGTTCTTTCTCGTTTTTTGTTGCTTACTTATTGATCATGATTTTATAAGTAGTTGGTAGCTTGGTTCAGGTAGCAAATGTATTATTATTAGTATTTACATATTTGTAGGAGTTTAATTCCACAATCCATTTTGCAACCTAATTTACTTAAACCCGAATTTATTTTCGGAAAGCTTATAGATTAAGCATCATTATAACTGAATTGCTAATTACATAACAGCACATTATTTATTCAACCAATTCTCACCGAAAATTTTCTCTCTACGTGTATACATATGTACTTCCAGTACATCAAGCAAACAAACCGCAACGAAAAGTGCGCTCGCTAGGAAAAGCCGCTTGATAGAGCGGTATACAAGCGCTAAAGAAATAAATTGTGCCGTTTACTTTGACGGCAAGTACGGGCTTTTGTGTTATGGGTCGGAGGTTACAGTCTTTATAAATTCAAGATATTAGCTTAGTCTGATCATATGAGGGTAGTACCGATTAGAATTTGGGTCTTTTTAAAAATAACCACGCAGATCTATGTAAAAAAAAAAATATTGATTATCTTCATACCGTTTAGTGAAATAACGGGTCAGGTGGGTAGAGGTGCGCATCAAATTTAAGACTGCAGCAACGCGGATGCAGAATCATACTTTGTTATATGAGGCGTACAGTAGAGTTTTTCACGAGAATCCAGCTCGAGATGATTTCGCTTGATTTGTTCAAGTGTCCACCGCCGTATGAATCTATAAGCATCTATTTGGCGGTCATATGGAAAACTGAGAGCTAGCACTGAGAAGAGTTGCACACTTATAGATTATTTTATCCAGTATTGAATTAACTGTATGCATATATCAAAAGTCGTAGTGGCCTAGTGGTTAAAACAACAACCTCTCAAGTATGAGTGTGCGAGTTTGATTCCAGGTTAGGAAAGTATCAATGTAACTTTTCTAAAGTTATATGTACTTTCGAAGTATATCTCGGACACCAATGACTGAAGGTGAAGGAAAACATCTTGAGCAAACTTGGACTTTAAGTCTGAAATCGCCAACCCACATTGAGCAAGCGTGGTGATTACGCTCAATCCTTCTCCGTATGAGAGGAGACCTGTGCCCAGCAGTGGGACGATAAAAAGGTTGATAATGATATATCATTATTTTTTATCTATACAATGTCCTCTGCGGATCCTCTTTTGAATATGTTAGCTTCTTATAAGCGTGTTGATGATAATCGAAATCCTGTCGGTCTACATACAAACTAGTTTAAGTTACAACTACTGGATTAATAAAAATATCCTCCCCACCGAATGTCGGTTACGGCGTCCAATACTAACGGAGACTAAAGAACACGCGGGATATATTGAGCGACCAAGTCTGTGAGCAAAAACAGATGCACTTTCCTTTGTGTATTTCTTTATTCTCATTTTGCGATGAGAAATCATTGTCAATTCGACAGGGCTCGGAGAGATCAGGAGCAGGATCAGTATCAGAAGAGATCGGTAGTGCCAAATTGTTAACAATTATGTAAAGGCAGTGGGAAAATGGCATGAAAAGTGAGATTCGCAGGGCAACCAACTTAGCCGACATATCCCAAAATATTGCCAAACTTAAGTGGTAGTGGATAGGGTAAATTGCTGGCAGAGCGCATGGTCATTGGGGGGCATGGTCAGGTCCGCTCGTGTGTGGAGTACTGCAGCCACATTTGGGCTGGTGCTGCGAAATGCCACCTGGCTACTTTGGATTCAGTGGAGAGGTGTGCGAAGAGGCTGATTGGGGACCCAGATTTAACTCGAAACGGTCTCCAAAGCCTGGAGCACAGGCGTAGATTAGCCAGCCTTTCGGTCTTCTATAGGATGCATTCTGGTGAGTGTGCAAGGAAATTGCATGATTTAATTCCCCCATCTCCGTTCCACCATCGGACGACCCGTCGTACGGCAATTTTCCACCCTCACGTTGTTAGCACCACTACGATCCGCACGAAGCGCTTTGCTTCCTCTTTTATTCCGCCTACATCGAGGGACTGGAACAATTTGCCAGCGGCGGTACTTCCGTCACACTACAATTTGAGTGAATAGGCTCTTAAGGGGATAGATACCCTCGAGCGGCCAAAAACGCTCATCTTTCAAAGTTTATTCCTCCAGAATGCCTTGATCAAAAATTTTGAAAAAAATATATTATAATCATAGATTCAAGCACAACATATTTAGTGTTTATTATTTTCTATACGGCCTATATTTACGTCAAAAGAAAAATATTTCTACACGGCGTTTTTTAACTTTTAAATCGATATTTCTCTTAAAGCGCTTAGACTTTTTTAAATATTCTTACTCGCAGTAACGTGTATCTGTAAGAGCTATAGAATCATAGTTCTATTTTAAAATTGATGAAATATTTAATAAGAAAAGTAATAAAAATGAGTGTCCGTACGAGTTTCCGCCTTGCGAGGTTCAGAGGGGCTCTATGCGGGACGCGGGCGCGGGTCGGCCGGCAGTCTCGCGCCAGCGCTCGTGAGAGGAGGCTGTGTCACTTTTTGCTCCGTGCACCCTTGGATACTAATGTAAAGACATGCTTCAGAAGCGTAGAAAATAATAACGACGTAGTATGATCCAGTACAAGTCTGTTTAATTAATGATCAACAGCACAGACATCAGTAGCTTTTATACACCATTGAGTCAAAACACTAACGAATAGTCACAAAACTAATAGACAACGGAAACGGAAATTATCAGGTATTGAATAAAATTAAGAAAAAGTTAATAGTAACGCTAGTAATTGTCAATAATTGTGTACAGATATTTGGATTAACCTAATATATCGAAAGTTGTATAGATTTATTTAGTTGAACAATGCTTGATTCAATAAATAAATATCCGATGGGCGGGAAGACTAATGCTCGATAGGATTTTATTAAAATTTGGCGGTAATCGGAAGTTGCATCAACAATTCTAAAATTAATAAATTAATGACTGAAAGACCGGAAGTGTACTTCCAAGTGTGATTTTAGAATAAACTAAGGTTTTAAAATCCTCCCAAGTAATTTAAAGTAATCACAATAAATTTAAATTAACATAAATAATTACGCAATACGATCAATATAAAATAATTATGAAACTAAGTATAGCTTCATAGATGAGCGGGAAGCGCAAGATGTAACACTAAGTACTTCGAGTGCAACGAAGTATTTTTAGTGATTTTGTGTATAATTATTGAATGTTTGCATTTATTGCCGCGCTGGAACGCTTTACGTGATTTTATATGATGTTTTATTTTGATACTAGCTTTCCGCCCGCGGCTTCGCCCGCGTGGTGTTCGATTATATCGTGCTTTTCAGATTTCCTTCAGGAACACCAAATTTTTCCGGGATAAGAAGTACCCTATCTTTTAATCCGGATTTCTAACTTTACGTCTACAAAATTACAAAGCAATCGGTTCAGTAGTTACAGTGTGAAAGCAGAACAAACAAACAAACAAACTCACTTTCCCATTTATAATATTAGTATGATTCGGTTATATCGCGCTTCCAGATTCCTTCGGGTTAAAGTTATTTCTAAGTAGGACATGCAATACCGGTTTACCGGTTTTCATTTTTACCGCCTTTTCTCCTTTCGTTTTTTTTTCGTAACTATAAAATTACCGGTAAAAAATATAAAACCGGTAATTTACCGGTTTTATGTTTTTAGGCAACGTTGTTCATTTATTCACGCAAACGTCAAACTTTCCATTATATGTAATGTTTGACACTTGACAGTAGCTTTGACGTAAGCGTTTGTGACGATTCATGTCATTCATTAGTTTGTATAACTGTACTGTACAACGAGCTAGACGAACGTAGCCAGTCTTACTAGCTTGGCAGTGCGGGATTGAATACCGTATTGGTGGGGCCAGAGCACTTATCGGTAAACTAATCTGCTTCAGGGAATGTGATACTCGTCCTAGAGTGATACGCTTTGTAAGGCGGGTATTTTCAGGTACAAATACCAACCTACAGGATTATGCGACCCGTTTCAGAGAGCACATCTACTTCCTGAAGCAGAAAATGTACGGTACACCCAGAATCGCACTTTCTAAAACAATGAAAGGTGGGTTTATCGACCAGACCAAGGTGGCTGACACTTAACTTCTGGATGACGATGCCATGTGTTCATTCTGGCGCAGTATCTGTTTTGTGCCTGTCGCTTTTTTGGATCAAATGGTTTTCAAGGTTGCACGCTCGCTTGAGTCTGGTTCGCTACCTCAGTTCCTAACAACTAGAGTAACCCACCTGCTCCGTAAATCAGGTAGCACTGCGGAACCCAAAAAATATAGGCCCATCACTTGTTTACCGACCATCTTTATAGTTCTTACATCCAATTTTAAAGTTAAAATTAACAAACATATTGACAGCAACTCATCATGTCTGCCTCTCAAAATGGATGTAGGAGCGGCTCCCGCGGTACTAAGGAGCTACTCCTTAATAACATGGCCATTACCCAACAAGTTCGTCGTTCCCAAAAAGATCTATCGACATGTTGAATAGTTTTTTTTTTTATATTGCCTTTCTCGCACACCAGCTCCTCACATATGTAACAAATACTAGACTGAGTAATTGTACGGTTTTAGCTATAAACAAAACATTGTGAGGAGAAATAAATGAATAATAATTATTATTATTATATAATAAGGCCTATTATGACTTGGTGCCACATACAAGGCTCATGCGGGTGATGGAGTTCTATAAAGTTGATGCAACTCTGCACACCATCTTGATGACGTGTATGGCTAATGGAGGACGGTCCTTCGTTATCCTAGATATCGAGATATTCATGGGAATAGCGATCCGAGCCAGGTCTATTCCAGGGCGATACTTTGAGTCCACTTTGATTTTGCTTAGCCTTGAATCCTCTAAGTACACTGCTGGAGAATACACGTCTAGACTATCGGCTGAGGAGAGGTGATCAAGTTATATCGCACCTCCTTTACATGAGTGACTTAAAATTCATTGCTCCCCACAAATTTCAACTGAAGGAGCTACTGAAAATTACTGAAACTTTCAGTAGCGTTATCAGGATGGAATTTTGTGTGGATAAATGTGGGTCATGCATGTAAAGCGAGGAGAGATTGCGGCATCCATGGGAACCCAACTCACGTTCCGTAAACCTTAGAGCGCTCTCTGCATCTGAAACCGTCGAATGCTTTATACCAGTAACATTGATACCCAACGTATCAATGTTACTGGTATAAAGCAATCGCTGAAAAAACGTTTCGCATCTCATATCCATCTTCACATCGCTGAAAAAAGTAATAAATAGTCTTCTATTAAGCGGAAATAAGGTACGAGCCTTCAACGTTTGGATCATCCCGATTTTATGTACTCTTTCAGCATACTAAAATGGACTCGGTCGACACCCTGGATAGGAGGGTCCGTACGGTGCTGACTACAATTCAATTGCAACACCCACTGACATCGGTTATGAGGCTGTATTAGTGTATACCCCGCGAAAAAGTGAAAGTTGAAGCTTTTTGAATGTTAAGACCCTCCACAATCGCGAGATATGCAGGGAATATTTCCTAAAAACCGACGTGGGAATGCATCGAGATGTGGGCGCGGTTGACAAGGGACTCACTCCGCTCTCCTTGCATTGGCTAAAAAGAACTGGTGCAAGCCAGTATACCTACTTGACACTAAAGATCGCATGGAGGTTTAGCAAGCTACATTGAGGTTATTTCCGGGTTCTCCACGGGCATGATGTAGATTTACCAGCATCCGTTGGCTGGCCGCGTTTTGAAAATGAAAATTTACGCTTGACTGCGCCAAAGGAAAGGTCATGGTTTTAAAAATTGTGTTTGTATGCTCATTTTAAGCAATATGTAACATGTTCACTACCATTGTACCTGGTATTAGGGGTCGCAAACCGGTATACCGAATTTCGAAAATACCGGAATACCGGGCCAAATTTAGGTCTTATTAATACCGGTATTCATTTTACAAAAACTGGGATATTCGGTATTTTCGGTTTTAGTAAAATAAATACAAAGAGATAAAGTTATGCTCTATCTAATTCAAAATACGTGCGCGCAAATCACACGCCTTCGCTGGTTAAGCCCGATAGAACTCTGACTATTACGGCGAGAAAGAAAGCAGGTCTCTTTGCATCTCTCTTTGGTTACAATTCACGTCTTGATACTCTAGTAGTGCTACTCCTTGAATTTTCTTCACTTCGCCACTTCAATGCCCGAGGTTTGCATTAGAAACAAGGAGGTTCTGAGAGTACTGTGTCGTCTGGACGTGAATAAGGGTAGTGGACTAGATGGCATACCAGCGATTGTTCTAAAGGCGTGTTAGCGATTGTGCGCCCGAGTTGTCTCCTGTATTGACGCGCTTGTATCGATTCTCATTTAGAACTGGTGTAGTGCCCAAGTATTGGAAGCTTTCCAACGTGCAGACCGAGCCCAGAAACGAAAGTCGTGCCGATCCTTCCAACTGTCAACCGATTTCAATAACCTCCATACCCTGCTAAATTATGGAGCGTGTATTGAACTGTCGCCTCTTGACATATCTGGAAGGTATCGATTTCCTCAGTGACCAACAGTACAGGTTTCGCCGCAGTCGGTCAACTGGGGAACTACTAGTGTATGACACACACTTGTGAGGTGAGGCCCTCGAGAAAAATGCGGGAACGATTGCCATCTCCCTAGATGTCTCGAAGGCCTTCGACCGGCTATGGTACGCTGGCCTTTTGAGTGAGCTTCCAGCGTACGGAATTTCTCCTGACCTGACTACCCAGTAAATGACATCCTGACTGAATGGTCCCTCCGAGTCGCCGTCGACGGGTGCTCATCGGAGCTCATGTCGACTAATGCCGGTGTTCCTCAGGGGTCTGTTCTCTTGCATCTCTGTTCCTGCTGTATATAAACGATCTGCTGATGCCCGGTATCTATGAGTATGCAGATGACGGTACAGTTGTGGAGAGCAGATATCTGCTGGGTGGGGCTGGTAAGGAAGCAATCCGGTCCGAAAGAGGCTATGGTAGAGCATACGAATGTTGCACTACAGGCAGCCTCCGAATGGGGCGAAGCCAATCTTGTGGCATTCAATGCCTGCCAAAACACAAGCGTCTATTCACCGCCAAAAAGAGCCCGTTCATCTTGGCGCAGGTGCGTTTATGTGGTGTGGAATACTGCCGCATTTGTTGGCTGATGCTGCAAAATGCCACCTGGAAACTTTGGATTCAGTGAAGAGACATACGAAGAGGCTAATTGGTGACCAAGATTTGGTTCAAAACGGTCTCCTAAGCCTGGAGTACAAGCTAAGAGTGGCCAGCCTGTCGGTGTTCTATAATCTATAGGATGCACGGAGAGTGCACGAGGGCATTGCATGATTTAATTCCCCTTCTCCGTTCCATCATCGGACAACTCGTCGTACGGCGAGTATCCACGCTTATGTTGTTCACCCCTCTACAATCCGGACGAAGCGTTTGGCCTCGCCTTTTATACCGCGTACATCGACGGACAGAAACAATTTTCAAGCGACGGTATTTCAGTCTAACTACAATTTAAGTGTCTTCTAGGCTAGATTGAATAGGCTCTTAATAAACTACCGCGCTTTACCTTCAACGATTGCATCACTGCTTACCATCAGGCGGGATTGCGGTAAAGCACTAGATTATAATTATTATAAAAAAAAACGGCGATAGCCGATCTTCCCGCGCAATGATTATCGAACTAGCCTATGGTGTGGCGCGAACGATGCACGTGAGTTGAACTTAGTTGCGACCGACAAGTATCAAAATTTCTATTTCAACTATTTTCACGTCATTGCGTGTTTTGTTGGTGTTGTGGTTTGTTTTTGTTATCCACACACGGTTTTTTTCTTACTATTTCATTCTGCGCTTATGTAACTACTTACTAAGTATTCCTCCTTAACCTAACCTAACTTTATTATACTACATTTGCTAACTTTTGCTTAATCCCGAAAATATCAAAAATACCGGATTATCGGTATTGGTCTGGAGCCAATACCGAAAATACCGGTTTTGCTTAAATGGTTCGGTATTGCGACCCCTACCTGGTATACTTACTTATTTTCTGCTTTAAGACTACCTAATCACATTATTAATATTTTTGAAAAAAATATATAAATTTATCGTTTTTACCGGTTTACCGGTAAAAATATTTCAATTATCGTTTTTTACCGGTAAAATAAAAATTACGCTAATTGCATGCCCTATTTCTAAGGCCACACCCTGTTCATTCCTCCAATAAAAATTAAGAACAACTCAAAAAAAAAATCGTCAAGTTTTTGCTAAGTCCAAAACAATAATATTTTCCTTCCCTTAAAAAATATATAATTGATACTTGTAATTTAATCCGTATAAAACTTGATTAAATTTCCCCAATTTTTTTTCTAGTAGGTAAATCAAAACAATTTCTTTTTTTCATTCTTTAAGTTCATTAGTCTCAGGTGTTCATTACCTAAAATATGGTCAGCTAAATTTTTAAACAATATGTATTCTAAATAAAATGCACCTATTTAAGTCTGACCTGTGAGTTTTATTTAGATGATGGAGTTTCCGGGATTTTCTTTTAAGTCCTGGTAAGTATCAATGGGAATTATACCAAAAACGCTAAATGCTAAATAATAACTATAAATAAAAAAGAATAAACCGGTTCCCATTTTGCATTAATCATTTTTATAAATTAATATTTGTTTTCCCTTTTTTAAATAAAAAAATCCCTGCAACGCAGTATCGAAAACAACATAATAAAAGTAATTACCTAATATGTTTCACTTTAGGGCATGAGTTTTGATACCACGTAATTCTATATTAGGTACTTTTTAGACAGAATAGTATACTTTATAGACATGGTATGGCATTCTACGTTTGTTGCGAGACGTCCACGCTCGAAGCAAGCGAGTAGGAAATGTGCACGTAAATATGATGCGGGGTGCGCGGGGCTTTTTGCCTAGCCCCGCCCAGATGCGCAAGGTCATCGTCGTTACTAATCGCCTTAATAAACTAGCGCGCTTTACCATCAAAGATCGCATCACTGCTTACCATCAGGCGGGATTGCGGTCAAGCGCTAGCGCTATAACTTATAAAAAAAAAACTATTTTATAATTTCACGTATTAATGATATTTATAATGGTTTGAATAGTATATTTTAACGTAGAACAACGACATTTCCAATCTGTTGATATCAATTTCAAATCTAATATTTCAGGCTTCAGCACCTAATTATAAATAAAATATGCCAGACAAGATACATGAAGCATTTGCTACCGAAATTCAATCGCAAAACTTGGCACATACTTTCGAAACTCTAAACTAACTATTGACTGGCTCGGGCGTCTAAAGTTGCTCGAATCGAAGTTAATCTTTAGGCAATAGAAATCTTAGAGCAAGTTCGCCATTTCACGTATAGCGAGCTAATCAAACGGAAATATTTGCATCTCAAAATGTGTTTGGAGAAAATTCTAGAACTGAGCGGAAAACTTTCCTTTTAAAGACTTACTAAGTATTGCTTACGTTTTTATGGTGTTTGAAGCTTATTTTATTAGTTTAGTTATCAAAGCCTGTGTTGTTCCACTGCAGGGCGAAGGCCTCCCTATCTTTCCATTTGTCTCTGTTTAAAGCTGATAAGGCCCAGTTCTTGTTAATGTAGTCCTGCTCGTCCCGCTGTTTCCGTCTAGGCCTAACGCGTTGTCGTTTGCAATGGGCTAAAGTCACGACCCCACGGGTCGTGTAATTACCAGGGACCCGTTGGGTTACGAGTTTGGCCCAATTGCCTTGAATTGTGTCAATTGCAGACAATTGACATTATACATAGGTACCTATATAAGACAGTGTGTACGGTCAGGGAAATTAATTGCCAAAATTTACTTACTACTTCAATTAACAGTGGTGTAGTCAAAGAATGAAGTTTTTGATTTGATTACATAGTGGAGAAATCATAATCAATATATTTTTGACTTCCTTTATATACGTTAGTATACAGTAGATAAAAAAAAAATATCGCATAAGGTATTTACATATAATTATAATAGACTGATTTAATTATTAAAGCACCATAAATCGCCTATAACTTATAACTCCAACCTCCGTATAAGCAAGGCATTATTAATGTAGTTTCCATTAGTAGATGTTATAATAAACCCCATTTAATGTTTTGAATGCATGCGATGCAAAGAAAACTTTCGAATCTAGAATCTTAGGTTGACATCTACAATATATATAAATACTAGCTGTTACCCGCGACTACGTCCACGTGGACTTCAGTTTTTTTTTAATTTCTTTTTTATTTCAATTTATTCCTTATATACAAAGAATAAGCGTAAACGTAACCGAACATATAATGAAGACCAATATTATTATTGTACATGTTTTTTACTTATTTCAAATGTTTTAATCAGTGCACGCCGATAGCAAACATACGGCTAACAATAAACAATATTTATGCCAAATTTCAAAGCTGTAGTCCATTCCGAAAAAATTTAAAAGAGCTCAGTTGAAATTAAATAAGCGCCTGTTAAAATAATGCAAGCAATATTTGTGCGTCCGCGTTTTCTCCCGTTTTCGCAACATTTTTTGTTACTGCTCTGCTCCTATTGGTTATAGCAGGATGTTACATAGCTTATGTCCTTTCTCAGGCTGTAAACTATCTCTGTACCAAATTTAATTACAATCGGTTCTGTAGTTTTGGCGTGAAAGCCGGACAGGCAGACAGACAGAGATACTTTCGCATTTATAACATTAAATATGGATAAGTATGGATTATACGTCATATATCGTCGAATATACATATGGATTAAACGTCACTTAGTTTTGACTAAGAAGTTTCTATCATGTACTCGCAGTTTCAAAGTTGTGCGACAGTGGCAGGAATGATGCTTAGCCAAAGTACGTGTTTACATATTTAGGCTTCAGTGACCTTCGTCTGACCTCTACCTTGCGGATAAAGCGATAAACCTTAGCCGATCGATTCTGTAACAATCTCACCGTGAAAAGTTGATGAGTTTAGAGTGAGTTATTACTATTTACTAGTTGGAATGACAACTCACTCCATTATCACTTCACCTAAGTAATGATTACAAAATCGCATTACAGTTGTTGGTTTTGGATTGGATCGGCAAGATGTCTGGTGAAGCCGTGTGGAGGACGGGTCGAGGCAGTTGTATTGCGATGTGTGCCGGTACGATGCGCCAAATGTTGTTGTGTCGGGAGTTTGGTCATGGAGGGTCTCCAGATCAATCTCCGTCTGGCGCAGCATCGTTGGTCGTGTCGTTGGGTTTAACATTGCATCAAATCACTAAACTGCCGTCTTCCTTCCTATTCACTCAGTTTTTTTGAGTGAATATGCTAATAAACTAGCGCCCTTTAACATCAACGATTGCATCACTGCTTACCATCGGGCGGGATTGCGGCCAAGTACTAGTTTAGAATAACAAAAAAAAAAAAAAAGAAAATAAGGCTAGTTTCTGTTTATTCTAAAACTGTCAATGAGACGTTAACTCAAGAATGTTAACAAAAACAGCTGTTTTTCAGTATAAATCCGGGACAGCAAATTTAATTTCACGATATCAGGGTTGATCTCATAGTGTAAGTTGTTTGTTGGCAAAATTCTACCCAATTGATGCACAGCTCAAACATTTTTGTACTTCAAAGTAGTCTCTTTACGAATCGCTCCGAAGCTTATCTTAAGGTAGTCAATAAAGTTGATTTCCTTAATATTGTTACGAATGGACCTTATGTCGATGGCATAAGGTTCAATATCGCGTGACATGCAGTGTGTCACTTTTGAGCCCTATTTTTCCTAGATCTAGACATTTTCTAGGTACAATAATAAAACGCATTGCTAGACTTAGGACGGCCTATCGAATGGTACAGGTCTCAACAGTTTTGTCAACAAAGTGTCGACATCGAAATTTCTAGAAACCCGTTTCCGGGAATTACCGTAGGTACTTCCGAGTGACCTCGAGGTTATGTGCTATTATTATTACGTCTGGAGGAATCTGGAATGTTCGATCAGCTGGGCTATATAAGGCGCCGCGACGCCGGCACACAGTCAGTCTACACTCGACTAGCGATACGAAAACAGCGACAGTTAAGAAGCGATCTTAAAGAAGACCTACTGCGACAAATCTAACGGGAACTTCGAGTACTGCGTGAAGTAACATCTGTAGCGTTATTGCGTGTTTACAACACGGACTTCGTGGACGTAAGGGAAGACTTCGGTGCAACGTCAGCGACATTCTACTTGTCATTGCCTACAATCGACTGTACCTTCGTTGCTAATAAACTTCGTAACCCTTACCCGGCGTTTAAGTACCCCTAGCCCGTAACAATTGGTGTCAGAAGCGGCATGCCGGTCACACCAAGGGAAGACGAAAGAGTTCGCACGCGACGACAAGCAGCGATGGATTTGGCGCGTCAAGAGGAAGAATCGCTTGGGGTCCCTGCACCCGTAGAAGATGCGGCCGTCGTAACACCGACGAATGTGAGTGCGCCTAGTACCAGCACTATTCCCGGAAGCAGCGGATCCGATTTATCGGTATTACTGGCTCACTTGACGGCGCAAATAAAGCTGAGTATAGCAGAATCCCAGGCGCAAATAAAAGGCATAGTAGCAGAATCACAGGCAAAATCCCAGGCAGAAATCCAGGCACAAATTAAAAGTGTAGCAGAAACCCAGGCTCAAATAAAACAATCCCAGGCAGTAACCCAGTCACAAATAAAGGAATCCCAGCAACTGGTATTACAATTAAATGAAAAGTGGAAAAAGACCAAAGAAGAGGTCAATGAACTTAGAATAAAAACAGCTCAACAAGATGCCCGTCTGGACCAGCAAGACACGCGCATAGACAAACAAGATACGCGTATGGACCAGCAAGATACGCGCATAGACAAACAAGATGCGCGTATGGAGAAATTAAACAGTACCATCATGGAGTTTGGGAAGGAAGTAGAATTTTTGCAGGAGAAGGTACAAAAAGGAGTTATTAAAGGTGTGGTACCGGTACCCAGTGCTTTGCCGACTTTCCAAGTACCTCATTTTGACGGAACAATGTCATGGGTGGCCTTCCGTCTACAGTTCGAAAAGGTCGCAAAAGGCAACAACTGGGACGACGATCAAGCTCTAACGGCCCTTATGCTTGCTTTGCGTGGTGATGCCGTACGAATCCTCGAAAATATTTCCGGCGATTGCAATACCCTAGCCTGTCTGTTAGAAGCGTTGGAGACTAGATATGGAGAGAAACACCTGGAACATGTCTACAGGGCTCAACTCCGCGAACGCACACAGAAGAGCAGCGAGGGTTTGCAACAATGGGCCACGGAAATTGAACGTATGGTTCGGAAGGCGTATGCATCAACACCGGGATTGATTGGCGCTACTACTCTACGATTCTTTACTGATGGGATTCGAGATGCAGAAGTCAGGGCTGCTGTACGTCTGGGTCACCATCAGACCCTGAAGGCAGCTTTGACGCATGCTCTGGAGGTGGAAGCAGTACGTCAAGATGGCCCACAACACGACCGTATTCGAGAAGTGACCGCACAAATAAAAGCCCGACGAGGACCAACTTGCTATGAGTGTGGCAAAAAGGGGCACATTAGAATTGATTGTCCCAGGAAGGCTAAGGGAAGAAGAACTTCTTGGTCACGTGAAGAGGCCGCGGTGATGGCGTGGCGCAAGCGCGATGCGAAGGTCGAGTCCGAGCGCCCGTGCGAGCGAGTCGAGTGGCGTGAGCGGAGCGATCGGAGCGGGCACCGCGAGCGACCCGCTGAACGAGAGCGGGAACGCGTCAAGGACCGCGAGCGAGACCGAGACCAGGAACGCGAACGTTCCGGCAAGCGAAAACAAGAGCGCGAGCGGTCGTGCGGAAGGTCGTGGACTAAGGCAGACGCAAAGCGGGACAAGGAAGTCGAGGACGAGGCGCGTAAGAAGAAGCGCCTCGAGAAAAAGGCAAGACAAAAGGACCGCCGTCGCCAGGTTAGTTCAGGAAGTAAGGGTCGACATTGTGACAAACAGAAAGAGAACGTAAGGATTATCCAGGTGAACGCTTTGGACGAAGACTGGGATAATCGATCATTGAAAGACGCACAGAAGGACGATAGTGACCTGAAGGCAGTAATCGAGTGGAAGCAACGTGGCCAGAGGCCCGCTTGGAGTGAAATATCAGCGCTTAGCCCAACAGTAAAAAGTTACTGGGCTCAATGGGATAGCCTGATAATTGATAATGAAGTTCTCAAGAGGAAATGGGAATCACCCAGTGGACAGGAGGTCGCCTTACAGATAGTTGTTCCCGGTGATAAAGTCGCGTCAGTGCTAAGACAGGTGCACGACGGAGTATCCGGAGGACATCTAGGAGTAAAGAAAACCCTGGAGAAGGTGAGAAAACGATTCTATTGGGTGCATTGCCGCGAAGACGTAGAGGACTGGTGTAGAAAATGTGTAGCCTGCTCCTCAGTAAAGGGACCGCAAACGAGGGCCAGAGGTCGGCTGAAAGTGTACAATGTTGGTGCACCATGGGAAAGAGTTGCTGTCGATATAGCTGGGCCATTCCCTGTTACTGAAGAAGGGAATAGGTATATCATCGTCATGCAAGACTATTTCAGCAAATGGCCAGAAGCTTTTGCAGTACCTAACCAGGAAGCTCATACAGTCGCCAAAAAGCTAGTTCACGAGGTGTTCTGTCGATTTGGCGTTCCCTTGGAGTTACACTCTGACCAGGGTAGAAACTTCGAGTCTTCACTATTTCAAGAGGTTTGCCAACTACTCGGGATACATAAGACTCGTACAACACCGTATCACCCACAGTCAGATGGAATGGTCGAAAGATTCAATCAGACGTTGGAGAATCATTTGGCCAAAGTAGTGGAAGAACATCAAAGGGATTGGGACCAATACATTCCACTCTTTTTAATGTCATACCGCTCAGCAACACATGACAGCACAAATTGCACACCGGCGAAAGTCAACTTCGGCCGAGAAATTAGACTACCCATAGATGCACTAACCGGAACACCTCCCGATGCTCATATCCTAGCCGTCGACTTTGTGGCCGACCTGCGGCGTAAATTAGATGGTATACATGAGCTAGTGAGAGAGAATGGTCTGAAAACCAGTGAGAAAATGAAGATCCGATACGACCGCAAAGCTAACGTGCCCGGATTCGAAGAGGGAACTTTGGTATGGTTACATAATCCCATTAGAAGAAAAGGAAAGAGTCCAAAGTTCCAAGCCAAATGGGAGGGTCCGTACACGATAGTAACCAGAATAAACGATGTCACCTACCGGATAAAGAAAGGACCTAGAGGGAAGCTGAAGGTCGTACACGTAGACCGCCTAGCTCGCTATTATGGATCAAATCATGCTCGGGACGAGCATGACTAAGAAGGGGGCAATGTTACGAATGGACCTTATGTCGATGGCATAAGGTTCAATATCGCGTGACATGCAGTGTGTCACTTTTGAGCCCTATTTTTCCTAGATCTAGACATTTTCTAGGTACAATAATAAAACGCATTGCTAGACTTAGGACGGCCTATCGAATGGTACAGGTCTCAACAGTTTTGTCAACAAAGTGTCGACATCGAAATTTCTAGAAACCCGTTTCCGGGAATTACCGTAGGTACTTCCGAGTGACCTCGAGGTTATGTGCTATTATTATTACGTCTGGAGGAATCTGGAATGTTCGATCAGCTGGGCTATATAAGGCGCCGCGACGCCGGCACACAGTCAGTCTACACTCGACTAGCGATACGAAAACAGCGACAGTTAAGAAGCGATCTTAAAGAAGACCTACTGCGACAAATCTAACGGGAACTTCGAGTACTGCGTGAAGTAACATCTGTAGCGTTATTGCGTGTTTACAACACGGACTTCGTGGACCTAAGGGAAGACTTCGGTGCAACGTCAGCGACATTCTACTTGTCATTGCCTACAATCGACTGTACCTTCGTTGCTAATAAACTTCGTAACCCTTACCCGGCGTTTAAGTACCCCTAGCCCGTAACAATATAATATAACACTTTCTTTAGTATACATGGGTAAATATATCAAACTATATCTTTCTAGTTTTAGCTGACCTCTCGTGTATAGATTTTTTTCTTCAATAAGAAGTCAGCTTATAGTGGTTCTGGCATACATGTAAGTATGCATGTACATATGTGGAGTTAAAGCAACTACGAACTCTGTAACTTTTCTGCTCTTTGGTAGCCCGGAACGCTGCTTTGATGTCTGAAAATTAGATTATGGATAAAGTCGTTCAGGTTTGCTGTTTACGAACAATGAGAACTGTAAGTATGCGTATAAAAAGCTTCGATCGTATTCACAAGCATACTATTGATTATAGATAGGGATATATCTTGGTACTATACGTACGAAGCGTTGGGTGACAAATATTTTCTTTCGCTAGCCTAAAATAACATCGAAACTTATTTATTAACCGAACTCGTACCATGAACCACATTTTCGCCAGTTGGTAACGTAATAAAGATAAACAATATTTTCATGCAGCACCCACTTGATATTGGCACTGATGTATTCATGTGGGTATCTTTCGCGTTATATTATACGATTGTAAGACCAAGTTAGTGCATTCACAAAGCGAAAAACTTGACTGCAGACGTTTGAATAATTTCGACAGCCAGTGAGCATGCTCCGCATACCAAATTACGCATGTTATCTATAGTTTGTTTCAAAAGCATCTGAGAAAAATGTAAACAAACCTTGTACAATTTTCATGTGTTTAGAAGATATTGTATCAATAATCTATACTAGTATATAAAGCTGAAGGGTTTGTTTGTTTGCTTGAACGCGCTAATCTCAGGAACTACTGGTCCGATTAGAAAAAATCTTTTTGCGTTGGATAGCCCATTAACCCAGGAAGGCTTTATATAATATCACGCTGCGACCAATAAGAGCGAAGCATATAAACAATAAACATATCGAAACCTACGCGGATGAAACCGTGCGGTGCAGCTATTATTATTTAAAATGCTATCCAAAAAACATTAACCAAAATTGAGGTTATAAAATTTGCTTCAACTGTCAAATGAACCGCAATTACTAATCCCAGCGTCCTCCCGTTTCAAGGCGCCGAAGGAGACTCTCTGGTCGGGAGACAACACGGACTCCCGGCCACCGTAGGCGTGGACTTGCGCCCGGTTCCGGGTTCACAAGGACCAATGCCTCCTAGGCCAGGGTTGTAGGTTGGTTAAAAAAAAAAAACCGTAGCCCTAGTGCACAGGCAAGTGAAGGAACACGGGTGGGTTTTAGTCAGTCAAAGTCTGACACGCCCTTCCGCTCCGCCCAGAGCGGGAGAGGTCATTTGATGATTTACCCAAAACAACAAAAAAAAAGGTTTAAAATTAGAATTTTGAATTAAGTATTCAAATATTTAAATTAAAGCTCTAAATTTGTAAGTAGCACAAATTTTCAACCACATAATAGTTCGTTTACTGATCAATTTTATTACATTCATCTGATACGTTTGGCACCGATCATAAAGCCCGTAATGCACATGTCTTTAATTTGCACAGAAATATGCACGTAGCGCTAGCGTGGATGCTATTGACCTAAAACAACTTCTGATTTGTGAATGTCACGATGGCATGTAATCTAAGATGCGACCTAGTGACCTGCTACTGCACACTTCCATCCTATTTTCATTTAAACAAAAAATGTTAACTTAGCTTTATTGTGTAGGTATTAAAGTTATTTGTCCTTTAATTTATACTTGTTTACGTTTTTGGCGAATATGTGGCAATTTTTCTGTAGGTATTTGTTTATTTTTGTGCCAGTCACACGCATGTGTATTATGGGTTAAACTTACCATTGTCGGCAATCCACTCACGTAGATCTAGCCTAGCTCCCCACACTTAGATACGTAAAATATTTTTTTGCAGGTATTTGGCACAACCACGACAATACCGTCGCGTTGAGCGCGAGCGGCGCCGGACGGGGCCGATAGCATAGAATAAAGAGAGGAAGTACGTTATCTTCATACAAACGGACCGCGCGCGGCTTGTATGTCTGCGCCATAGTATCTATGCGTCGCCGCACGCACACCTAAACACAATATTAGAGTGCCTATGACTGCGCTAGTCGCGGCTAGCACGGAACGAGGTTCGCGCGTCACGGCTTTTCGGCACATTATACTCTGTTTTTTAATCTCGTAGACTAAATTGACACATGCAAATGTCAAATTTACATTATTAATTTTGTATTATTACGTTTTTAATAAGTACCTACACATTATTTCAGGATAACTTATTGTAAAAAAACGATACTTGATTTTACGAACGCTAAGTTTCGGCACTATTTAAGAATTGCAATAAACTGCCAACACTCTTAATATCAGTTTAGTCTACGAGATTAAAAAACAGAGTATAGCTTTTAAAAAATGATCACATAAACTGCAAAGTTGGTATGTCTATTTATGAACAAATAAAAGACTTATATTTTTCAAATTATATTTCTAAAAGTTATTTACAAGGATACGGATATATTACACATTAAAGTTTAATAACAACGCGTTTCGTAATAGTCGAAACCGAAGAAAGTAGGTATTTTTCTGTAGCTAATTTGTAATTTTGTATTAAATGTGTGATTCAATAGATGTTATGTTTGTATTATTTATATTTGTATTAATTAAAAATAAAAATAAATATGGTTCTTTATGTGTACAAAACTAAAAATAAAAATTACAAAAAAAATCTGACTAGTATATGTAAACTAAATACTAAGCAAATAATTTAAACATAAGCTCTTAGTCTATAAATATTTGTTAGCGGTTTGGGCGACAACCGTAACCGACGAAGCGCGGACAGTTGTCAACCCTAAGACAGTAGGCAATTAAATCGCGGATTGGGTCGCAGATAACCTACTTCCTCTCTTTATTCTATGCCGATAGTATCAAGGATCGCGCCCGCGCCGGCCTCACCCCCCGCACAACCGTCCCGCAGCCATGGTGCGCGACAAGAAACCTCCGCATAAGCAAGACTCACAAAAATGTGAGTAAACCTTTTTTTTTTGTAGTGTGGCACTAGTTATGACTTTGTGCCAATTTCAAGTAAAATACAAATCTTCAAAAATTCTTCTTTCTTTCTTTTTTGGCTTCGCACGGTTAGTGCATTTAGCCAATGTCACGATATGAATTATTCATGTCGAAAAAGACGGTAACGTGAACCGTCTACAAGGGAGGTTCGAGGCAAAGTCATGATGAGACCACTATGCTGCTATATCTCAATGTTCTTTATGAATTATTTACTGTAGCACTTTTTATTACATAAATCACGCACTTTTATTTAGTAAACAACACTATAAATAATTTCAAAGTCCAATGAAACATAAGCGTGACACTTAGCTTAACTTTCGCGCCAAAACTCCGAGTAATAACTTGAATATGTGACGTCACTTTACTTTAAATTCACAGAAATAAATTGTAAATCACCATGACTAACTACTAAAAAGAAACTGAATGTACCTACGTATCAATCAAATCACAACTTGGAAATTGAAATGCGTATCTGTCGGCAAATTGAGGTATCAATTTGCTTAACGATTCATTTCCTTGACGTCACTTAATAGTCCTAAAAGGGTGAATAAATAATGAATGGTGGAAACTCGCTTAATGCTAAAGAATGACTAGCTTTGCGCCAGCAAAGGCCTGTCCGTAAAAAAATATTTTACAATGCTTCGGACAAAAATAAAATAATAGACTGCCTATCTGAAGAATAGAGTTAATGTAATGACCAATTTACACGTTTTCTTTAATTACGCTAAAGTAAGTGCATAGACAGTGACAGAATGTCCATTCCATTCACTCCTTTCTTTCTTTCACAATTTAAGCAGATTTTCCTGTCTGTAACATTATATTAATAAACATGGTTTTTATTAGCATAGTAAATTCCAGATAAAGTCAGATTAAAAGTGATTTTCAATTTAATTGATTTTAATACGCTTAAGGTCGTAATTAGTATTCATTATGTGCGATATGTTGTAAAAATAAAAGAATATAATAGTGCGTAATATATTCAAGTGCTTTCTCAAATCGTCCTATCCGTTGTACCTTTTGGGTAAAAACTTAAGTTTCTTACCCAAAATCTACGATTTCTTTTCTGCAAACTTTTGAAAATTTTTAATAACGTTTTATCAGACGATGAGTTCGAAAAGTAAAAAATAATATTGGTTTATTTTTGAGAAGAGGAAGTAGGTATTTACGTCACACAAAAAGTTATTTCGGAATCATATTCCTTGATTCTGACACAGATTTGCACAGCATAATTTCAGTACACTTTCGGATTCTCAAGCATAATACCTATAAATAGCTCGGTACCTAAGCGCTGGTCTGTAAAGGAACGTGGTAACTAAGAATCGTCATGTCAAACGCAGACGGCGATTGGCTAGTCCCCGAGGATACTCTTAAGGCATAGTGGGAACCAGGAAACGAACAAAAAAGCAGTTGAATACACGAAACAGATAAGTTCTTTGGTTGAATAGCTGACATTCTAAATTAGAAAAATGTTCGTTTTTGACAGCGAATTTATTGAAGACTTTGTTAAGATTTTGAATCTTTTAATAATAAATATAAATTAAATTATTATCTAATATAAAATATATATATTAAGTTAATTTATTTTTTAAACTTTGTTGGTTTACCATGTAGTTTTAAATAGCTAGGTTTAAATACCTTGTAGGTGAAATAAAATAATTTTTATTATTACCACAGAAGTAAGGAAAACTTGTGAGATTTGCTAGATGGCACTGTTGGCGCAGTGGTTAAGCTATTGTAGGCTGCACTGCGTGTCGCAGGTTTGATTCCTGCACACTTATTACGTAATTATTTACTGTTATAGCGGCATTGGAAATACACACTCTGTGAAAATTTCAACAGTTACCTATAATACGTTTATGAGGTACAGCCTTCTTCTGCCTATAGATGCCCACTGCTGAACAAAAGCCTTCCCCAAGGCTTTCCACGATTACCGGTCTTGTGCTGCCCGCATCCATCGGCTTTCTGTGACCTCCACCAGGTCATCCGTCCACCATGTTTGGAGCCTCCCTACGCCGCGTCTTCCGCTACGTGGCCGCCACTCTAGAACCTTATTGCCCCATCAGCTATCGGTTCTACAAGCAATGTGCCCTGCGCACTGCGCATTGCCACAACGACTCGAAACTTGTGTTCCGAACAATTCTACAAATGATTACCAACAGCGCCCTTCTGTCAACGTTATTCGAATGTCAAAAGGTCTTTTAGCTTTTAATTTCATCTTAAGCCTCTAATACTCCACATTCCCAATATAATCCTAACTTTATAATTCCATTGGTCTTTATATCCCTTGTAATAAGGTCGCTGTTGAATTGCTGTTACTCACAAGTTTGACAGAATTAGAATGACCTTTATTTTCATTCTAATAAAGTTCCTGTGAAGTTGCTGCTATTAGAGGTAAAATATGTAAATGTGAAAGGGCAATAATAACCCCAAAAGAAATAGTTCCCAAAGAAACATAGAAGTTTCTAACTGCCTCACACTAACTAATTTACGTAGGCTAACCAAAAGCAAACAATAAATTTTTCTCTACAGTAAATGTCCGATGTATTCTGAGCAGCATTTTCTATACATTAATTAAATTTAGGTTTTTCTATACACTAAATTAGTGATACATTGGTGCGTCAGTACTATGATATTATAGGTGACTACATAATTTTATTTTTTTTATTTATTTTCTCGGTGGTAGCCCATAACAAGGCAAAGTCTTGCCGCCAAGCAATTCCTCATGTTCCGGCATGATCACATGATGTCTGGTAAAGCCGTACGGGAGACAGGTCTGAGTGGTTGTTTTGAGTGTTTGTTTGTGTTGCTCGAAGGTCAAATGTTGTGTCGGGAAAAGTCCCGACACAACACGGCCCATCGGCCGTGGAGACCCTCCACGGCCAAAGGGCCGTGGAGGGTCTCCAGATCAATCTCCCTCTCGTGCAGCATCGTTGGTCGTGTTGTTCGGTTTAACATTACGTCACCTTGCTCAACTGCCGTCTTCCTTCCCAATCACTCAGATTTTTTGAGTGAATAAACTGCTAATAAACTAGCGCGATTTACTACCACGATTGTATAATTGCTGACCATCAGGCGAGATTGCTGTCAAGCACTAGCTTATAATAATAAAAAAAAACAATTATTGTTTGTATACATAGTAAGTTCCAAGCAGCGGGGGTAATTATTATTGTTTATTATAAAAGGAGGTTTCTTTGAATCATGATGCTTTTAATAGTCTTCTTCATTATTGACTGCACAGTACCTATTTATGGCTTTAGTAATGCAAGAAAACATTAATGCAAAGTAAGTAAATAAAATTTATTTAATTTACTACAATTAAATTTATAAGCCACTTATTATTTTGTGAATGTTTGAATATAGTTAATTACGTATGTAATTAAAACGGCGCATTCATTCCCCGCTTGGGTAAGCGACCCACAATATAAGCAAAAATTATGACACCTGTAGGTATTTAATTAAGTTCGCAAATTTATTCTTAGAGCTCGGTTTATTGGGTAATGTTAGTACTAGCCCCGCACGATGATATTGCGATCGGCGGCCATCTTGGTGACGTAGTCGACCTCGCACCGTCAGTACCGTTCGCAAGTTCAGTCCGCGCTTACCCACTTACGCACATCGAATATTTTTGTTAGTTTTTTGTTTTTGTTATCCTGTTTTATTGTTGTTCTTGAGTTTTGTTGTTTAGTTTTGTTAGCTGTTACTCGTTAAAATGAGTAAGAAATTAATTCACAATCGTGCTCGTGAAATTATAATTAAAGTGGACAATTATTTTGTTAAAGAAAAAGAGGACTGTAAGTTAGTTCTTGAAAGTATAAACCGTGCTTTAAAAAGTACTTCGGACACTACTGAGGACATTTTAATACCGAAGCAACAGCTAAACCAAAGTCACGGAGCGTGTGGCATGTGCCACAGGCGTTGCAAAAAATACTGTGACTAAATTGCGACGAGAGCATGAGTCGGCAACAGCCAGTGGCAGCAAAATGAGAACTCCTACTAAAGGAAAAAGACAAAAGAAGGAATATTTCGACGGGTTTTCCGTAACAGCTTTAAGAAATATTATACATTCAATGTATACGGTGAGGAGAGAAATACCCACAATGCGCAAAATCTTGGCGGCTTCAAAATTAGACCTTAATTATACCAATAGTGAAACTACATTAAGAAAAATAATTAAATGTGATTTAGGCTACCAATTTAAACGATGCTACCAAAAAAGACTGGCTCTAATTGAAAGACCCCAAATTCAAGCGTGGAGGGCTAGATATTTATGACGTATGAAAGAAAATGACTCGCTTGCTAATAACAAAAGACCCGTTATTTATCTCGACGAAACGTGGATACACGCACACTACACGGTAAAAAAATGTTGGCAAACAGCAACCGATGTCGGAGTGAGACGGAACGACAGCCCCGGCCGCCGATGGATAATAGTTCACGCGGGAAGTGAAAGCGGTTTTGTTGACAATGCCCTTTTAATGTTTAAAGCAGACACCAAAACGGGGGATTACCATGATCAAATGAATGTTGAGAATTTCACCAAGTGGCTTACAGAAAAATTAGTACCCAACATACCACGCAACTCCATAATTGTGATGGACAACGCCCCTTATCACAGTAGGGAAGAGAATAGGCCACCAAGTATGAACAATAAAAAACAGTTGATGGTTGAGTGGCTACAAGCTCACAACATCGACTTTCCCAACGACAGTACAAAACCTGAACTGTATTTATTAATTAAACGGCACAGACCGCCGAAAAATTATAAAATTGTCAATTTATTAGCTGCCAATGGCCATGAGGTCGTTAGATTACCACCCTACAACTGCGACCTCAACCCCATTGAGTACATCTGGAACCTGGTAAAGATGAGGGTGTCAGAAAAAAATGTGGAGCAGTTGGAAAGTCGCATTGAAGCTCTGACATTGGAGGCGTTGGCGTCAATAACTCCAGATGACTGGCGAAAGGAAGTCAATCATGTTAAACGGCTTGAAGAGGAATATTGGAAAAAAGATCGAATAACTGACGAGTTATTTATCATAAATACGGCAGACGACAGTGAATCGGAAACGACAGACACAGAAAGCCGTTCTGATTCGGAAGACTGTATGAGTGGAATTGAATAAATAGAGTAAGATTATATTGAATTATATATAAAAAAAATTTTACATACTATCCTGGTGTTATTTGGTACTCTGGTTTAATTCCCGCTCACAAATTAACAGAAATGTAGTTAGCAAAAGTTAATAAACATGTAAGAAAGATATACGAATAAGTATATTTTTCTTACGTCTACAAGAATTATTTCCTTGAATTTTTTAATAATGAAAGTTTATTTGTCAGAATATGGATGAGTAGGTATGTGTATGTATAATAAAATTATAAAATACAAATAAATCCTTAACCCGAAAGAATGTTAAATGCAAAATTAATAAACTATAATTTTGCATTTAACATTCTTTTGCTAGCTGTCCTTTCGTGTGACAGATGACGTCACAAAGCTGTTATTGTGACAAGGTTCCGTCGCAATATCATCGTGCGGGGCTTATAAGAAAAAAAAACAAATTTTATAAGGAGGAAACAATGGAGAGGAATACGGCACATTGCCCATAAAATTTTATGGCCAATAGTCTCTCTGAATATAATTAAACAGCTTACAACTTATGCCAGAATTTAGAGGTAAGTAAACGTACTAAATAAAATCGAGCTTGTATTATGTTATAACATAGGTACGGTCAAGAAGCAATACAATAGGTAAAGAAAACCCCGTCGGACCCATAAGGATAATACCTAAAGGTTAGGTAAACACATGACCAAATAAGATATGAAATTTTACATAATCATCATAGTAACAATACTAGTGAATCTTGAAATAATCTTTTTTTTTCCGCGAATTAATTCCCACTTCCCCAAAATTTGTTATTTTTTAAAAAAGTGACTAATCCATTTTCGACGGTATTAATTTTTTTTAAGTTTAGCCCGGCTTTCTAGGCATTAGTAGAATCAGTTATCGATACCTAACAATACTTTCACGGATCGGACAGGGTTTTCTTTACATACTGTATATTTAACAGTTTTCACACAATTACCATTCCCACAAAGCGGACGTATATCACGTTTCTATACTGTCAATATTCATTGGGAAAGGTAATTGTATTAGAGTCAAAAAATAATGAACGGTACGTAAATGACGCGATATTATGATCCCTTTTGAGGATGGGACATCATCAAATGACCTCTCCCGCTCTGGTCGGAGCGGAAGAGCCTATCACACTTTTATTAATTAAAACCCACCCGTGTTCCTTCATTTGCTTGTGCAGGGACCACGGTATCTCCTTCGAACAATCCGCTGCCCTAACAGATGTTAGAGCTGAGGCCATTATCCGGGGTCACGGATCACCCTGACCCCCGAAAATGGCCTCTGCACTACAGTTCATTAAGCATAGGCTGATGACAAGATGCGATTTTAAAAATTGTAAATAAATGATAACGTTTAATCCAAGAAACATTATGTTCATAAAACGAAAATGACATTTGACAAATATATGTCTTAAATTAACATCGCCATTGAACACCACGCTGTAAATTATAAATATAAAAATTGGGCTTTGTTTTTGGCTCACAAAAAACTCTAACAATGGTTGTTGCAACGTATAGAACCATTATAAGTACCTACGGAACTGCAAACGCTCCAAAACGCGTAATTACAAAAGCAAATAAGCTCCGCACATATAAATATAATAGTAATGAATATGTAGTGTGACACCATCTAACCTAAAGCGTCTTTAATTACTTCCTTACCTTTCTAGGTTTCTAGGTTGATGCGTCACTATGACGCAAACGTCAAAGCTGAGAAAGGCCAACAAAGTTTTTCGCATGAAAAGCGCTCCGGCTTGAAAACTTTAATGTCACGATTTAGAAACGGAATCATAAAGTAAGCTAACCAACCCTTTGGGTCTTAGTCTTTTGTCACTGGTCAACCATTCTCATTATCAGTACTAAGGTACCTAGTACTTAACACTAATTTATTTTAGTTACCCATCTCCCTAGTCTTTTCCCAACTATGTTGAAGTAAGCGTCCAGTCTGAACAAGTCATTTCTATATTTGAGCATGAGACATCGAACTGTCATAGTCAAATATATGTACATCATCATCATCATCTCAGCGTTAATCCCTGTCGAATCCGTAGCTTTTCAGCTTTGGAGTCTGGGGTCCGCTTTATATAATATATTTAAAAAAATACATGCAGGTTTATTATGTATCAAGGGATCCCGGATCCCGCATAATTTCCTTCATTTGCCAAAGCCCTCTTTTGGCTTCGAAGGCGACTGCACTACGGAACTATTGAAATCGGTTTCCTGCTGTAAGATCGATACAATTTAGATAAAGTGACAGCAACGTTCGGTGCTTTTAATTAATGAAATTTATTTAGGTAATTTAGACTATAATTTCCATTTTCGCTTACTTGATATTAAGCAGTGTTATTCTTCGTAACTTATATTAATTTTGAGAAAAATGTAGATAAGGGGACGACAATGACATATTTTGAATAAAATATGCGTGAATGCTAAGTTATTTTATTGATTAAAATTTTGTCTGGGCATTGCTGAATAAATCACAAAAATTAAAAAAGAAAAATTCTGATCGCACGATTTGGCATAAATCTTTTATTTTTCATTTAAAACAATAAAATATTGTTTTTTCAGGACGTAAACACTTATTGTTGCAATTTGTGGATGGTTAGGTACCGCTTAAAGTATACTGATGACATCACATCTCAGGGAAACAACAACCACCTATGTGTACATATACCTATGAGTACATTATATATGTACTAAAAGGTTTACGTGCTCACGAGCCCGGTTACAACCACAACCTTTATTATATTGTGGAGCATCCAACATAATGGTATCGCATTCGTTTTATTCATGTAACTTGAATATATTGCCATTTAACAACTGCGATAACATGCTCACATAGATTACAGGGCTGCCCGTATTTTCAAATTGTAGAACAGTTGTCGACCGTGTTTTGTTTCGAGGCTAGCCAAATGCAGTTTTAGTGGACCGTGTGTTTGATAATTTCATTTGATAAGTCCTGTCGAGTAGCTGTTTGAAAATTAGTGAAATTACCTATATGAGATTTCTGTTTAAAAGCTTTTTGTGCTAAAATGCAATACATTCTAAGTTACATATTATAAACACTCAGATGTATCAATAGTTATTTATAAAAAAAAAGATTTTATTTCGAAAACATGTACAAACTTCTACAATAAATCTTACGTAGGGACCTCCTTTTAAGTAAAAGCTATACCTGTGCTAGGAGGCCCCGCTCCTCAATATTTTGTTTTACATTAATAAAAGTTATGCACAAAATAACACAAAGCAAAACTTAAATAATAAAAAAAAAGAAAACAGAAAGTTAATTTGGTCTGGATAACAACTCTTGATTAAAAGAAAAACAAAAAATAATAATAATTAAAAATGCTTAGTATGTATGTGTGTGTATGTTGAGTGGGTGTGGAAGGGTGAGGAGTGATGAGTAAGTGTATAATAGTGCGTTGCGTGGGGCTGATTGTGTGTGTATGTTGTGTAGCGGTGCGTTGGTGTGTGAAGTGTAGCGAGGCGTGTGTGTATTGTGTGGATTTGTGCACGTATAAATTTGCTCAAATAAACCATGTACGTAACAATAATTCAATGTCGTCATAGGTCTTTGGTTTTAACCATTCAATAGTTGCCTTTTTGCAGTAATTAGTAGACATAGGATAGACGTTGATTGAGTTATTAATTTTATTATATATGGCAGCAGATCTGGAATGTAATTGTCTTTTGGCATATGCAGTTTTAACAAAAACCATTCGTGCAACGTTATATTTTCGTCTTTTATTCTGAAAGTCAGGATTATAGGGGAATTCCACAGTGAGGTACGTAGGCTGACTGGTACATCCTACTATGCATAGGTGCTTTTAAGGTCTCTAGACGGTAGACACCTGTTGACTAGCAGGGAGGATGTGCTAAAGCGCTGGGCGGAGCACTTCAATACTCTGCTGAATGTGGATCGTTCAACTGATCTTCAAGCCATCGGCTTAATGCCTCAACTCCCTCCTGTTCTTGAGTTAGACGAGCCACTATTGCTTGATGAGGTTGTTACTGCCATCAGGCAGCAGCAAAACCAGAAGACGGCTGGCATTGACCTTATTCCGGGAGAGCTGATCAAATACGGCGGAGAGGGGTTGCATGAGTTGATATGGAAGCTGTTTGTTCGTATGTGGGAGGAAGAGCGCGTTCCTTATGTGTTTAAAGTGTCGCGTATAAGAACGCTTTATAAGAACAAAGGGGACCGATCCGACTGCAACTCATACCGTGGTATCACACTTTTATCGACCCCTGGAAAGGTTTTTGCTAGGGTGCTCCTAAACCGCCTAAAGGTATTGTCTGAAAAGATACTGCCTGAGACCCAGTTCGGCTTCCGACCGGACCGAGGTACCTGTGAAGCAATATTTTCCGTGCGTCAGCTACAGGAAAAGAGTAGAGAGCAGGGTCGTAAGCTGTACCTCTGCTTTGTTGACTTGGAAAAGGCTTTCGACAGTGTGCCTCGCGAAGCCTTATGGTTAGTGTTAGGTAAGCTGGGATGCACTGAAAAGTTTGTGAGACTTCTTAGGCTCCTACATGACGGCATGCAGTGCTGCGTTGCTGTGGACGGTGCACAGAGAGACTTCTTCCCCGTTACCTGTGGGGTGAAGCAAGGATGCGTCTTAGCACCAACTCTGTTCGTCTTATACTTTGCAGTGGTAGTGGGAGAGGTCTTACAAATTGTTCCACAAGGTGTTCGCATCCGCTTCCGCACCGACGGCGGTCTTTTCAATCTGGCTAGACTTAGGGCTCGCACCAAAGTCTCACATGCACTGATTACTGAGATCATGTATGCTGATGATTTGTGCTTCTTAGCAGAATCCCCAGACGGCCTGCAACAGCTGATGTCCGCTTTTCATCAAGCCTGCCGTAAGTGCGTCTTAAAAGTCAGCGTCAACAAGACCGAGGTGATGTCTCTAGACGTTCACGGTCACGAGACACTGAATATAAAGCTTGGTGAGGATGAGTTGAAGCAAGTAGACAAGTTTCGTTATCTGGGGAACACTATAAGTTCTAAGTGTGACCTTGATGCTGAGATCAACAGCAGAGTCGGAGCTGCAGCTGCAGCGTTTGGCAAGTTGTGTTCCAAGGTCTTCTGCTCACATGACCTTAAGCTAGCTACGAAAATATCCGTATATATGGCAATTGTGCTGCCAAACCTTCTATATTCCGCTGAGACATGGTGTGTGTACCGCCACCACATACGTACTCTAGATCGTTTTCACCTTAAATGTCTCCGATCCATTATGAAGATCAAATGGTCTGAGAGAGTGCGGAATACCGAAGTCCTGCGGCGACTGGACTTCCAGAGGTGGTTGGACTTCCAGAGGTGGTTGGACTTCCAGAGGTGGTTCAAGATCTGAGCCTTAATAAATTCAAATCCTTCATTAAACGTAAGTTGTGTCAGAAAGCATTTTATAGTGTGAAGGATTATATTGAGGACAAAAAGGCTTGGGCTTGAGCTGCGTCCGATTTCTATACACTGATTGTTCTCTGATTTTTCCTCTTGTAGTTTTAATATGTAATTGTTTATGTTATTAATTCAAAGCCTGTATTACACACTATGTAGCCAAGCATATTGTACGTTACGGAATTGTATCGCTGACAGAGGTGTTCGGCACTTGTACAGCTACACAGGAGCTAAACTTAGTATTCGGGAACACTGTTGGAGCTGCTGAACCTTGGACAAAACTATCTTAGCATTGTGTAGATTCAATTTCTTAGTATTGTATAATTGCATGGCAAACGTGTGAGCACAATGTACGAATGTGCTGTAAGGCATTTTTTTGTTGGGTTAGTCTTTTTTATTGACTTGATAGTGCTCTGGCTGTTGAGAGTATGTCATGCTCACTCAAATGTCTCGCTGATGCTGGCGTGTGTGTTGGGTCATTAGGTTCCCTTGAATATGGTTGAGCTGAATGATGCTGATCCATTCGTCATGTTCGTGAACGGACGCCGTCGGAGGGGACTGGTCATCTCTTAGCTGCCACGGCGTATTTTAATTTCTGAATTGATTTTTGTGTGTTTTCATAATGGACGCTCTCGGCGTACAATTTATTTCTGCATCGTTCTCACACGGTTGATTTCAACATGAATGATGTAATCAAATATTTGTAACAATAGCTTGAAAATTTAAAAGAGTGTCCATGGAGTTTCTTGCCCGTTCTTCTCCATAGGTACCTACTCTTTGGAATGAGCGACTAGCTTCATCTTATTGACTGACCGACCTTCTGACAATCCAAAAGTGCCTGTAACTGGTTTATTTGAAATAAATGCTTTGATTTTGATTTTGACGAGCCAATGTTGGTGGCATTGAGGCTTATTTAATGCGTCGGCAGCTTCGGTGGTGCGGGCACGTATCATGTATGGCGGACGAAAGGGTGGCGAAGCGCATCTTCTTCTCTGAGCTGGAGGAGAGCAAGCGAAAGCATGGCGGACAACTCCTCCAGTTCAAGGATGTCTTAAAACGGCACATGAAGAGGTGCAATATAGAACCCTCTGAATGGGAGCGTTTGGCAGCAAAACGGTCAGAATGGCGCAGAATGGTGTACGGACAAGTTCGCGAGTTTGAGGAGCAGCGCAAAGCTGACCGCGATGCCAAACGTGACCAATTAAAGGCCCGCCCACCTGCTGCCATCACATACAACTACGTCGGCGGCGTGCTTACGTGCCTTCAGTGTGCACGAAGTTTCGCCGCCAAGATAGGCTACATAACTCATAAGCCATCTTCGGGCGCATGAGCGCCAAATCATCGGCTAGGAGTCGAAGTGGTCGCCGTGGCCGAAATCGGTCGGAACATCATCATCATCATCAATTACTGTTTTTACATGCAATTGATACATATTCTATATAGCTAAACATGTGGACATTGAATTTAAATAAGACTGTAACATCATTAGACCATGTTTAAGGCAAATAAAGACTTATCCATGAATCTTAAATCTTAAAAATATAACACTCTATTTGGGCAGTTGTATAAAAACAAACAATATCGTTAATAAATTGCGATAGCTATATAAGGAATACAATGGGACTCTGTAAGTGCGGTGTGATAAGAAAGAAAAATGACATTCTCCGTATTAACAAGGACTACGGCGCAACATAGGAACTGTGTGTTGAAATATTTTTGTTGGCCCGATATCTCTTAGGTTTGGGGCGGGAAGGAAGACGCCTGATGGCTCGCTTGATGCGTAATTTTTGTCCCCACTATAGCGAAGAATGAAGAGTTCTCGACCCTAGCCGCATTAGGTCGAATGTATAGATCCGACGACCTATACACACGACCTAATGCTGCTAAGGTCGAGAGTTGTTCCCAATATTACAGGTTAGGGACGACATGCTATATGAAATAGATAAGCGTTCCTATTCAGGATATTCCTATATTCGATAGACTGACAAAGTCGTTGTGACCTAGTGGTTAAAACACCAGCCTCTCAAGTATGAGTAACAATGTAACTTTTCTAAGTTATATGTACTTTTTAAGTATATCTTGGATATTAATAACTTATTAAAAAGTGAAGCAAAACATCTTGAGGAAACCTGGACTTAAGTCTGAAATCGCCAACTCGCATTGAACAAGCGTGGTGATTACGCTCAATCCTTATCTATATGAGAGGAGACCTGTGCCCAGCAGTGGGACGATTAAAAGGTTGATGATGATGATGATGATAGACTGACTGATTAGTAGTACCTTATTTATAATGACATTGAAATTGTGTTTTTTTTTTTTTTTGTTATTTTCTAATATCTATTAGATATTACTTTGATCTGGAATCTTTGCAGCGATGCCAAGTCGATTGGCGATATGTCCAAGTGATGAGTTGTCTCTACAATGCCGCCACAATGTCCGTCCAAGTCCAGAACCAGCAGACTAAAGATGTCCACCTTAAGCGAGGAGTGAGACAAGGGGACGTTATTTCCCCCAAATTGTTCTCCAATGCCCTCGAGGATATGTTTAAGACGCTGGATTGGCAGGGTCGGGGCATTAACATCAATGGCGAGTACATCTCACACTTGCGATTTGCGGACGATATTGTCATCATGGCGGAAATGCAGCAAGAGCTGGAAGTTGTTTCAGAGTATGTATACCTCGGGCAAACGTTGCAATTAGGGAAAAACAACTTCGATAAGGAGGCAAATAGAAGGATCCAGCTGGGATGGGCAGCATTTGGTAAACTTCGTTGGGTACTTTCGTCACCGATACCCCAATGTTTGAAGACCAAAATCTTCAACCAGTGCGTCCTTACGGAGCCGAGACGTGGACACTAACGGTCAGACTAGTCCATAAGTTTAAAGTCGCTCAGCGAGCTATGGAGCGGGCTATGTTGGGCGTCTCTCTGACGAACCGCATCAGAAATGAGGTGATCCGACAGAGGACCAGAGTTACCGACATAGCTGAGAGGATTAGAAAGCTGAAGTGGCAATGGGCTGGTCACATATGCCGCAGGACCGACAACCGTTGGGGTAAACGAGTCCTTGAGTGGAGACCGCGTCTCGGCAAACGTAGCGTGGGACGCCCTTGGGCGAGATGGAGCGACGACATTAAAAAGGTGGCTGGTAGTGGCTGGCGGAGAACTGCTCAGGGTCGAGCTTGTTGGCGTGCCATGAAAGAGGCCTATGTCCAGCAGTGGACGAGTAAAGGCTGATGATGATGATGATTACATTGATCATTTTAATAAAAAAAAAATCAAAAGACTTTTACGGCTGAGAATCAGCACTGCACTTTTTGAACGTCAGTATTACATAAGACAGTCCCCCCAAAACGCCCGCCCATCGCCACTTCCTAGTGGTTTCGCTGGGAAGAAGAAGTGGCGGAACAAACTCCCCAGCAGCACAGCTGGCTGTTTATTTAAAAACAACACATGACTTTGTACAAAACTATGTACAATAATGAACAGAAGAAAACACAACAACAATGAAATTATTTACCACATGCCAGCTAGCTGCACCAAAATACTAGCAAAACAAAAGGAAAAAATGAAAAAAATCAAACACTGCGATGGTAATTGTTCCTGAACTAAAAAAAAAAATAATTAGTCCGTCAGTCAGACTTCCAAAAATACTAGACACATATTTTTTCTTTTTTCGTATAAACAAAAAATTAAGACGTTTTCAACGCACTGTGCGTTGAAAACTCGTGTGACGTCACTGCACGCTACACTTTTTAGCGAGGAGTGACGTCACCAGTCACCACTCCTGATCTTTGATGCCTTTTACAGTTGTAAATTTTTATTGATTTGATAAAACATAATATAGGTATCCAATATTTTTCTATAATCTGAATGACGGACTAAATAGAATATTTTTTTTTTACCCAGGATACATCCCTGTTGTACGAAAATTCGTTAAAGAAATAAGATCTTAGTATTTGCGTATGTCATAAAACAGCTACCTGTTACTCCTTTAGTAACTTAAATCCTGGTCTTCATTATAATTTCACGTGTTTTCCACCCCAGCAGTAATATGTATGTTCTGATAAATTCATATGAGAGTTTTAAATTTTTAAATTTCATTTTTCTGCCGCACAGCGCCCGTGGCTTACGAAAAGGTTGTAAAGCTTGAAACATCCGTGAAATTAAAAAATAAACGTGGAATATTCGAGATGTTTGTTTCAGCCCTAGGTATAATGATATTTATATGAGTCATAATCTCGGTGCTATTCATTCATAAATGTATTCGTCGTGACTATTACGATAGCTAAAATGGCCGTCCAATGTCTTCCTCAGTTCTTATTCGTGCGAGTCTTTATTGGCCAATGATTTTTATTTTTATTTATTGATAATCGCATCTGTTTGTGGCAAGAGAGAGTAAGTTGTTGTCAAATATGTAACTAAACTATAAATATTCACGGAACACACTTCAATATTAAAGTTTTGGACGGTATTTTTGACCAAGTGCATAAAAACATAACCCTCCTGGCAGTCGGGTAAAAAACACATAAAACAATTGTGGTTTCGAAGCAACCTTAAGGAGAAAATACACCTATATTTCCCAAATTAATATGAAAACAGAAAATAAATAGGATAATTAATTTAAAAGAGCATCTACAAAAATAAACATGTCGCTGTAATCTTGGAATATGGTTAAATCCACATTAAGGTGTTAATACCGAGCGATTAGATAGTGTACAAAAGACGTTCCTTTACCATCTTTGCTAAGGAGATGACTTAGCTAAACAACTAACCAGGTACACTGAAAAGAAAAGAAAGAAAAGAAATAACGTTTATTTGCAGTAAACATGACGCAAGAGTTTACAAAAACATAAATAATAAGAAATAATTAAGGGAAACATGCGTCACATCCACGCAAAACGGCTGTCGCTCAGCATTATGCTGCGACTCTATGCAAAAACAGAGCCCAGCGCTGGTTTTCAGCGACAGCCGGCGTCGACGTATAGACGTCATCCGATGCAACAGACAATTAAAAGTAGCACCGAACCGGTAATACAGTGAATATTTAGAAAAAAAAAACGTAATAATAAAAAGATATAAAAAGTAAATGGTGAGAGTACACTTTCAACAAACAGAAATATAAAAAATAAAATACAGGTTAAATAAAAACTACGAGAATATCATCCTCAAAAATGACATATATCTGGTTCCGGTTTGACATTCAGCATTTTCTAACATAGTCTGTGATTTGTGTTTTGTCGCACTGCCATTCAATCCAACATGCATCAATGTTACACTACATTGTTTGATAACATTAATTATTACTATTACAAAAGGTTGAGACACTACAATACACAGAAATACTAACTAGTCGTAGGACAAAAGTAAACTTCTTTATCCTTCACAAGATTTTGAGTGGATCAATAGACTATAGTGAACTGTTGGGCACACTAGGGATTAAAATTCCAACTCGGATTTCCAGATCTAATACTTCTAATCAGTTTTACACCCTAGACTCCAAAACAAACCTGGGTCATTACATCGCTATGCCGAATTTCTCTTTAAATATAAGAGATGTCTTAAAAACTGTCGTTTAATATGTCGTTTTTTTAATATTATTATTTGCTCTCACATTTAAATTGTTAGCTTAGTTGTTCCTTTTATTGTAGTCTCCTGTATTTTTTTTTTTAAATAATTGTATACTAGTGCTTGACTGCAATCCCTCCTTATGGTAAGCAGTGATGCAATCGTTGATGGTAAAGCGCACTAGTTTATTAAGCCTATTTACTTAAAAAACTAAGGAATAGGAGGGATGACGGCAGTTGAGCGAGGTGATGCAATGTTAAACCCAAGACTAACACGACCAAACGAAGCTGCGCTAGAGGGAGATTGATCTGGAGACTCTCCACGACCAAACTCCCGACACAACAACATTTGGCGCATCGTACCCGCCACACCTCGCAACACAACTGCTCAGACCCGTCCTCCGTACGACTTCACCAGACATCATAACACGACGAATCGCTTGGCGGCAAAACTTTGTCTGGTGGGTGGTAACTTCTGTCGGCAGCCGATGTTATGGCCTACCACCGATACATTGAATTGAAGATGTACATCTACTAAAAATATCGTACATTAACCATATGTAATAATTAACGTATAGTTATCTTTTGTTGGAGATCCTACAATATATACCTAAGCAAACCTTTCTCAATCATCATCATCATCATCCCAGCGTTAATCCCAGTCGCATCGGAAGCCTTTTCAGCTTTGGAGTCTGGGGTCCGCTTTACCAGTCCAACTGCTGATATGGCTAAACTTCTACATTTTACGTGAAGCGACTGCCGTCTGACCTCCACAACCCGAAGGCGACATCGAAGCATTGCAGTTAGACCAATTGTTGGATTTTTGAGGGCTCCAACAGCCCCGTAACGACTGCCATTAGATGTTCGTATGGCAACCGGGACCAACGGCTTAACCTGCTTTCCGAGGCACGACCAGACCAGTGCAAATATTCATATTCATGCATACAAATACTTGCACTGTGCGGGGATCGAACCCGCGCCGCCTTGCGCAGAAGCAAACCTTTCTCAATACAAGAAAATAATAAATAAGCAGTAACGATGGGATATTTTTTTGGTTTGGTACTTATTATGGTTTTTAGCACGGAACTGCACCCTGCGTAACACCGATAGTTTTGAAGGTATTGCTATACTATTGCTTCATATGATTGAAAACTTACCGCTGCACTATTCATAAACGCTGCTTAAAGTTAACTAGTGATTAGCGATTTCTAACCATACATTTTTGACCTTTTGACGTCACTTAACTTAAATTATCCTTTATGTATAAACACCACAGTGTTTAAGGGGTTTATTCATAAACGATGATTAAAGTTAAGTGACGTTAAAAGGTCAAAACTGTATGGTTAAGAATTGCTAGTCACTAGTTAACTTTAACCAGCGTTATTGAATAAGAGGGTTTGTCTACTCTACAAGGTAAATAACACAATGAACGTGGGTGAACTATCAAAATAAGAACTATTGTGATCAATTTTCATTTTAAGCAATTACTCTTTTGAATCTCTCTGTTCTGTGTACTATATATCTATATATCTATATATATAAAAATGAATTGCTGTTCGTTAGTCTCGCTAAAACTCGAGAACGGCTGGGCCGATTGAGCTGATTTTGGTTTTAAAATGTTTGTCGTAGTCCAGGGTAGGTCTAAACGGTGCGAAAGTAAGGAAAAAATGATTTAATAATAATGATGTATGAGCTTCATTGTTTTTACTTCTTCTCTACACTTTAGTGCTACCCTGGTACCCTGCACCTCCAAAAAGGAGACAAAATAAAACTCACTTACAAGAGCAATGGGAGAATGGCAATGATAAATGTCACAACAATACAATATTAGTTTGAAGTTGAAGTTGGCTTTGTGGCTTTTTATTAGAAACTTTAAACCGACAGAGAGTATTTCTTGCTTTAAACGAATGCATCAACGGCTGAGACTTTTTTTATGTACGGTGTATGGTACCAGGGTAGCACAAAAGTGTAGAGTCGAAACAATAAAGCTCATTTTATCATTATTAATCTAATATTACCTACATCGATGAAGTTATTTTGCCTACTTTGAGGAGTTGCAAGGTACCAGGATCGCCAAAAAGTGTAGGAGAAGTCGAAACAATGAAGTTCATTCATTCACACAGGAACAACGGGAACGGGATAAAACGGATATCCTATATCCTTCTCCCAGTTCTTAGCTACCTCCCTACCAATTTTCAGCCAAATCGGTTCAGCCATTCTTAAGTTATAAATAGTGTAACTAACACGACTTTCTTCTATATATATACAGATTATCCTAATTTAAAATAGTAGTAGTAGTAAATAAGATCATGTCATATTGCACATGCCTTTAGGGCGGAACAAAGTTCGCCGGGACACTTTTGTGCTACCCTGGTACATAGCACCTCTACAAACTAGGCACAATAAAAGTTCTTTGATGTAATTATTATGGTTTAATGATGAATGAGCTTCACTGTTTCGGCTTCTCCTACACTTTTGTGCTGCCCTGGTACCTTACACCTCCACAAAGTAGAGAAAATCAAATTTCTTCTATGTATTAGTGATTTAATGATGAATGCAAAGCCGATTACAAAGTGAAGGAAAACATTTTAAGGAAACCTGGCCTTTTGTAAGTCTGAAATCGCCAACCTGCATTGAGCAAGCGTGGTGATTACGCTCAGTCGTTCTCCTCTCTAGCTATCCCCAGCAGGGGGACGATAAAAAAAGGCTGATGATGATGATGATGATGAGCTTCATTGTTTCGATTTCTCCTACACTTTAGTGCTGGCCTAATTATGCTAATTTAAAAACTAAAAAATAAGATCATGTGATATTTATTGCTAGCGGGGCTTCTAGCTGACCTTGCGAACTTTGTTCCGCCTTAAAAGCAATATGACATGATCTAGCTTTCCGCCAGCGGCTTCGCCCGCGTGGAGGTCGGTTATATCGCGCTTTTTACGCACCCCACCGATTTTGATGAAATTTGGCACAGACAATCTTTAGGCTACCTTTTATCCCGGAAAAGTTTGATGTTCCCGAGGGAAATCTAAAAAGCGCGATATAACCGAACTCCACGCGGGCGAAGCCGCGGGCGGAAAGCTAGTTTACATATATAATACACTTCACTGAAACGGAAAACAGACTCCACTCAAAAGTTTTCTTAGTACTCTGCGCATACCCAGTGGTACTAATGACAGAAAATCAATGAAGTTGAACCTCCAAACAATATTGCCACTTGAAGAGATAGCCAAGTGTCCAATTCTCTCCCATTTCTCTTCATCAGCTCTACGTAAAATCGTTTTCCGTCTCATAAGATCACTAATGAATCTTCTTGTCATTTGGCGAAGGTTCTTTTATGACTGCTAAATTCGTAACATTCACACTAACTAAGGTAATTCAAGTTTAGATTTGTTACGTTTGTGCCAAAATAAGTTTGGTGTTTATTCAGGCCGTTGAAACAGTTTAAGAGTAATTCCTTCGAGATCTTTTGTGTAAAAATAACTGACATAAAACGCAGTGCGTAAGTGCCGTAATCAAGAAGCCTTAAGGATCCTCTAAAGTTTCGATATGAAACAAGATATATGGCAATGAATCTTGATGGTTCATTGAACTTTCGACGAGTTTCTTTGACGAAAATGTGAAGGATCAAGATGACAGTAGATAATATGATCCTTATCTTATTTAGTACCGCTAGACTTTTTTCTCCTTTAGGGAAAAGTCGCAGTTTACTTAAGAAGTCATTTAGCGTTTTAATTCTCGTTGTATTATTACCTGAATCGAGTTTTAGATACAGTAATTAATGGATTCGTCGTTATCAGTACACTGTCGAATTCCATTTTTCATTACGATGTATACGACGTATTGAATTTAGTGAAAGAACCCGTGACATTTGCATCTAAATAAAAGGCCGGGCGGCTTTTGTATATTTTTTTCTGATATTTTGGTTATGATAAAAAATATAACATTTAATTCCACACGAGCGGGGTTTCGGGGGGCAATTCGGGGTGCCTCTTGTACAATGGAGATAAAAAAAAATAAAATTTTATTGTTTTATATCGCAACCTATATAAAAATAATCCAGTATACAAATGCACCAAAAATACAAAAAAAATGGGTGGCTAGAAATCGTGATGTGAATCACATAAAGCGCTAGAGAATAAACTACATGAGAACTACGACTACTATAATAAGAGTGTTCCTAAGAAGAAGAAGAAATCCTAAAGAAAAACAAAATTAATTAGTTTCGAAGGAACAATATAGAATGATTTATTAAGGAAAAAACGAAACTGAACACAGCTTCATGAATACAGATTTCTTTCCTTTATTTTTTGTATCTTATTCCTATTACTGACGGTAGGCTCTCAAAGCTAGTAAAAATACGAAAGAAAAGACTCATTTTGATATGTAATTTATTATTTTCTTCACGCGTGTAAATTTTGATAATGTATTCAAATATGCAATTCATGACGTATATTCGCAAAACATATGTAGTTTTTATTTGTGGGATTCACCAGTAAGAAAAGTAATCCATATATGTATGTAAATATAGGTGAATGTCTTTTATGACTTTCTTTTGACTTCCACTGTATTTTTAGTTGGGTGTAATTGTAATTTGTTGATCACCTAACGAACCTCCGGACCCTAAAAGACTAAAGTCCGTAAATGTAGAAGACCGTGAAAGTCTGTTTTTGGTGGTTTTTAATGTAACTTTGTTAGTTTTAAATGCTCCTTTTCTACGTTTAGTACGTTAGTTTTAAATGCTTCTTTTCCTTTTAAGTATTCGTATTTTATGTGTGTGTCCCAAAAATATATTTTTCTCTAGGATTCTTGATGAATCAGTAGTAGGTAAAGAATTTATGATACGTCATTTCTATGTAGTATTATTATGTACAGGGCTGAATGTTGTTGTTATGGATTAATGAAAACAACAATTAAATACGACACATTGTAAAAATCTATGGATTCGATAAACACTATGTTCTATGCAATAAAGCCAAGTGTGTACGTACTATACTTATGTTTGTATTTGAACAACCTTTTTTTTTTTGATGGGAAATCATCAAATGACTTCTCCCGCACCCGTGTTTCTTCACTTGCTTGTGCGACGGCCAGGGCCACGGTTTCTTGTTTAACCAACCCGCAACTCTGACCCAGGAGGCATCGGCCTTCGTGGACCCCGTTACGACGTGCTGACATCTCTTTGAGGCGCGCGTGAAACACGACGCGCCGTCGACTCGGGCCTGGTCCTTTTATTTGAATAACCTTGGAATCCTTAATGCTTTTCATCCTTGATTGCTTGTTGTCATTCTTAATATTTTCTAATTCAAGCTAAAGTACTGTGATTATGATATTTATAGCAATAATTTTGGAATAAAGCTCACAGCAAACTCCCCTACAGCAATCCTTTTCGATAAAAGCGACAGCAAACCTTAGGGAATATTATAATTCAATCTAAAACTATAGATGGAATTTTAACAAAATCTAAAATATCTTTGGACTGATATTTTGAACAAAGCTGAGCCACTTTGCCCTGCGTAGCCAGAATCCTATTAAAAGATTACGGAGTAATCAGGACGGGAAACAACAAACTAGTTCAGAGTCTTATTTCAAACTAGTTTATGCTTCAGACAATGAGATTTTAGTTTAGAGACACTCATGGCTTAGTTGTAGTTATATATTAAGGTACACTTGCTGATGTTGGTCCATGGGAGGCGGATGGGTTACCATCGCGAAGTCCTTTAAGTCGTTGCCATCGACTGCTAATTGGAGATGTTTGACAGTCGTTACGGACTTCTAAGACAGTCAGCAGTCATAGGCACGTAAACAGCCTTGATTTTTCCATCTAGGAATATTGACAGAACCCATTAACAAAACCAGAACCTAACGGTCATAGAAGTAGTTGGTATGGATTCAGTGGAGAGACGTGCAAAGAGGCTGATTGGTGACCCTGATCTAACTCGAGTTGGTCTCTAAAGCCTAGAGCACAGGCGTAGAGTAGCCAGCCTTTCGGTGTTCTATAGGATGCATTTCGGGGAGTGTGCGAGGGAATTGCATGATTTAATTCCCCCATCTCCGTTCCACCAGCGGACGACCCGTCGTACGGCTGGTTTCCACCCTTACGTTGTTAACACCACTACGATCCGGACGAAGCGTTTCGCCTCCTCCTTTATACCTCGTACATCGAGGGGCTGGAACAATTTGCCCGCGGCGGTGTTTCCGTCGGACTACAATTTGAGTGTCTTCAAGGCTAGAGTGAATAGGCTCTTAATAAACTAGTGCGCTTTACCATCAACGATTGCGTCACTGCTTACCATCAGGCAGGATTGCGGCCAAGCGCTGGTTTATAATATTAAAAAAAAAATAACTAACTACTTCTGTGTTGTGTTCAAAAAAATTATAGATTACTAACTTAGTAATCTATTATTTTTTTGAACATTATGCTTTTAAGAGTTGAGATATAACTGCCACTATTGTTTGTCAGTTTTTGATTTTTGCACGTTTCGGAGGCAATATACCTAGATTTGAAAAGTGAACAGGTTTGACAACCAGTCTTATCAAGGGGTATTTACCACTTTACCATAACTGGTTTGTGGAGGTCAGATTGCATTAAAAAATGCACCTGGTTACACTGAAAACCGTCCATAACTTAATTGTAAAAACGCTGGTCCGATGATGATGAATATACTGGTCTATTGATCAATCTATACAGCAGAGCTTATCGAGTATTTTTATAGGAAATTAATTTTACACAATAGCGTTAAAAATAAAGCCCTATTCGAGCGCCAAGCTTTTGTTTGTAAATTGCTTCCAGATTTTTTCATAAAGTTTATGAAATGTCGAGCTAGAGTGATACGGGAAATTCATATTGTATAATTAAATACTCTGGATGACAAGATTTAAATATTAAGGAAGATAATTTGGAGCATCGATGAATATTTTAGTAAAAATAATGCAAGCAGTATATCGATACTGGAGTTCAAATAGGTAGTAGTTCAATGCAAAATACTAGGTATAGGTAGATGATGGAATATATCGAAACGATGAAATCGTCATTTTCCACGTATTCCAAAAATATATTATTTTTTTGTTAAATTAAATACAGTGCCTGAGTTTCATCCTCTGTGTTTAAGTAACAAAACAAATCCGATTTGCAACATTCAAATGATACCTACATATAAATGTATCCTTTGAATTTGGAATGGAATAATAATAACTTTTAACCTTAATTAACCCATTCAATATACGAATGTATTTAGTTACAAGTTGGCTGCATTTACCGAAGCGTGTTTCAGCCGTATCTATAGTAAAGGAAATGCTTTTGAAACCGTTATAGGCCTGATGGCCATTATATCAGCAGACTAGCCGTGCTGAGACATAGAGGTAAGGAAATTAGAAGACGAACGATGTAAAGGTAACATGTGGTAGGTTTCACTGCAGTGTATTATGAGGAAATTTAGTTTCCAGATATGTTCTAAGGCATCCGGCCTTGTGACTTGCTTTGTAGAAAATTATGGACTAAGGGCGACGCTTGACGAGTCGATATTCAGATATACGAGTTACATCAGCTGCTAAGTTACACAAACATATACATATGTAGTAGGCTATTTCATGTTAAAAATTGGGCAAACACTTTTTAGTTTTAATTTAAAATGCCTGTTTGAAACAAATGTTTAAACTTTATTAGGAACTAGCTGTTGCCCGTGACTCCGACCGCGTGTTGATATAAAATAAGCGCCTGTTAAAATAATGGGAGCAAATTGTACGTTCGCCTTTACACCCGTTTTCGCAACATTTTTTGTTATTGCTCTGATCCTATTGGTCATAGCGGGATGTTATATAGCATATGTCCTTTCTCAGGCTCTAGACTATCTGTGTACCAAATTTCATTACAATCGGTTCAGTAGTTTTGGCGTGAAAGCCGGACAGATAGACAGACAGAGATACTTTCGCATTTATAATATTAGTATGGATTGATATTATTGACAGCTCTCAACTTCACCTAAGTTTTTACGACGAGATTTTTAGGGAAGCGATCGGCAGAACATAAACTTCTTTGTTAACATTTTTTATACTCAACACGGGATCAAACGTCGACGGCCCAGATATATCGGGGAGTAACTCAGTAAGAGCAAGTACTCAGTCAAGCCTTACAGATTTAGTGATCCCCGTAGTTGTACGTCGTTATTAGGTGTCGAGATAGCAATCGATACGGACATTTTCTTTGCATAGAGATTGGAGAAATGGTGATCAGGTGATCCTTTAGGGAAGGGCGGGTCTTCATAATGTTACTCGCAAAATTTCAAAGTCAAAAGGCTAGAGAACATTGCTTCCAAAGATTAAATTTTATATAATTAGCTTACTAACTGGATGCATATTCTAATGACTTTTTTTACATTAGGTGTATTTATTAAGTAAGTACACACATCAAAAGTGTCTAGGGATCAAGCATTTTTATGCGGATTTCTTGAGATTGAGATGTGGCTTTGTAATAAATTTATGATTTTATAAATTTATATGGATCCTTTTTGGTGCATTTCATAATTTGAATCAGGAACTGTGAATCAAATTCGAGTAAAAGATGAAAATCAGCTGTCAATATTTTCCCTATAAAAACATACAACGCATTGAAGACATTATTAGTGCTACTGTTTCCCTACTACTGATTAAAACCAACGTTATTATGGAGCGGCGACGTCATTTAAGCAGGGAAGAAATGCTCAGAGCCGTGGGAATGATAGAAGCTGGTTCCCGGCAACGTACTGTGGCTTTAGCTCTGAATACAAGTCAGAGTGTTATCAGTCGACTTTGGACACGTTACCGAAGCACTGGTACCGTGGCTGAGCGCCATGGAGGACGGTATCGCTGCACCACACGGAGACAAGACCGATACATTCAAATCTTAACTCGAAGAGCTCCAACAATAACCGCCATGATGTTAGCCGTGAGGCTTCATCACTCTTCAGGGAACTTAATTAGCGACCAAACAGTCAGAAACCGCTTGCATGAAGTGAACCTTCATTCCCGAAGACCGCTACGGGTACCACCTATAGCAATGCACAATCGTAGGATTCGATATCAATGGGCTCTTGAACACAGAAATTGGGCAGAAGAACAATGGCGTTTCGTGTGCTTTTCTGATGAGTCTCGTTTTGGTATGAGACCGGATACAAGACGTATACGACACTGGAGAACCCCTGGACGCCAACAGCGATTAAAATCCTGCCAGGAAGTCCATCCTTATAGTGGTGGAACCATCATGGTATGGGCGGGTATTTGGATCGGCGGAAGAACTGAGTTGATTTGGATCAGAGGCAACCTCAACGCTCAAATTTATGCTGAAACGATTGTATCAGACGTCATCGTTCCTCTACAAGTGCAAATCGGTCCCTTATTTCAGTTAATGCATGATAATGCACGACCGCACACCGCAAGAGTTGTAAGACAGACTCTCGCCGCAGCTAACATCAATGTCCTGCCCTGGCCTGCTCAGTCGCCAGACTTGAACCCGATTGAGCATGCATGGGATATGCTACAGAGAAGAGCTCTGCCGAATATGGAGGGTATCCAGTCGCAAGAAGACCTTTTTTTGTTGTTGCAACGAACATGGGCGGCCATTCCACAGCGTGATTTGGATGAACTCATTTTGAGTATGCCAAACCGATGTTCTTGTGTTGTTAGTGTTCGCGGTAGAAACACGGATTATTAATTGTTTAAGTTACCCAATAAAATTTTAGAGAAAACTGTTATTTCAGTCTTTTTTTCGAACTTTTGTGTTAGTGGTTCAAATGTCAAATATCCCTTTATTAGGAAAATGGCAAATTTCTTTATTAATGCAAAGGTGACTTGGTTTATCGTTACTGTGACAAACGAAAACACTTTATTTGATGAATCCTTAAAGAAAATTTTAATTAATATCAATCAGGAGAAAAGTTATTGCAAAAATATATGTTGATCCCTAGACACTTTTGATGTGTGTATGTATCGAATTTACACACAGAGCACACTTAAGATTTTACGTAAATACATAATTTATTTATGTTTTTTGACATTTGACCATTTTTGTGTGGGAGACCTGTCAAAAATTCTAAATTATTTCTCCAATAATTTACAATGCCGTTTGAATATTTAGCCCTAAGCTGAATAAAAATGTATTGCCTTACTATTTTATTCATTCTAATAATACCTTATCTAGCAATTTGCTTCTGAGCCTGAAGAGTTAGCGAAACAATAGAAATGGAGCAATCCATAAAATACGTAACTAGTTTCCAACTGTGGAAAATGTTAGGTCTCTCTTTATTCTGCCGGGGTATCGGAATATTGTTTATAATATCTGTTTCTGAACATCTTTTAATCCAATTTGAACAGGGCATTGAGAACCATAATAAAAACGAAGACAAATGATAATCTAAAAATCTATTATTTCTTTCTTTTAAGAGCCAAATCCATACTAATATTATAAATGCGAAAGTAACTCCGTCTGTCTGTAAGTTACGCTTTCCCGCTTAAACCTCTCACTCTTTATTGAAAAAAAAAATGATATTCCCAAGGGAAATCTAAAAAGCGCGATATAACCGAATTCCACGCGGGCGAATCCACGGGCGGAAAGCTAGTAAGTAATATACGTAACTAAAAGTATACCTTTTCAATTCAATACTTTCTTGGTAAATAGTTAGACAAGAAGAACTATACCCAGCCAAATAAAACTGTAATACACATGATACAAGCATCGCTGTTAATTGCCTAAATAAAGAAAAAAATGTTTGCTTTTATTTGTTACATTAAGTTTGATCAGGAATACAAAAAGATAAAAAAAGTGTCTTGATACTCAGCCATAGTCGTGCAATAAACGATACAAACAGGCACGATCCACAATTTGCACTTTAAAAGCTTTAATTATGCGGGTCCGTAATGAAGCACGGTGAATCAGTGCACGATCATATAATATCATCGTCATTTATTTTTAAAGGTTATCAAACAATCATGGTCACGTTAGACAGCCCTTTGAACGGGTTATGAAAGATTTTAGATAAAATAATTTTATGTGCTCATGAGACTGCAAAATCTATAAGTGATTTTGGTCGAGATTAGGGTGACTCATCGGTTCAAGACGAAATCTGTGATAAAACCGAAGGGGGGTTAAACATAGTGACGTCTTGCAGTGCTTCTGCAGACATTCTGTCACGATGCAGTCCTTGTGCATGTGACAGAATATCTGCAATCTGAATACCCTTCGATTCCTTAATTTTTTCCGTACCTGAAAGGTAAAACCCAACTACGTCAAAAAACGACGCTGAAAAAGTATAAAACAAGATTTTCAGAATACTGAACTGAACAAAGTTGCTAATGTAGTTGCAAGTAAATGGACACAGTAGACTCTACCAAGATGCCTTCGTTGTATATTGACAATAATGTCTTACAATACTATTCTGAAGTATGCAATATTCACTATGTAGAGATAAATTTTCATGTTTGGAAAACCGCAGTCACACGTTATCAAAGTGCTACGGTAGGTAGGTATATGTAACGTGTGACTACGCCTTTCCAAACATGAAAATTTATCTCTACATAGTGAATATTGCATACTTCACATTATTGTCAATTTACACGAAGGCATCTTGGTAGAGTCTACTGTGTCCATTTACTTGCAACTCATTAGCAACTTTGTTCAGTTCAGTATTCTGAAAATCTTGTTTTATACTTTTTCAGCGTCGTTTTTTGTCGTAGTTGGGTTTTAGTTTTTTTACTTTTTATTATTTGTACTATTTTGGTGTTAAAGTGTATTTGTGGCGCATAATATTAACAAAAGTTAAATTGACGAACTAAAAACTAGGTAGTTAACATACGACATCTCTTTTGACTTATGTATCGGCGTATAGTAATATGTAGAGATGTCCTATTTTACTATTTGGTAGCGTTTGGATCGTAGCGCGTATAGCAACGGTTTCCCCGTAAGAAGCTCCCGGTTTTTCGTAGTAGCGACGCACATTTGCGTCGATGGCACCGAATGGGTCATGAATTAGTGGATGAGGTCGTTCGTATAAATAGATTGGATGGTTTTCTAATGGTGGTAGGCCATAACATCGGCTGCCGGCAGAAGTTACCACCCACCAGACAAAGTCTTGCCGCTAAGCGATTCGTCGTGTTCCAGCATGATGTCTGGTGAAGCCGTAGGGAGGACGCGTCTGAGCAGTTGTGTTGCGTTGTGTGGCGAGTACGATGAGCCAAATGTTGTTGTGTCGGGAGTTTGGTCGTGGAGAGTCTCCAGATCAATCTCCCTCTTTCGCAGCATCGTTGGTCGTGTTGGTCTTGGGTTTAACATTGCATCACCTGGCTCAACTGCCGTCATCCTTGCTATTCCTAAGTTTTTTTAAATGAATAGGCTTAATAAACTAGTGCGCTTTACCATCAACGATTGCGTCACTGCTTACCATCAGGCGGGATTGCAGTCAAGCGCTAGTTTATAATTATTAAAAAAAAAACATATATTAAGAGGACCTGGGAAGATTTCTTAATCTATCTAATTCTGCTAACGATCGACTGTCATGTGGATTTTTAAGTAATTTATTATGATCCAAGGCACTTATAAATAATCCCTTTATGGTTTTAACTCTACTAAGAGCGACATAGGCCTGTCCTTTAGCAAACAATGACTTTCCTAGATCTGTAACTTTTTTATCTAGAGTACAACCTTGTAATTTATGTACAGTACAACCCCAAGAAAGAATCAGCGGGAGCATTTTACGCTGAATTTGCCCAGAACCCCTCAAGCCGTCAAATTCAGTGAGGCAAGGCTCGATTTTGATAAGTCCGTTAATATTTGCTTTTATGGATGCGTCGTCAAATTGTATGAGAACAGCGCTTGGCTGTTCTCCTGTTCCAACTGATCGCGCCGAAGAGCAGGCTATTCGAAGGCCTTCACCACTCCCATCGCTCCGTTTACCAAACCCTGGTTTACATTCAAATTTCTACGAAGCATTACTAGGGATTATGTACAAACATAAAGTACTCGTGAAGCTCTTTCAGATGATACCAAATCCCCTCCCCCCTTACTATTCCATCCAAAGGTTGTCTGTAGAAGATCGCTCTTAGCGATAAGACCGCCCATTGTGTCACCCTTTGTAAAATTTTTATATTTATGTTTTTGTAATCTATATGGTGTACATAATAAAGAGTATTCTATTCTATGTTTATTTTAATTTTATATTAACATAGAACTTTTTGTCCGCTACAGGGCGAAATACTAAATTGGGTGACAAGCTTTATAGCTCATAACCAACAGAATATCAAGGCCCTTCTAATGGTTCTGCAGTGGTCTTATTCTGATAAGTAGTAAAGAAGCTATCTATGAACGAAAAGATGTGAATTATATGCAATCAGCCCATGAATACAGGTAAAGTCACAAGCAAATGCTAGTATATATATATATATTCAAAATGTACAAGTAAAACCCTTTCAAATGATACCAAACACGGCATATTTATCTTAACTTTATTTTTTTACTCTGTATATTTTGTCCGCTAGAGGGCGCCACATTAGATTTTGTGAAACTCCATATACCCTATAACCAGCGGACAATTAAGACACTTCTAATGATATGTCATTTATCGAATTCGAATAAGTAGTTTAGAAGTTACGAGGGAACAGATGATACATACATACATACATACATACATACATACATACATACATACATACATACATACATAGCCTGTCAAAATCATAACCCTCCTTTTGCTTTGCCGTAGTCGGGTAAAAACGGAACCCTACTCATAAGACTTCGCTGTCCGTCTGTCCGTCCGTCCGTTTGTCACCAGGCTGTATCTCACGAACACGAAGCTAGACAATTGAAATTTTGAGATTATGTATTTCTGTTGCTGCTATAATAACAAATACTAAAAATAAAAAAATATTTAAGGGGGTTCCCATACAACAAACGTGTTTTTTTTGGCATTTTTTGCTCCATATTAAATACCAGCTTTCCACCCGCGGTTACACCCGCGTGGTGTTCGGTTATATCGCGCTTTTTATATTTCCCTCGGGAATAGAATAGCATACTCTTTATTATGTACACCATATAGTTTACAGAACATAAAAAAATTATAATATTTCATGTGGTTGCATCCTTGAGCACAGCTAAATTTAAATGTTTACAAGTCTCAGTAAATAGACGGCAAGACGGAGTGATTCGACTTTTTATAAAAGAAAGTTTAAGAAATTGGCGCACGGAAATTGATTCTTAAGGCTGAAAAGTTTTGTGGATTAATAAAGATAAATGGTGATTTTTTGACTGAAGCGAAAAGTTTTTAATCTTGTGGCAAAAAGGTGTTCTCGTAAAAAGAGGTAGTTGAAAAGCTTTTAGTTATTTTTCGCCTTACCTGTGGCAGGCGGAAGAGCTTGCCTACTAAAAATGGTTGAGTAGGTCAAAAACCCATTATGTTTTTGGATATGGAGCACGATTGTTAAAGGGCATAATGCCTCATGTTAGTAGCAATGGTTTTCAACACGTGATGACGTCAAAGGTTACATACTTTCTATATCAAAACGTGTTCGCACACATACCTAACATTGAAAGAACATATAAGTCAAAATCTTCTTAAAATAATTTTTAACTCACTGAATTTTGACTAATGACTTTTGTAACTCTTGACAGAGCTATCTCATAAAGTTGACAGGTTACTGGGCATACCTTCTGGCTCAGATCGGAGTTTCTACGGCTAAATTCGAGTTCCATCGTCAACTTAGTTCGATAGTCTCATAGTTGATGGTGTAATGTTGTCACTGGAATTAAATATGTGGAATTATATATATTTCTCGGTGGTAGGCCATAACATCGGCTGCCGGCAGAAGTTACCACCCACCAGACAAAGTCTTGCCGCCAAGCGATTCGTCGTGTTCCGGCATGATTTCTGGTGAAGCCGTACGGAGGACGGGTCTGAGCAGTTGTGTTGCGATGTGTGGCGGGTACGATGCGCCAAATGTTGTTATGTCGGGAGTTTGGTCGTGGAGAGTCTCCAGATCAATCTCCCTCTAGCGCAGCTTCGTTTAGTCGTGTTGGTCTTGGGTTTAACATTGCATCACCTCGCTCAACTGCCGTCATCCTTCCTATTCCTTAGTTTTTTAAGTGAGTAGGCTTAATAAACTAGTGCGCTTTACCATCAACGATTGCATCACTGCCTACCATCAGGCGGGATTGCAGTCAAGCACTAGTTTACTTACTTAAAAAAAAATGTATGCCTAATTTCAGCCATAACGCCAGTGCTTGAAAAATGAATGACAAAGCGAGTAATCGGAAATATACGAACAGAACAAGTTAATATAAAGCTTGTAAAAATAGGTTTGATTGTTTGAGACACAGATGCACATAAAAAAGCAAGGATCTCGAAATGGAAACAGAATCTTTTTTTTATAGCAGTGTTATTTCGTAACACAAACACTTGAGGAATGGCTTTCATTTTAACTGACTAACAGCATACTTTATTTGCTTTGTTAAGCATTACTGCGTTACTGACTTTGTTAAGTACACTAATTTTTCGAGCATAATAAAGCAAATGATAGCAATATCTTTTAAAATTTTTTTTTTTTAAACGTTGTGCCACACTTGGTGTTATTCCTGTATCGTGGGTGCGTTTACAAACATTTATACTCATATACACAAACAGCCAGCTAGTTGTAGGCCATACGAATATTTGTATCGAATGAAAAAAATGGGAATCGAACCAGCGACACGCAGAGCAGCAGTCAAACGCTCAGCTGCTGCACCAATCGTGTCCTCGAAATCTTCGTAGCATGTTACGCAATTAGGATATCTGTAACCATAATCATCATCATCATCTGAGCGTTAATCCCAGTCGCATCCATAGCTTTTCATCTTTGGAGTCTAGGGTCCGCTTGACCAGTCTAACTGCTGATTTTGGCTAAACTTCGATATTTTCCATGAAGCGACTGCCGTCTGACATCCACAACCCGAAGGCGATATCTAAGCATTGCAGTTAAACCAATTGTTAGACTTTTGTGGGCTCCAACAACCCGTAACGACTGCCACTAGATGTTCGTATGGCAACCGGGACCAACGGCTTAACGTGCTTTCCGAGGCACGACCAGACCAGTGCAAATATTCATATTCATGCAAACAAATATTTGCACTGTGCGGGGATCGGACCCGCGCCTCCTTGCGCAACGGCCGCGTTCGCTACCGCTACGCCACGGAGGCTGTCATCTGGCTGTCAGGCTGGATATCTGTAACCATAATCACATAACAAAAGTAGACGCAACTGCACGTCTTGACTGTGACGTGACAAGTAGGTTTCCATTCAGCAGCTAGAGCAGTGGTGGCCTAGTGGTATCGGCCGCGACTTAAATTTTGTAAGTCATAAGCGCTCTACACACCAAACCTCGGCGGTATATGTCGGCAACATGTTATCGGCGGTCTAGGTTGGCGGCTTCAGTCATTGCAAGCCGTAAAACTTTGCCGGCGGCATGTCGGCGGCAGGCTCGATATCAGCAACTTATACAGAGTGGTGCTGACAATACGACAATAATTTAAACATCGTGTACCTCAACAAATTCTCAGTTTACCCATAAAAAATCATATAAATATGTCTATTAGTTTAGTCACAGGAAATTATTTTTCATTTTTCACATTTTCTGCATGATGTACATGTTGATAAGGAAGCGCTTACAGGTTAATGACCGCCGCATCCTGCGGTATCAAACTTTAATAATAATATCGCGAATAAAGCAAGTCGATACAGGATCGCGCTGTCGCCAATCGAAGGTCAGTGAACCAATATTTTTAAAGAATGTTCTATTCCGTTTGCAATTTTATGCGATTCAGTTTGTTTGAAATTTTATTATTTTTTATTTTTGATGCTAGGTTTTTTTCTACGGTTTAGGATTGTTCCTATGAACCAGCATTGTTCGTGTTTTGATTTATTGTCGTATAGCCAGCACCACTCTGTATACAGTATGTTAACTAACAGAGGGCGTTCCCGTTAACCCAAAGTAGTATAGCATACATACATGCTAAAAAAAATATTTCCATTCGAAAACAAAATGTTTTAAAATTTTTTCCAATAAGAAAATATTCAATAAAAATTTTAAATTGACATGTAAAAGAAACACACTGTACACGCGAACATGAAAGACGGCAACTTCACAATTTATTTATACATGACGACTACTATTTTGATTTAAAACAGGAGGTTTCAAATTTATTTCCAATTAGATTTTTTTTTTATTCGGATTTTTTTATGCTTACTTTTCTATGCTGATATTTTTATTTTAATCTATTAATGATATATATTAACGAGTTTAAGGGAACGCCCTCTGTTATTTAACATACTGTATATTAACTCGTCACTACAGTTGAAATGTCGGCGAGCTACTGAGCGCTTGCGTACGCTAGCCCCTGGCAAGTCGCCGATGTGTCGGCGGGCAATACGCGCGGGGTAAGGTTGCCGATATGCTTCTTTCAAAATAAGCCGGGTTGTGTGTAGTGCACTTTAGGTTCGAACACCGTCAGGCGCTTTACTTTGTGTAAATTATTTCATCACCACTGCTCTCAAAAAAGTGAAAGAAACATCGTGAGGAAACCGTCATGTCCTAGAGGCAAACTTCGAAGACATATGACATCTACCAACCCGCACTGGGCCTGTTTGGAAGATTACGGCCCTCTCCCTCTCACCGAGAGGAGTGCTGAGTCGCAGGAGTGGGAACATTATAAGCTGATTATGAACAATTGATTATGATTATGAAGAACAGTAACATAGCTTTGTCATTGTGTTTAATTTTTTACATAGCTTTGTCATTGTGTTTAATTTTTTACATAGCTTTGTCATTGTGTTTAATTTTTTACATAGCTTTGTCATTATGTTTAATTTGATGCTAAATCCTATGTAATTTTTTCAAAAAGAATACCGCCAAAAGAGAGACTACTTACAAATGCACTCGAAAAATGTCACCCAGCTCGAGCAGTTGGATTCTCGTATTTTCGCATATGTCAAAGGGCTGTAACTTCGTATGTATGCCTTTGCTAAAACGTTTTATGATACTTTTGCGCATAACTTTGTTGAGGCATTTGGGGCACGCATTCTGCAAAATGTTGCTTTGACCGTTGAATTTCACTGTCGCTGTAGATAGCATTATTAATCTCTGAAATGAGATGATGTGTTAACATACTTATTAGTTACTCCTACCTGGATCGATTCTCGTAATTTGAAAAATATAAAAAAAGAAAAAGTATATTTATTGTGACTTGAACAGAAAGATTAGGTATAAAACTAAGCCTAATTAAACGCAATAAAAAAAAACTAATTATATAAAACATGTATGCATGACCATGTGCATTATATGTTGGCTCGCAGGTTTGCACGGTGTGGGGGGAATGTCAAGATTGTGCTGTTTAAAGCGTTCTGTCAGTCCTTCTACACGTGCAGTCTGTGGGTTAACTATACGCAGCGGACATACAGCGATCTGCGCATCCAATATAACAACGCGTTCCGGGTGCTGATGGGACTGCCGCGTTACTGAAGTGCTTCCGCGATGTTCGCGGCGGCTGCGACCGATAGCTTTGCGGCAATCATGCACAAACGTTGCGCTTCAATCCTGTGCCGCACGCGCTGTAGTCCCAACGCCATCCTGGCCGCACTGGTGGACCGGTGGGATTCTCCGATGTTGGCACGGTGGATACGGCTGCACGCTGTTAAATAGCGACTGATAGCGTCATCGGGAGTCCTTCCAGTCTAAATAATAACTCTTTAAAAAAATGTTTATTTTATTTACAACTTAATACTTACTATTTTTTATGTTATAACAAATTATATGGCTGAAGAATCTGAAATAAATAAATATGTATTATTATTATAAAAAGTAACAAAAATCTAAAAGTCCTATATGAGGCTAAAAGGCTACAACTCAGCATTATGCTTCGACATTATGCTGAGATAGGAGGCTTTTGGCGTTTTGACATCTCAGCGTCTGTCCAAAAATTTATTGAAATTAAATGTTATTTTTGATAGATTGCGTCTTAGATCAGACCATAAACATTCTTATAATAACGGGAATTTCGTCACTGTTCTTCTTTGTGCCGACTTAAATTTAAAACGGGTGTAATAGAATACTTATTTTTGTCCAAAAAAGTAACGTTGTGAGTAGTTGTGATAAACCATTTTTATGTAATTTCCGTCTTTATGCCAGCACCGCAGCTTCCAAACTACATTGATTGATAGAAACCGAACTATTCTAGCCTAAATTCGATATTTACATGGTATATTCTATACATCCAAATGAATGTGTATAATTTGACGCAAGAGTGACGTCATAGTTATCAAAGTCAGTGCTTTTGACAAGGTAATGCATGACGGCTGCATATATGTTTGACGTTTGATTTGAATTCGGAATTCGAACTACTTATGAATATTTGGGTTCGAAATGACTGATGATAATATAGGTACTGATTTTGTCTAACTTTGGACATACCCTTTGAGATATACATCACACAAAAAAGATCCGTATTTTTTTGTACACGTACCAATTACTATATTTCTATTTGCTAGGTAAACAACAGAGGCAGAAAGTTTATAACAACATCAACAGGTACCAATGCCATTAGATTCGTATTACTGAAGTTAATTCTACTACACAAGCAAAGTTAAGAGAATTTATACACATATTGATGTAAATATTAGAACATTAAACCATTAAACATTTTGGGAAGTTAATTGGGTCCAAGGCCAAGGTGGCTGCCAGGAAACTTGGTGTTATTGCAAAGGTCCGGCGGTACTTCATACCAAGGCAGCTTCTAATGTTGTACAAAGCACAGGTCCATTCGTGTGTGGAGTACTGCAGCCACATTTGGGCTGGTGCTGCTAAGTGTCAGCTGACCACTTTGGATTCAGTGGAGAGGCATGCGAAGAGGCTAATTGGCGATCCTGATTTAACTCAAAACGGTCTCCAAAGTCATCCAAAGTATCGGTGTTTTATATGATGCATTTTTGGGAGTGTGCGAGGAAATTGCATGATTTAAATCCCCCATCTCTGTTCCACCATCGGACGACCCGTCGTACGGCGAGTCTCCAACCTTATGTTGTTAACACCACTACGATCCGGATGAAGCGTTTCGCCTCCTCTTTTATGGTGTTACCGGCGGACTACAATTAGTGTCTTCAAGGCTAGAGGGAATAGGCTCTTAAGACACTAGTGCGCTTTACCATCAACGATTGCATCATTGCTTACCATCAGGTGGACTTGCGGTCAAGCGCTAGTTTATGTAAAAAAAAAACATGTCGAAACAAATACAAAAGTAAAAATGAATACATGAAAGAATGTAAACTGGAAAGTAAATGATAAAAGAATACATCTTACAACGATTTTCATTTATTTCTCTATCAACATAACAAGAAGTCAGCAAAAAATAGTAATTATTTTGTTTAGAGCACATGATTTAAATAAACAAGGGTAGGTCAGAAATATCATTAAGGCGAAGCTACGGATGACGGCGCATTAATGAGAGTCGGCGATGTACCAACACAGCGGTTTCTGTAGATTCAACACATTTTAAATTGAATTTTGTACGTGCATTGACTGGAATTGAATTTAAGTTTTGATTATTTTGGAAGTTTATAATTGGAAGGAATATATAAATAAATGAATAGTGTAATCAATCTATAATACTTCTCTGCTGGAACACAAGACTGCTCCATGTGGTTGTTTCTGTGGAATACATATCAGGATATAATGTTCCTTCCTCAAGGGACTCTCTCTCTCTCTCTCTCTCTCTCTCTCCTGGGAATCAGGCTTCTGTTTCTGTGGAATAAACTTTTCTTTTTTATTTTCTTGGAAGGGAAGTGTGCCGCTATTTACTAAGCAGGCTTTTTTTTGATTTCGGGGGAAAACCTTCTAAAGGCCCCTGGTCCTTGGGGACCAGGGAGTGTGGAATCCTTACCTCGCTAAATCTGCCCCGGTGGTCACCATCTGTACATAGAAAGAGTACCGTTGCCTCTCGAGAGACCCATCCGGAGCTCCCTCAGTGCAACGCCTGTTAGGGCACATGTCTGAGGAGAATGTAAAAGGGTCTCCCCGAACCTAACTATGGAAGGCAACACATTACCACTGTGTGCCGTCTTCCCTGAGGTCAGTCAATGGGACGACAGAGTCATCCCCCGCGACCTCCAGTTCCCGCCTGTCTTAGATGATACAGGCCTGCATGATGGATTGCCTTCTCTACGCCTGCTTCTCCGAGCGGGATCGTCTCCCTCCAGATCCCGCTCGGCAGCCTCCTTCTGGACCATCACAGTCTCACAGAAGGAGGCGACTACCATCCAGGCGACGTCCGCCAAGATGTCAAGCGTGCAAGGAGAGTTGCCGCCGCAGATGATACAGTTCGGTGTCCCCGTGTGATACGAATAGGCATTTTCCGCTGCAGGCTGTTAATTTAATTCCTGCAACGTCAAACACCTGATAGCCTATTGGACCAAACAGGTGTCCCATAAAGGACCATCGGTTGCATAGCACTGGTTAGAGGCGGTGAAAAAACTATGCAGGCCTAGTTCGGCTTCGTAAATGTCACATCTTTTTGAATTTTTGGTTCTAAGTCATGTTGGTCTCTGAGTTTTGAGTGCAGTGGTGATGAAATGAAGTAGTGGTGATGAAAGCAAGTAGAATTTATCGCGCAACCGTTTGTTGCTCGTGGTCCGGTCCACCCTCCTAATTTACCTAGGTGGACTATGGGAAATTATTTTTCCCATAGTCCACCAGAAAGTCCATATTATGTTTTTTAGGTGTACCATAGGAAATAAATTTTCCCATGGATCACCAGAATCTCTATATTATGTTTTGTTGTATAATAAAATACAACGTAGCAACAAGCTACGTTGTTGCTACGGTGTATTTTTACTGTCTCGACATATGATTTATGCTACCATACTGTGATAAAATATATGACGAGACAGTTCTCGACATCGATCGACGCGATTCCGGCGACGCCCTAAGCCCAACTCCACAGGGGATGCCCTTAGTGTGTAGTCAGTTAGTTTTAAGTTATTTTAAGTCCTAGTTAGTTCTCAATTTATGAAAGTATCTATAAGCAAGTCCGATTAGGCAGATAGGTAACAAACTCCTAAGTTTTACTCAGAGATATCATTCAAAATCGAAATATTTTATTTCACATAAACCAACATGGACACTTACCTGAGCAGCTAGGGGCACGGTTCCAATAGGTAATTGTCTATAAATGATGTGAACTTCACACCCTATTTCTCATACTTCTATAGTCCAAATAAGTACGATCAATTTAATTTAAATGCTACCAATAAAACGTTATGCAGCGGAAGACAGCGTAGGGAGGCCTCCAACAAGGTTGACCGATGACCGATAGATGCGGGCAGCACAAGATCGGTCATTGTGCAGAGCTGAAGATGAAGAAGTATAAGACATTTAGTAAGTCATACACACACACAAAAAGAAGCACATCTAAAAGTTCTGAATCATGAACATCAAAGAGCTGGCTTTCACCAAGTTTTCAGAAACATGTGTTTCCAAGCAACTAAATGTAATGATATCGCACTTGGTGAATAACTTAGAGCTACCAGTAATAGCGGCTTTGCGGAACAAGTTTCGTATTGTTTGGCACGCATTGAAGGCCTGATTTTAAGCTTAGATTATAGAGATTATAAAGTAAGTTTCTAATATTTATGTACCCACTAACTAGTTTAGATATTACACTTCTCTTAAACTCAATTACGTAAGAGTTGCTGTGGAGTTGACGCCATCTGTGTCAGATGTTCCTGGATTTCTGGGATTAAAAGTACAGTCACATCAAAAATACGTTCGTCACCTTAAGGGTCATTAATCATTGCACTATAGAATGTGCTTTATCGACTCAACATAATAAATTGCGTCGAAATGGAAATACTGAGAATGTCGTTCCTGTGTGTTATTTACATATCATGCCGAACCAAAACGTAACAGTGACAGATTACGACATAAAAATACTGTTATGCATTTATTCGTCATCATCAACCTTTTTTTTTATCGTCCCACTGCTGGGCACAGGTCTCCTCTCATACATAATCACCACGTTTGCTCAATGCGGGTTGGCGATTTAAGACTTAAAAGTCCAGGTTTCCTTAAGATGTTGTCCTTCACCTTGTAATCAGTCATTGATGTTCAAGATATACTTAGAAAGTACATAATATAACTAAAAAAGTTACATTGGTACTGCCTGACCTGGAATCGAACCCGCACCACCGCTGCAACTACATTGCTTATTATAACAGAAAAGAAAAAAAGAAAGAGTATTCTATTTTATAAAATAAACCTGACCTGAACATTTCAAAAAGGTTTCAAGGTTATGTCAACTCGACATTAGTCGAAGGATCTCGAAGGTTACAAGCCAGTAAATACAGTTTTCTACGCTATAATGTGATTAATGTTTACTGTCTTCATAAAGAAAATAATCTAAACAGTGAAGAGCACTTGACAACTAAAGATATGAAAGCTTCGACTGTACTCGTATTGGTATCAAAACTAGCAAATCTAGTCGAATTCGCGCAGATGTTACGTCGTAATTAAGGCTAATGTCTACCATTGTGTACTAAAAAATATATGTCTTCACTAGGCATGTGATTTGGTGTGATTGACATCATTTGCCGCATCGCTATATGGATAAGTGTTTGAATGCCGATTTAAATGTCGGACAGGTCTTTAAGATCGTCATTTGAACTGTCCTTCTGTATGGCAGTGAGGCGTGGCCTGTGCTTGAACGACACAAGCAGGAGCTGCATGTCTCCGTGTCCGTGACATAGTAGACAAACTGCAGGAGGGTCGCCTACGCTGGTACGGCCAAGTCTTACGAAAACCGGCACGTTACGTGGGTAACAAATGTCTTACCATGGCGCCTCCGCCGGGCCGGAAAAAGCGGGGTAGACCAAAGAAGCGCTGGCTTGACGTTGTAAGAGATGACATGCGTGCCAACAATCTCTCACCACAGGATGCGCGAAATGGAGGAGAATGTGCAGGAAAGCGGACCCCGGGCTCCAATGCGAAAGCCGCGGAAGCAGCCGGGACAAACGCTGAGATGATGATGATGAGGATAAATCTATGATCCTAGATCGAACAACCATTGATTCCAAAGAATATACAAGAACAAAGTTATCTTGTTGCTGTAGAATTTTAGGCCGTGTTTAGCAACGAATAACAAAAAAGGTATGGAAAATGAAATTATCAATCCAAGGGCTTCCCGTACAATTTTGTATTGTTTAGGAACTAGATATTTTAATAAAAATATCACCTGACTTTAGCCCTCTTAATACAAATCATGGACTTTAGTTAGATCAGCTTTAAACGGCTTAAATGGATATTGATTTATACACCTAAACATTATAGAAATACAGTTCTCTAGATAAAAATGACAGCTTAACTAGTTATCATTTTTTTTATTAAAAACTTTGATTTAACCTCAATGAAGTTCGAAATACAAATACTGGCTCAAAAGTTAAGTCTGAAACTACAGTTAGGTAGATTTCGTTTTGAAATAAAGGGGTAGATGTTTTTCTAGTGGCAGTTGTTACGGGTTGTTGGAGCCCTCAAAAGTCCAACAAATGGTCTAACTGCAATGCTTCGATGTCGCCTTCGGGTTGTGGAGGTCATCAAAGTTTAGCCAAAATCTGCAGTTAGACTGGTAAAGCGGACCCCAGACTCCAAAGCTGAAAAGCTACGGATGCGACTGGGATTAACGCTGAGATGATGATGGTGATGGTTTTCTATAGGTACTTCCTTATATCTGTCATTAAAAAAATACACATCAATTTTATTTATACTTTTTTTTAATTACTGAGTTGTTTAAAATTACTTACTGGGCGTTTTGGCGCAACTTGTGTTACCTGTGACATACCTTGTGGTAGGTACTTGTAAATTATGATACGCAGTATTGAATCATGAAAGACTGAATTAGTCTTTGATTCGTATCCATTTTCTGAAAGGTTGAATTGAACAGTTCCTGAAAATAGGATCAATCATTTTGATTTGGTCTGTATCTCTATTTTATGATAATTGAACAACTTTCAACGATAAAACTTCGGTCATTTGAACAAAATATACAGATTAATCTGCCTGGAATCATTTCTGTACCGACCTTAAATTGTACCGGGTTACGTCATCTGGCGGTTGCGGAGAACGAAAGAAGAGGAAAACGTAAATTTGGACAAATTGCTCTCAAGGCGCATATCATTGGAATATATTCCTTTACTCGACAATACTCTGGTTGGAAATGTGTTACAGACGTTATAGGTACTCACCATTCGTTCTGTTATCTTTATTTTGTGAAGAAAAATCACCGTGTGTTCCTAAGTTATACACAGGGGAACCGAGCTTTCTTATTGCGAGACGTAATCGCCCAATTTTCCGCGAAATTTTTAACAAACAGGTTGTCGATATGCTTGTCTACCATTATGCATTACGATGTCTATTTATAATCACAGCTAATACAAACAAGTCACCCAGTTCGTATGTAAACCCCACATGAGTACTCTGAAACTGACAGTGCTAATATCTCGCAGACTTACCAAACTATTCACCATCACTACCCACGGGGGCACGAAATTTGGGCTGTCTGTGTTCCTAGCGGGTCATTTGCTGAACTATTCCGATAGAATTGTACTGGGGAACATTTATTGAGTCGGAAACTAGCCGACAGGCACCAAATTTGCAATATTATTCAAACTTCCGATCGGGAAGCAGCGCTCGATTTTGGTGCTTAACTTACTCAGCTTCGATGAATGTGTAAACGCCTTGTAGACGTAAAGGTTTCTAATGTAATGTACTAACAGTTATTTGAAGGTTTGTGATGTATTTTATAAACAAGGAAAGCGTTTAATTGTTTGTGAAATTAAAGCTTTTGTTGAGAAATGCGGGGAATTGTGTTTATGTTTGACAAAGTTTTGAAGATTTTACACCCACTCTCTCATGTTAAAAACTTGAGCAAAGTCGTTAACGTAGGTGAGAATATTTAATATAGAACAAGTTTATTTGAAGATCATATTTCATAACTTTTTATTAATAATAGGTACATACCTATAGTTACAAAAAACAAGCCATGCACTAATAGGGTAAACCAGGCAAACGTGCCCCAGTCGAATACGTCCCCACTCGCAAAGCTCAGTGATTTAGTTCAAACTAGCTGCGCCGCGCGGTTTCATCCGCGTAGGTTTCGATGTGTTTTTTTTATATGCTTCGCTCCTATTGGTCACAGCGTGATGTTATATAGCCTAAAGCCTGCCTGGATGAATGGGCTATCTAGCGCAAAAAGAATTTTTCAAATTAAACCCGTAGTTCCTGAGATTAGCGCGTTCAAACAAACAAACAAACGTTTCAGCTTTATATATTAGTATAGATATAGATTTGGCGCTTATTCGTTCCTAGCTGGACTGTAAGACAAGTGTGGCCGGGATGTAAACAACACTGTGGTGTTTTTTTTTTTTAGTTTCAGTGAGAAATAGTAATTAAAAGGTTTATATGACTACACGAATTTGTTTTGAATCTATTTTCGCGTTGATTAAAACTATTTGCTCGATATTATTTCATGTTTTTATTGACAACCAACCTTATTTAACTTTTATCTGCCTATTATTAAATTACGTTGCGTTGTTCGTAATAAAAATCAGAATTATTTAAATGGGGCACATTACACTGTACATCGTCTAACGCGCCCCGATTTTTTTTTCGGCTAATGTGCCCCATTCAAAGATTCTTCCTGGGTTCTTATTTTGTTTTGTTTCTTTGTATCTATATATTGAAGATAAATCTTTTTAACATGGAAGAAGTTCCCGGCACAGACGAGTCCTTACAAAGTAGGAACATGAGCTCTTGAGGCATTTCTATGTATCTAATACAATTGAATTTACTATTATGACACCAACATGTACTTAATATTCACAAGGTTTGTTTCGGGTCTCCGCGGTATCTCGAGGGAATCCTACAATATTTGTTTAACATATAAGTTTTTATGCAAAGTGGCAGCTGTTTGTAAATTTGGTATATACCATTATATTGAAGGTTGCTAAGGTAATGATTTTTTTTTGAAAATGAGGGTATCGTGAATACCAGCCACGTGAAGCCAGCCAGGCAAGTGAAGAAAACCCGTGTTTCTTCACTTGCCTGTGCACCAGGGCCACGGTTTCTTTACTGAGTTTTAGTCAGTAAAAGTCTGGCACGCTCTTCCGGAGGATGCATTTGGTATTTTCCCATTCAAAACAAAAAAGGGTATCATGAATATAAGATAAGAGTTGCATGGTTCATGAATGGGTGACCGTCCATTTCATATCGAGACGCCTCCGTCCCCCGGATAGCACGTCAAGCCGTAGGTCGTTGCTGTCATTCGTAGTTCTTTAACAGTCGTCACGAGTAGCCAGATATCCAAAATTCTGACAACCAATTTTACGAAGGGGTATTAAATAAATAATATTTAATCTTTCGCACATGACATGTACAGAGGCGGACTTAATGCCTTAGGCATTCTCTACCAGTCAACCACAGGCGGTGAAGAGATAAGATGGTAGGGGCGTGAAAAAAAAAAGCTCTTAACACAATTAAAAAAATCGTAATCGTCGTCGTTGTAATCGTATCGTGTTACCTACTCACTGACTTGGGGAGGTCAGATAGGTGGTTGCTGAATCCGGGTGGACTGGAACCCTACTCTAGCACAACGAAAAACATCTAATAAACTTTTTATTAGCTATATAAAAATTTTATTAGATGTTTTTGTCGGCTCTTTATAATTATGTACATATATAAGAAACGTGAAATTTCTGATCGTAATAGTAAAACTATACACTTATTAACATAAAATAACGTTACGCCCGTCTGGTACCGGGCTTAGAATAGTACCATCCCATATCCTTCCGTGGGTGTCGTAAGAGGCGACTTAGGGAACTCTCATCAGAGAAGCGGGCAGCAGCGCTTCTCCTGTGGAATATCAAACTACTGCGATCCCCAACCCACCTGCCAAGCATGGGGATTATGGCAAACCCCCCAATCTAATGAAAGCCTTGGGGAGGCCTTTGTCCAGCCATGGACCTCTATAGGCTGAAGAAGAACATTACGCCTGTAGGTAATCCCTGAAGGGTCAGGCAGGTTTCCCTATTATAAAGGTATTATACCAACCAGTTATATTTAAATTCTCTGTAATACGTGGCGAGCCCATTGCTATTGCCATAAATCCTACCTCCGGGCTGTTATTTAGAAACTTTTCTTTTTTACACATGTCTCATTTTATGTTTTGTCATCCGTCTTCTGAAGTCTTCATCCACACTAAAGAAGGTTAAAAGAGGACCCTTTTTAACGATATGGTCATCTGTTTGTCGAAGAACAAGGCTGTATTGGATAGTCCTCAATATTTTTTCTGTTACTGACGAAAAAAACTGAAAACACTCTCCTGAGAATCGTATCCAGGATCTCATTCTCAGCAGTAGAACTTGCGACCATTACACAGATATAGTCTGTGAAATACCATTATATTGTAGTTTTATTGCCATTTGTGATTATTTTAATGGCGGCCGCAAGTTTCTCAGCGTAACATTTATAACTGTATACAATGTAAAGTAATTGTTAGTTTTAATTCAATTTACTAACTGACCGTTGTGTAAAGTTAGGGTTCATTTAACGAGGGTCCGAAGTAGGTGTGCAGAATTAATATTCGTTAATTTACGTTGTTTAATTACATTATCTTTATTTTTCCTGCAGAACTCGGGTTCTGTAAGTATGAACATGTCTAATAATATTTATGTATAGCTCGAATAGGTTAGGCCTTTGTTCCTTAGTATAAATACACACGTTTTTCTTGAAGTGGAAAACTGCATTTTACTCGCCGGGTCGTATATTCCGTGTGCGTAATATACTATTACTATCAATTAGAATAATTTTGAAGCATATTTCTAATCCACTGATGCAGATGTTCGAAATATTTGTATGTTCAACAATGTAAATAACGCAATGAATGTTGTTGAACTGTCAAAATGATACCCATTGTAATGGTCCCGATTCTCTTGTTCACAAACTAAATTAAAGTTCAGTGCATCCTTTTCTTTATAGTTCATTAAGAAAAGGACAGAAGATAAAATGTCAGTTTCCTGTCAAATTAGTGTGCTCTTGATGTAAACTGGCGTATTTTTAGTCGCCATGTTTTTAATCGCGTCTTGACTGTCTATGGAGTATCTTAATTTGACAGGATCAAACTGCCATTTTATCTTCTGTCCTTTTCTTAACGAAATGGAAAGAAAAAGCTGCAATTAATTTAAAATTACTTTAGTTTATGAACAACAGATTCGGCGCCATTGTGTTACGCAAATACCCTGCCAGTCGGTAGTTGTATGGGTCAGTATGGAGGCTTCTACTCGGACACGTTTTTTTCTACATTTTGAATAAAGCAGTGCAATGTACTAGCCCTCCGCTTTTAAGATGTATTCAAATACACATTGAAAAAGCCTCTCGTTAATACGGAACATAAAAGTCTCCCTAATTAAATAATTAGCGAGACTTTTATGCTCAAACATACAAACGTATATACCTATGTATTTATATACTTCAGACAGCTCGCTGCTTCGACCATCTTCATTAAAATGAGGAGATCGCTAAATGTAATAGGTCAGCATTACGCAGCTATTCGGCAAGCAATATCTTAGTGCTTATTTAATTACTCAAAATTGTATTATCTGTGGAATTAACAATATGGGTAAACCGCTTTCGTATGAAAAATATGTCAAATTGTAATATTTATTCTTCAGATAAAATACGACTCACTAAACTTGGATTAAACAATAAATCAATGAAATATTCGGTAGGTTATTATGTTATACTAGCTTTCCGCCAGCGGCTTCGCCCACGTGGAGTTCGGTTATATCCGCGTTTTAGATTTCCCTCGGGAATATCAATTCTTTCCGGGATAAAAAGTACCCTATTATTTAATCCGGACTTCTAACTTTACGTCTACAAAATTTCAAAGCAATCGGGTCAGTAGTTACGACGTGAAAGCGGAACAAACAAACAAACAAACTCACTTTCCCATTTATAATATTATTAAGGATTCTCTTAATTTCAAAATTTATATTTTTGCTTTTTTCATCAAACGGACAATTATCATTCTTTTGGTTAATCCGTTAACAATATCAACTTCACAATATCTTTTGTCATTATTAGATTAGTGGCCCATAACCAAAAGGTTGTTCTTTATTAATAAGGTTCTACTGTCCATCTGTCACAAAGCTGTATCTATTGAACCGTGAAATTTTCACAGTATGTACTACTATGGCTGATATAACAACACATAAACTGTAGTAAACGAATTACATTATTTAATATTTAAATAATGCAATTCGAAAACCAGTCTTACGCCCAAGCATATCAGTGGCAGGCAAACAACTTGAGCGGGTACGACAGTACAAGTGTCTCGGTGCTTGGGTAAATGAAGCATGGGAGTCCGACCAAGAAATTAATACCCGGATAGGACTTGCCCGAGCATCTTTTAACAAAATGAAGAAAGTTCTATGCTGTCGTAAACTCCACTAAAGGTCCGAGTCAGGTTACTGATGTGCTACGTATGGCCTGTCGTCATGTACGGCTGCGAAGCATGGACTCTGAAAGAGGACACTACGCGATGCTTGCAGGCGTTTGAAATGTGGTGTTACCCTCGTATGCTACGCATAAGTTGGACCCAAAAGGTCAGAAATGACACCGTCCTTCAGCGCGTTCAAATGCCTCGAAAGTTGTTGCCCACTATAAAGAAACGCAAAATAGATTATGTTGGTCACGTGCTCCGACACGGTAGATTATGCACTACTCCAACTTATTATGATGGGCAAGGTAGAAGGAAAAAGGCGCGCTGGACGAAAGAGAAAGTAGTGGCTGCGTAACATCAGGGAGTGGACCGGCATTACTTCAGTCAAAAAACTGTTCCGACTCGCGGTTGACAAGACCGAGTACAAGAAGCTGACGGCCAACCTTCAGGATTGAAGAGACACGGGAAGAAGAAGAATATTTAAATAAAAATAGGAAATAATTTCGCACAAATTACTTAAGAGGGCGTATAAAGCTAGAAAAAAATCGGATTTCACCCGCGCGCTTCACACGCCCCGCACTCGTCCAACGCATCGAAAACGTTACCCGCGCCATGTTTTGATTTACGAGTACACAGTAAACGCAAAAAGGTCAGATAAAAATTGGCAAAGTGCGAGTCGGATTATCCGTCTGTACTTTGAACTAAACAACAAACAAAATATTTTTTTAAATTATAACGAAAAGGTATGTAATGTAATAATACTGTTAATTTTATTTTTTTGGTAAGACTTGGCTAAGCGCAACTCAAAGCATTCATTAAAATAGTATTTTTGCTAGTCTTCTATAGTTATGATAAAAATTATAGATGACATTAAAAAATATTCAAGATGGAGGGTATAGATTTTAGAAAATATGTAATAGGGATGTATCCAAGGTATGAAAATCAAAAAAATATTTAGTCCCTCTTATAGATAATAAAGAAAATTAAGACCCTTATTTTTTATTTTGTCGATATTAGCAAAAACTACTGAGATATAGCGTATTAAAGTTACGGAGTGGGGGCTAATTACGTGGTAAAAAATTTACCACGGCGTGATGACATGCGACATTTCAAATCAATATGTCTTCCTAAGTATTAGAATGAAAGAAAAAATAAAAAATACGTGTTCAATATTTTATATAAATCTATCTGATGGACATTAAATTATTTTTAGGATACAAGATACAACCCAATGGCCGAGGTTTTTAGGGTGCTGATTACGAACATAACATACAATTTGAAATCCGAAATAGCGGATATAAATTTTTAATAAAATATGTCATGGTTTTATTCAAAAAGTCATGGCGTAAGAAGTCGCAGACAGCAGTTAGTGACAAATAAAGCGAAAGGGAAGTAATGGTATAATTAAACGTTTTACTATTTGGTTGTTATTTTGAACAATTAATTTTGACAGCCTCCGTGGCGTAGCGGTAGCGGACACGGCCGCTGCGCAAGGTCGCGCGGGTTCGATCCCGCACAGTGCAAGTATTTGTATGCATGAATATGAATATTTGCACTGGTCTGGTCATGCCTCGGAAAGCACGTTAAGCCGTTAGTCCCGGTTGCCATACGAACATCTAGTGGCAGTCGTTACGGGTTGTTGGAGCCCTCAAAAGTCCAACAATTCGTCTAACTGCAATGCTTTGATGTCGCCTTCGGGTTGTGGAGGTCAGACGGCAGTTGCTTCACGGAAAATGTCGAAGTTTAGCTATATCACCAGTTGGACTGGTAAAGTGGACCCCAGACTCCAAAGCTGAAAAAGCTTCGGATGCGACTGGGATTAACGCTGGGATGATAATGATGATGACTATTTAGTTGTTATTAATTTGTTTCTGTTTTTTTTTTGTTTTTACTATAAATCCTGTTATTTGCTTGATGGATGAGGTGAAGAATGTGTATGTACCTACTTCAAACATAAAAAAAATCACTATGGAAATTTAGTAGTAGACTGTGGTGCATAAATAAAACGAAAAGTTAATAATCATTTATTTTTATACTGTAAAATATTTTTTTATAAATTAAGTATAAACCAGCGCTTGACTGCAATCCTGCCTGATGGTAAGCAGTGGTGCGATCGTTGATGGTAAAGCGCGCTAGTTACTTTCAATATTTATTACACGTTCGTTATTTTTTATTTTTTTATGATTTATTGTTATTTATTGATCTATATACACATACGTGTTCTTTTGCTGCTCTACCTTTATTTTGTGCACGACTACAGATACAACATTATTTGATTTTTACTTCTAAAAATAAAACTTCTACGAACTGTCTTCCGATTATAGCTGCTGCTCCAGATAGTGCCGCATAATTAATATTGTAAGACCGCTTAGACCAGCAACCATCAGCAATTACATCGATTACCGCTATGCTATCTTTTACCCTGCCTTCTTCCACTGCAGCCGCGGCTATGATAGTTTCGTTAGCCGTTTTCCCCATTCTTCAGAAATTTGATTATGATGTTTATTAAACATTCATTGCTGTACACAGTCCTTGAAATTGTTCCAAACCAATGCCAGCGTTTGTGATACCAGAAACTGCTGCTGTATTAATATCTAAGTTGAAGGTTTTGTGTTTATAATAAAAGTAAGTAGCTTTATATATATTACAAAAAAGTTTCAATTTAGAATATAAACCAACTTTTGTTTCGCCAGTGATTTTAACGTTGGATAGGTAACAGCCAAATTAAGGAGCATGATTTGAAATAATTTTAAGTCTTTCAAAGAAATACACTTTGTTTATTACGAGTCGTTCACTAACGTCATATATATTTTCCGCTGTTTTTTCATTAGTTTTCTTTTTCTTCGTACCTAACTTTGCCCGATTATACACTCGTGGTTCAATATGTCTGAAATCAAACGAAAATTGTCATAATTATGTATGGATTAGGTTTTACAGTTTATCATTGTGTGTGACTTTTACTGTGGAATCAAATGTTTGTTATATCATAATGGTACTAAAATCAGAAAAAACTAGGTATGAACTAAGCTTTCCACAGATCTAGATGTACTGGTGTTATGTATATGACTGATGTAAGTCTTTACTTAGTTTGCTTGGGTAACATTCTTTTCCATAAGGTGCTTTTGAGAAATGGCATATTTACAGATAACTTACCAACTATATTTATAATATTTTACCCATAACAAAAAATACTAAAATAGCATAATTACGTACCATTTTGGTTCAAAAGTTCATCACAATTCGGATCAAGTTCGTTCAAAGGCGTAAAGGTAGATCTGTTAAAAAATGAAATGAAAACAAACCTTATAAAGATCGTATTTTGAAGAACTAACATGTAAAACTGGTATGTATTCACCTTTTATATGATAACTACAGTTTCCGACTTATTATAAGCCCGTTTTGATAAGGAATAAGTGTAAAAATCTATTTTTATATTCCGCTAAGACTTTCGTAACAAGTAGCCAGATGATACATGCCTTGAACTTTTAAGATAAAACACATTTTGCATTTTTACCTATGAAAGTGAGATTATTATAACTCGATAGTTTTTTAAATTGGGAATTTTAATGGAGATGTTTCAGAAATGTATGGAGCCTGGGTCAGCACATTGTACACTTAATGCTAGGTATAGTTACGCTATAGTTAACTGTTTTTAATGTTAATTTCCTATATTTTGGCTTAGTTTTTATACAGATTCAATTTAACTCGGTCAAGGAGTGCAACACTACTACTAATAAATATGGTGGTCAGCAATAAGCGAAATAAGATTTCTACAGTGACATTTGATTGACGTGTCGTGTATCTAAGGCTATCGTATTTATATTATCTACCATATGACTGCGAAAAAAACAAAATATGAATTCCGAACATACGGCCCATTAAATAAACACAATAAACTCAAATCAACACTCGACACGAACACAACGGGAAAATAGAACTGTCAAAGTCACCTGCAATCAAACGTCATAAAAAAAGTGTCATGGCTACCTTAATATAGGGGTTATCTCACTAAAAACGTTTCAAATAATTAATTTCATATACTTGTAAGTATTTTTATTCAAATTAATTTAGTAGTATTTTTATGAGAATCTTCTACTTTTTTCCTTTTTATCTATATAGCGTACTATGGCTCCGTTTATGTCTATTCGTTCATATTTATACATCAAAAATAATTCGAATTCATACAAATACTTAGTATAAAATATATTTTTTTGTAGTTGAGCACATATAAACCAAACAAACCGCAAAGTAAACTCCCCTCAACAAGCGAATGGTCAGGGTATCGATTTATTTTGCATATACTATTTGACCACCATTACTCCAGTGCGTATTAAAACCTACACATACATTATAAATTAAAATTAATAAACAAACCTTTGACAATTAGCCATGAGTTGACGTTTTAATTCCTTATTTTCTCTTTTAGAGCGGTTTTTTTATTTTTTTTGTTTGCCATAATTTCGTCAAAGTATTTTCACGGGTACGGAGTACAGAAGCACAGTCCTCTCGTCTCAACGGAGCGATCGCAACTGATCAATGAAACAAAACATGCTTGTAACGCATGTACCAGGCGAAACAGAACGAGAGTGTTCTGCGCGGAATAAGAACGTAGTAAGCGGCAAACCAGTTTTTTTATAATTACTCGTAAAATATACAATATTTTATGAAATCCCTAATACAGTCCCTCGGTAATATAATTTTATATTGTGCATTAAAATATTGACTCAATAATAGGCATAATTTTGAAAATAAATTGAATTTTGTTGAAAACTAGATGCAACTTTGTGATTTTTTTTTATCGAGAAAATATTATTATTTCATGTTTTCACTCAGACCAGTCTCTCTCAAATATAATGTAATATCTATATTTGAAAAACCAAATAATTTGTAGCTTATTATGGACTGTAAAAATCAAATCTAAAATCAACAATTTACCTTTATACCCCCTCTTAAATTATTGCCATAAAAGTACTATAATTTGTGTGGTAATAAACAATACTCATTTTTTGCGTTGTATTTCACCTCCTCAAGTCGTTTCCTCATTACTGAGGGTCGTGATGTCCCTGTGGAATTATCCTCTTCTTCACAATAGTTCGCCATTTGTTACGATCCCTGGCCGCGAGTATAGCATCATGCAAGCCGGTGTCCAGAGATGAAGGAATTTGGTCAGTCCACCTTATTGGACTGCGACCTCTGGGACGTCTTCCATCCACCTTCCCAATAACCATCAGATGTTCGAGGTTGTTTCCATCCTTTCTGGCAATATGGCCAAAATATTCCAAAAGTCTTCGAAGGCAGATAGAGGAAGGAATCTGAAGCATCTTCCTCCAGCAGCACATCTCGAAAGCGTCAATGCGGTCTCGATCGGCTTTCTTGTGTTATATTTCACAAACATTGACAATTTATACCTACATCAAAACATTTGCACGCACGCGCAGCACCCTGCGTCGCTTAAGCAAAGCGGCAGGAGCAAGATACATTTTCGCCGCGTGGTAGAAAGAGAGAGGGATATTACTCCCACTCTTACACCTCCCGGCATTCTTCTCTACCTCCGTCTTAAAAATTTTCGATCTGGTCACGTGTCCTGGCGGGAGTTTAAGGCGCTGTGTTCAGTAAAAATAGGCTTCTTAAAACAATTTTTTAGCCAAATGTATACATTTCAGAGCAGCCAAAAATTTATATGTTAATCTTGATTATATGTAGCAGGAAACCATTGTTTTCAAAACACGTTTTGAATTAATTTTCTCGATAGAAAAAAATCCTAAAGTAACCCCTAAAATTGAATTTATAACAGTTGTGACTGTATTATTAATCATCAAATCTTGATAAAATTGAGAAGAACGATGTAAAATATAATAGTAAATGAAACCATTGTTTTTGTGTATCGATTTCGATATTCTAAAATAAATAATGTATTTAATGATAAATAACGTGAACGTAACGTCGCTCCATCGCGCCATCCATTGCCTTCTCTTTCACTTCTATGCTTAGCGACAGTGACCGCTGAGGCGTGGTGCTTGTCGGACCTATGTCACTTTTTGCTTTACCCCGCACAGAAAATAATTATATTTACGTGTCTGTTTGTTGATGAATAATCATATTTCGTTTTTGCCCGGGTTCAAACCCCAGGTTTACATTATATGCTTTTTGTAGATTTTAATTGAAATAAATGCTTTTTAATTTACTGTTGTATTTTTGCCGATATTTTATTTGATTTTTTTCTGTAATTATTCTTTTTACTTTTTCGCGGCACATTTTTCTTCACCTGTATGTGTTCGGGTTCAAACCCCAGCCTTACGTTGTATGCTTTTTGTTGGATTTCTTATTTGCAATTGTTTTTTTTTTAATTATTATTAATTTATCCGATTTTCTGTATTTTTTGTAGTAATTGTTCCATCTTTTTAAATATATTCTTTTTGTAACAATTATAATTCAAACTAATATTTAAAATCAATTCGTTATAATTTTCTTTCTACAAATTTCTAGAAATTAATAATAAATAATAATAATAAGCCTTTATTTAACCATGAATTTCTTAGTTCATAATATAATTTAAAAAAAGAAAAACAATAAAAATAACAGTTAATTTGATAATAGTTCAAAACAGTAAATTTAGATTTCATTTTGTTGCATTATTCATGGCCCCTTTCAGTATAGGCCTCCTCCAAGTGCCTCCATCTATTTCACTCGTACAAACCCGATTTCGATAAGAGTTGCAGTTTTGAAGAAGAAATCTTTTATTTTTTTAAATATCCGAAAATGCATTTTTTTTTTAACAGTTACTCTAAACAGCTGTTTATAAATAGTAATTTCTAGAAATGATATATTTCTAACAGTTTCATGAAAAAAGGACATAACACTAAAAATTTAAGCAGAACGGACAAAGCGCATTATAAAAATAAAAAAGAAAACAAAAGTAATAATAAAAAATGAAAATATGTATAAAATACACATTTTCGAAAATCGCAAGGTAAAGTGAACGGATGTGGGATTCGAACCTGCTGCTCGTCTAATGCGAACCGGGACTGTGACGAACAGAGCCAACCATACGTCGCGGTTGGGTTGTGAAATTACGCTTCTAAATGTAGATGGAATAGAGAATGGTTGGTATAGATTTAATAGAACGTGCGTATTTCTCGATGCACGACGCCTCACCTCACGCATCGATGTACTCGCGCGGAGCGCCCCGCGCCCCGCAGTGGGCGGGGCTAGTCGTGTCCCACTTCGTCTGCTTCACCCCCTCAAATACCTAAAAGTTTGCTATTCACAGCGTCTTAACATTTTTCACCCATCCTAAAAGAGCGCACAACGTAGCTGAAGAAGTTTTTACTTCTAATATATGTGTGTGGTATTAAATATTATACGATCACATGGAACCGTTCGTATACAAATCCGACTCACACTTGGCTGTTTATTTTTAGGATATAGGATAGCATGTTCATGATTTTTTATCTTATAATTCTACTAATATTATAAACGTGTCAAAATTTGTATGGATGAATAGATGTTTCTTATTCTTTCACGCATAAACTACTGAACGGTTTTTTTTTAACTTGATATGTTACAGATGGTTTACAATTAGGATTTACATCAATAGGACTTTATATTCCCAAGGGATCGAAACTTATTCTGGTGAAACCGCGGGGTGCAGCTAGTCCAATAATCATTTTACCACTTAATTTGCAAACTGTCAAAATTACAATGAGCTTTATTCCTTTTGCTATAAGGTTACTATTCGGTTAATGCTTGGGATACTTTCAGAGATATGGTAAATGACTAAATTTTGAAATCTGTCTATCTTTATATATATAATTCTGCTGTACGTGTGTATGTCATTGAACTCCTCCTAAACGGCTTGACCGATTTAAATGATTTTTTCTGTATACGTTTGAGTGGCGCCCTGGATTGTTTAGATTCACAAATCAGCCCGGCAGATGGCGCTGATTGCTTGAAAAAGCATGTGATCTCGGAAACGGCCCTAACGATTTCGCTAAAATTTGATATGTGGGGGTTTTCGGCGACGAGAAATCGATCTAGATCAGTCTTATGTCTGCGGAAGCGCATGTTTTCGAGTTTTCACTTTCGCAATATTTCACGCATAATATGGGCACTAATTTCGCTTGGCTTGACATTGCGGCTGTGGCGTAGTCGAGAGTGGTATGGTTCTACTCGCGATGCCTGGTGTTCCCGGGTTCAAACCCAGGCAGACTCAAGTATTTTTTTTTTTTGTTTTTTTTCATGCGTTTAGGTGACGCCCTGGATTGTTAAGATTCACAAATCAGTCCGGCAGATGGCGCTGCAGTCGGTGTATAGGTTATTTATTCTTAACGGCTGAACTGATTTGAATGAATTTTTGTTTTTACGTTCAAGTGAACAAGTGAAGGCCTGGAAAATTAACATTCACAAATCAGCCCGGCAGATGGCGTTGCAGTTGGTATCTAGGTTATTTAGCAATACCTACTGCACCTAAACGGCTGGACTGATTTGAATTTTTTTTTTTTTTGTTTGCGTTTGGGTGACGCCCTGAATGGTTTAGATGCACAGATTAGCCCGGCAGATGGCGCTGCAGTCGGTGTCTAGGTTATTTATCCTAAACAGCTGAACTGATTTGAATAAATATTTGTTCATACATTCAAGTGGGGGCCTGGAAAATGTATATTTACAAATCAGTCCGGCAGATGGCGCTGCAGTCGGTATCAAGGTTATTTATCTATACCTACTGCAACTAAACGGCTGGACTGATTGGAATGATTTTTTTTTTTTGCGTTTGGGTGACGCCCGGGATGGTTTAGATTCACAAATCAGCCCGGCAGATGGCACTGCAGTCGGTATCTATGTTATTTATCCCTTACGGCTGGATCGATTTGAATGAATTTTTGTTTACGCATTTAAGTGTGGGTCTGGAAAATTTACATTCACAAAAAAACAATTCGGCAGATGTCGCTGTAGTCGGTATTTAGGTTATTTATCTATACTGCAACTAAACGGGTGGACCGATTTGAACGATTTTTTTTTTTCAAATTTGATACTATTTTTTTTTTATTATACCTAGACTAAATTAATCACTCTGGCAACATATAGTAATTAATCAAACATCACAGGCGAACCCGGCTTTCTGATGATGTCTTGACTTGGCTCGCCGAACTTGACGGCGTGGCGGGAGGCCTCGGTGACTCGGACAAGTCTGGCTGAACCAGAATATTGCCGATGTTGCGCTCCTGACTTTTTTCTACCTCATTCAAATCGTTTAGTTCTTCGGCAGTTAAATTAAGCTCTGGAAATGTTATTCCCTCAGAAGATGATGGTGACATTGTTGAGACGTATTTCCGTTTTAACAAGTAGTTGCTTCACTCGATTTTTTTGTTCCTTAGCCCTACTAATTCGTATTATTCGGCTCAAATTGTGACCGCATTTGATGCAAAACTTGAAGGTTTCAGCGGTTATTGTAAAACATTGGTCGCATCTTAACCAGTTTTTTGTGCAATTATTGATTCTAACGAATTGTTTTCGAAAAATTGATGTTATTTCAAAATAAAGAATAATAATTATATTATTGATCTTTCCTTTCATACTTTTTAATACCCTCATCGCTTGAAATATCATATGCAGGACAACGTCTGCCGGGTCCGCTAGTACTTAATATATAAAGCTGAAGAGTTTGTTTGCTTGTTTGTTTGTTTGTGCGCGCTAATCTCAGAAACTACTGGTCCGATTTGAAAAATTATTTTTGCGTTGGATAGCCTATTAATCCAGGAAGGCTTTAGGCTATATAACATCCCGCTATGACCAATAGGAGCAGCGCAGTAACAAAAAATGTTGCGAAAACGGGAGCTAACGCAGCCGTACATATTGCCAATAGGAGCTGAGCATGACTAATTCCACGCGAACGAAGTCGCTGGCGGCCGCTAGTAATATATAAAGCGGAAGAGTTTGTTTGTTTGAACGCGCTAATCTTAGGAACCACTGGTCCGATTTGAATCATTCTTTTTGTGTTTGATAGCCCAATAGTCCAGAAAGGCTTTACGCTATATAATATCATCTCCGCTTCGATCAATAGGAGCGGAACCTGTAAAAAAAAAAACACATCGAAACCTACGCGGTTGAAACCGCATAGCGCAGCTAGAATGGTATAAAAGTGACCTTTGATATCTAAACAACAGCTTAAAAAGTACATCAAATTTTATTATAAAACGTTGATTCATCAGAATCGAGTGCTATAAATTAAAGAATAAGTACCAACCAAGCAGTGCAAGTATTCACACATAATGTACCACCTGGATCTATATATACAATATGTAAAGAAAACCCTGTCCGATCCGTGAAGGTATTGTTAGGAATCGATAACTGATTCTACTAATGCCGACAAAGCCGGACTAAAGTTAAAAAAAAATCCCCCTAAAAAAATAAATATTATTTTGCAAAAAACGATAACTTAATACATGAACACCCTTCCGCGGGCGACGGGGGGAGGGCACGCGGCGCGTGGTCGAATCGCATAAGCGTACCGTCAAAATGGTGTTGTCACTTTTTTAAAAATTACCAAATTTCGGGGAAGTTGGAATTAATTCGCGGGAAAAAAAGATTACTTTAAAATTCATTAGTATTGTTACTATGATGATTACGTTAAATGTTATATTATATTTGGTCAAGTGTTTACCTAACCTTTATTATCCTTATGGGTCGGACAGGGTTTTCTTTACATATTCTATAATAGGTGTACAAATAAGTTTCCGCCGTTTTTTGAACATCCGACGAGCATTATCACGTAGGAGAATAATTTTGTCATATCTGGAGTAGTAATTGGCACGTTTTTTCTCTTCCTTCTAATTTCCTCCAATAATGCTTCCAATTCCGTATCTCTGTACGATTTCGGTTTTCCACTACGTTCTTTGTCTTCACAGTTTCTTCAGTTTCATGGGCCTCAGCTGCAGATTTCTTCAACTTTAAGAAGTAACAAAAATTCCCGCATACCTATGTACGGAGGACGGGTCTGAGCAGTTTTGTTGCGATGTGTGGCGGTTTCGATGCGCCAAATGTTGCTGTGTCGGGAGTTTGGTCGCGGAGAGTCTCCAGATCAATCTCCCTCTAGCGCAGCATCGTTTGGTCGTGTTGGTCTTGGGTTTAACATTGCATCACCTCGCTCAACTGCCGTCATCCTTTCTATTCCTAAGTTTTTTAAGTGAATAAAGCGCTTTACCATCAACGATTGCATCACTGCTTACCATCAGGCGGGATTGCAGTCAAGCACTAGTTTATAATTATAAAAAAAATGACGCTTATTCGTACAAAACTTGACATTTTTGCACAAAAATAAAAATAAATATATCACATAAATTTATTTTGATACAGAGTCACTAATACTCTAAGTGTATATTATTACCATATGTCCAAACATCGTAAGTTTGGACATCACACTTTACATTTGACAATTTCAACGAAATCTGTTATTGAGGACATCTGTTCTTAAACGGCGGAAGCTTATTGGTACCTACACCTAATTTTTGTCATATCATTTCTAAAAGCAGGCAGCTAAAATGTAAATCAAATTCCGTAATATATGGTTTGAACTAAACAGTAACTGGGAAACTCTGTTGATGCCAATTAAAGTGGTGGTGAGAGAAAAAATAATGGGTCAACTGTCCCTATTTCCCTAACAAGTGAAGTTTTGGCGAATTTTCCGCTTCAGAAAGCAATTAAATGTAGGAGTTTCCGACCAGTGTTTTTCAACTGGGTACATTCGGAATTCTGAAAGCCTACTGAAATCTGCTGTCAAATTAGGTTGGTTGGCGAGAATAACAAAGGGCAATCAATAACTTGGCATTGAGGAAATCACAGCCAATCCCGATTGAAATCACTTGGCACAACGTTTGACAAATTATATTGAAAATGCAGAGACCGGGGGCAAAGTAGATTGAAGGTGATGACATAATTGAGTTTTTTTTTATTTGTCATTGTTCCTCTCAACCAAAGCACCTGCCATCTATTTTTTACCAACTATGCTTAACTTGTAGAGAACGCTTAAGCCATTAAATTCGCCTTTGTATATTTTTTGTGCGAAAAGTTAAAATAAATAAATAATTATGCAGGCGGTATTTAGTTTTTGCTGTTGTCGGTACACGGCATTTTTAATGGCACCCCGATTTTTTTTTTTGTCTTAATAATATTGTTTTAAAGTAATCACCATTGTGATAAAAAAAAAAAAAAAAACTTACACTGCAGCCCCCTAATCGGCGAACACAATTTTGTCAAATGATTGCGACTAATTGGGATCGTTCGGACCGCCCATTGGTCCGCTCGGTCCAAACGATCCCAACTACTCGCAATCATTTGACAAAAATGTGTTCGCCGATTAGGGGGCTGGTCCAGTTGAAAATTAGTAGCCGGCACTAGTTATCTGGTGAACTGATGCCATGAGGCACACTTTCCTGCTAATTTCTCACATCGAACTTTACACATTTTTGTTTGTTTTCATCAGATCACAGAACCAGCACAGCCTAAAGGACTAAAAGCCTGCGCTAAATGAATATTATATCTTACTTTCTTTAATAGATTAATAATTTCAATTTCAAATCAAATAATTTCGCAGGGTAGAAATCTGACTACCAGTCCTACCAAGAAGTATTACTTAGTAACTGGATTGTGGAAGACAGATACATATTCCAGTTAGACTGTAAGCAGACATCAAAATAGTTGGGAAAACGCTAGGTCGATAATGATGGGGTTTCAGAATCATGTACTGAAACATGATAACAGGTTACTTGATGTCGTTACTTGGCGTGTGTATTTAACAGTAGTAGGTATATCCAAACGCTAACAAATCTGCTATTGCTTTATCGATCAATCTCTATTTTTATTTTAATAGTTATAAACTAGCGCTTGATCGCAATCCCGCCTGATGGTAAGCAGTGATGCAATCGTTGATGGTAAAGCGCGCTAGTTTAATAAGCCCATTCACTCAAAAAACTGAGTGAATAGGAAAGAAGACGGCAGTTGAGCGAGGTGATGGAATGTTTAACCCAGAGTGAGATTCATCTGGAGACCCTTCTCGACCAAACTCCTGACATAACAACATTTGGCGCATCGTACCCGGCACACATCGCAACACAACTGCTCAGGCCCGTTCTCCGTACGGCATCACCAGACATCACGCCGGAACACGACGAATCGCTTGGCGGCAAGACTTTGTCTGGTGGGTGGTAACTTCTACCGGCAACCGATGTTATGGCCTACCACCGCGTAAAAAAACTTCTTATATTATGATCACTAAGTACTATGCTACGTTCAAACGTGTAGAAATAAACTTCTGATTTGAAACTAGTCCTTTTGCGTTAAGAGCTAACTTTCAAGACGTGACAGAAATACTGTTAGTACATTAATGCTAGATGTTGAGTGTGAGGTGAATACGTCATGTAGTTAAAGAGTACTTTTTCAGTCTCTAGTGTGAAATGATATATGTTCGTCTCTCTGAAGGATAGACTCCGGAACGAGGTTATTTGGCAGATAACATTATCGACAAACTTAACTCGCAGAATAAACCAGCCGAAGTGATAATGGGCTGGCCATATTAACCATTGGAGCAGATATTCTTGAGTGGAGACCATGAATCAGCAACCGTATGGAGTATTGCAGCCACATTTGGGCTGGAGCTGCAAAATGCCACCTGGTCACTTTGGATTCAGTGGAGAGGCGTGCGGAGAGGCTAATTAGCGACCCAAATTTAACTCAGAACGTTCCCCAAAGCCTGGAGCACAGGCGAAGAGTTAGCCTGTTGGTGTTCTATAGGATGCAATTTGGAGAGTGTGCGAGGGAATTGCATGATTTAATTCCCCCATCTCTGTTCCATCATAGGACGATCCTTCGTACAGTGAGTTTCCATCTTTAAGTTTTTGACTTCAAAACGATCTGAACGAAGCGTTTCGCTTCGTCTGGAACAATTTGCCAGCGGCGGTATTTCCGTTGGACTACAATTGAAGCGTCTTCAACTAGCGCACTTTACCATCAACGATTGTATCACTGCTTTCCATCAGGCGGAATTGCGGTCAAGCACTAGTTTATAATTTGACAGCCTCCGTGGCGTAGCGGTAGCGGACGCGGCCGCTGCGCAAGGTGGCGCGGGTTCGATCCCCGCACAGTGCAAGTATTTGTATGCATGAATATGAATATTTGCACTAGTCCGTTGGTCCCGGTTGCCATACGAACATCTAATGGCAGTCGTTACGGGTCGTTGGAGCCCTCAAAAGTCCAACAATTGGTCTAACTGCAATGCTTCGATATCGCCTTCGGGTTGTGGAGGTCAGACGGCAGTCGCTTCACGGAAAATGTCGAAGTTTAGCCATATCAGCAGTTGGTCTGGTAAAGCGGACCCCAGACTCCAAAGCTGAAAAGGCTTCGGATGCGCCTGGGACTAACGCTGGGATGACTAGTTTATAATTTATAAAAAAAAAACCGTAAGGTGGCCTCTCTATATTTGCTCCATGGGTGGCCTCCAAAAGCTAGGTGGAGCGACGATCTGAAGATGATGAGATGTCTGGATAACACTTTTTTTTAAATTGACTATTGCAGCCGACCGTAAATTTTTTTTTTTTTTGCTCATGTTTTAGTTTATACATAAGTATTGTGTTCTTTAACGAGTCAAACGTCTTTGAACTTTACTGTGTGTTTTGAAGCATATCCAATTGTTATGTTATCTTATCTTTTTCTTAGTCTATTGTTTTTGAAATTCGCAGACACCTTGGTCAAATTGAGCAATATAACCTAGAAGAATAATTACACACAGATATACATATATAAACTTACGTCTTCTTAGGCAATTTGTAGGTCACTAAAGTCGAGGGTAGGTAGTTTCAAGAATAACTTCCACACACAATTGACACCACCTTCTTCTTCTTCAGCCTATAGATGTCCACTGCTGTACAAAGGCCTCCCCCAAGGCTTTAAACGATGACCGGTCTTGTGCTGCCCGCATCCATCGGCTTCCCGCGCCCTTCACCAGGTCACCGGTCCACCTTGTTGGGGGCCTCCCTACGCTACGTCTTCCAGTACTTGGCCGCCACTCCAGAACCTTACTGCCCCATCGGCCATCGGTTCTACGAGCAATGTGCCCTGCCCACTGCCACTTAATTTTAGCCACTCGAAGAACTATGTCGGAGACTTTGGTTCTTCTGCGGATCTCCTCATTTCTGATTCCATCTCTTTCCATTGCACACCATAATGAATATAAATATTTTCTCTAATACAGCGTTATGTTCTCTATATTATGGCTTCACGTGGAGCAGTGTGTGAGATGCCCGTGGTAATTCTAACTATCCCACCTCCCTCCAGAAGTTTAAGTCTCCTGGTTTGTTGAGAACATATAAGTTTCTCTTTCTGTAACCTGGGTGACTCTTAAGCATTCAAAGAGCATTTATGCAACAGTTTCTTCAGCCTCCGTGCAGGCCATGCACAGAGGCGGCACAGACTGTCCGTTATGCCTATTGTAGGGAAGTATTTGGATAGAAAGCAATGTCCCGTGATGGTTCCCGTCACCAGACACAGGCCACTCCTATCTAGGCGTACGAAATATCTGGTTAGCTTACCTTTCATTAACGGCATGACTTTTTTGAACCGCTTACCGGTACAGAGGTCTGAATCTCTGCACTTCAGAAGCACACCTTTTGAGCTCTTAGCTTTTGTGGGTGTGCTTCTGTAGTTTGCTGAAAGGGCACGACAGGATCCGGTTTACAGACTGACGCACTTGATGCCCTTCTGGCCAGCTCGTCAGCTGCGTTATTTACTAGCGACCCATTATAACCTTCTATTGCATACTTGTATTGTTAATGTTCACAACAGTTACCCGCTAGCTAGGCCTTTGTGACATTGTAGTACCTATTGTTAATACTATTGCTCTGCGTTCCAAAAATTATTTCCGTATAATATGAACTGTACATGCCCGCAGAGGTTATAGCCGTAACTAATTGTATGTTATACACTAACGGTCCTAAACAAATATTACCTTGGCACCAAGCTTGCCCAACTCATTTGGTATCGTATTACTATTGGGGTTTTGGTGCCATAAAAGATTATGTTTCCCATAACCACAGTTTATGATTCTTTCTTAAATGCCTATAATATTAACCTAATAGCCACAGGAAAAGTGGTACCAATATTGCAAAAAAAAAAAAATATTTTAAGGGGTTTTAATGATTCAAATTGGGTTGAGGCGTTAAAAAACACCACTACGGTGTTAATTACAGCGTAATTTTAAGTAAAGTTTATGAATAAGGGGTGTATGTTTAAGGGGGAATTTAGCCATGGAAATTGAGTGCGACATAGGGGTAATTATCTTAAAGAACATTCACAGTCTGGTGTCATTCTCAATCTGAGAAAAAATACTTCTAATTTCTAAGGAAATTAGAGGTATCTTTAAAGATACACAAAGGACAGAAACTCGTTATAAGGTACCTAACCGTTTGATAAGTTTCTGGCATCTGTGTGTCGCCGAGATATTAAGTGCATCTTTTTTTTCCATTTCGTTAAGAAAAGGATAGAAAATTACATTTTAGTTAATCCTGTCAAATTAAGATATTCCATAGACAGTTTAGACGCGATTATAAACATGGCGACTAAAAATACGCCAGTTTACGCCAGGAGCGCACTAATTTGACAGGTCTAAACTGACATTTTATCTTCTGTCCTTTTCCTATAGAAATGGAAAGAAAAAGACGCACTGAACTAAAATTTAATTTAGTTTGTGAACAAGGGAATCGAGACCACTGTCATGATTGTTATAGAATATTGACACTGACAGCTCTTGAATGCGGCTTAGATTAGCTGATAGAGTGCGAGCAAACTAAAAATACGCGGGGCTGTAATCGGAAATTATCGTTTGGGCTACCTGGACGTTTATTTCAGGTGGCATGAGAGTGTGCTGTATTCCTTTTTTTCTAAAGTCATCATCATCATCTCAACGTTAATCCCAGTCGCAACCGCAGCTTTTTCAGCTTTGGAGTCCGGGGTCCGCTTTACTAGTCTAACTCCTGAGTTTGGCTAAACTTCGATATTTTCCGTGAAGCGACTGCCGTCTGACCTCCACAACCCGAAGTCGATATCTAAGCATTGCAGTTAGACCAATTATTAGACTTTTGATTGCTCCAACAACCCGTAACGACTGCCACTAGATGTTCGTATGGCAACCGGGACCAACGGCTTAACGTGCTTTCCGAGGCACGACCAGACCAGTGCAAATATTCATATTCATGTATACAAATATTTGAACTGTCCTTTTTTCTAAAGTAAATAAGTAATTTTCCATCTCTCCCCAAAGTGATTAAAAGTATCTACTGGTAGGGATATAATCTGGAATTCAAAGGTCGAGCATAGACTTATCTTACGCGCACTCAATTTCATTGGTGAAATTGGTTCTTATTTCACATCAAGCGTCAAGATTTAATCCGCAAATCGCATTCCACGTCGAGACCTCTCCTTGCCAAGCTTAAGTTTTAGCTGATATGATCATAGAAATTTTGGTATCGATCATAGAAGGTACATTTATTAAAACTTTTTAATAAATGTACCTTCTATCATTTTTATTATATTTAATATAAATAATTATTATTTTATTTCTATCATTGGATTATGTAAATCCGTAAATAAGTATTTCAGTCAAAGGTACCAAAGGAAACATAAGTGCAAAATGAAATAAGGAGTAAGTAGTTACGTATAATAAGTACAGGGCACTTCTGGCTAACCGCCAAAAGACACTTCTCTGTAAGTTTAAATGCGTACTAGAGTAAATTTTTAGGAGCATTTAGTCTGACTACAATTTGACATTTAAGCTGGAATAAGTTTTTTTAGTGTGTGAGTTTGTAAGTGTACATATTCCAATTATGCATATATATGAAATGTGCTGATATTACTCATTTAAAAGTGACCTTTGCATGTTAAATCCTATTGAACTTTAGACCTCTCAATTTAGCAGCTCAATGATTTTTTCGATGACGTAGCTAATGGTTTTATAACTCGTTTTAATAGCCATATATTTACATATATACAATAGTAATTTTGAACTTAAATCCAATAGAAATTTGTGTGGATTTCTTTTGATACAATGTAGCAAAGATTTTTTATGACATATCTTTGCTTCGGGCATCACGGAGGCTAATGAAAAAAATAACAGCCACAGCGGTCAATCGAGCAGGTTAAGCTACCGGTGCCCATCTTCAAGTACATACCATAACCTTTAGGAGCCAAGGAAAGCACGTTAAGACATTGGTCCCAGCTGGTTTCGTAGATATTTGACAATCGCGAGACTTGTCATGTTTGAGTACGAGGCTTTCAGTCAATTATATTTCTTTGTCTTTTTATTAGTATGTGTTTATTATTATTTCAGTTTGTTACTATTGTGACAGCCTCCGTGGCGTAGCGGTAGCGAACGAGACCGCTGCGCAAGGAGGCGCGGGTTAATATTGGCACTGGTCTGGTCGTGCCTCGGAAAGCACGTTAAGCCGTTGGTCCCGGTTGCCATACGAACATCTAATGGCAATCGTTACGGGTTGTTGGAGCCCTCAAAAGTCTAACAATTGGTCTAACTGCAATGCTTAGATATCGACTTCGGGTTGTGGAGGTCAGACGGCAGTCGCTTCACGGAAAATATCGAAGTTTAGCCAAACTCAGCAGTTAGACTGGTAAAGCGGACCCCAGACTCCAAAGCTGAAAAGCTTCGGATGCGACTGGGATTAACGCTGAGATGATGATGATGATGAGTTTATTATTATTGTAATGTGCGTTCTGTTTGTGCGGAATAAACATTTTTTCTTTCTTTATCTTTCCTTCCTTTGTCAGAAGCGCGAAAGTCTGATAAGCAGTTTTACCAAGAGGTATATTATACGCAGAAACTGAGTTTATACAACCACATTTGGGCTGATGCTGCTAAGTTCACCTGGCCACTTTGGATTCAGTGGAGAGGCCTGCGAAGAGGCTGATTGGTGACCCTGATTTAACTCGAGATGGTCTCCAAAGCCTAAAGCATAGGCGTAGAGTAGCCAGCCTTTCGGTGTTCTATATAGGATGCATTTTGGGGAGTGTGCCAGGGAATTGCATGATTTAATTCCCCCATCTCCATTCCACCATCGGACGACCCGTCGTACGGCTAGTTTCCACCCTTACGTTGTTAACACCGCTACGATCCGGACGAAGCGTTTTGCCTCCTCCTTTATACCGCGTACATCGCGGGATTGGAACAATTTGCCAGCGGCGGTGTTTCCGTCGGACTACAATTTGAGTGCCTTCAAGGCTAGAGTGAATAGGCTCTTAATAAACTAGTGCGCTTTACCAACAACGATTGCGTCACTGCTTACCATCAGGCGGGATTGTGGTCAAGTGCTAGTTTATAATTCATAGATAAAAAAAATAATATTATGTCAGATGGACAGTCACGCCACATATCCACATGTGTTTGCAGCTGTATACGGATAATCTGGAAGCTGACCTCAACATATTATGTATTTAGGAGAATGCTGATCAGGTTATGACTAAACTAGGTATACAGCATACGTGGTATTGTAGTACCTAAACGTAGGTATATTACATTATAAGTACTATTGTGAGTGACTCATTTTATCTCCAGGAACTACTGAATGATGAAACAAAACCAATGATTAAAAAAGTTAATTTATGTATAAGCTATAAGTATAATAAGATAGTTTTTCTACTCTTATATCCAAAAATTAAAAATATAAAACCAAAAAGGAGTTTATATTGACGTACTTTACCAATAGTATATCGAAAGGAAATTAAAAAATTAAATTATAACATTATTTCTCTAACAAAATAATGTCATAATAATTTTTATTTTCATTACGGTACAAACCATAGACAGCCATTGATATAATATTAAACTAAGGTAGATAAGTCACTAGCGCATTGAACTTGAAGCATACAAAATATCATATCTGTTTAATATTATATTAATGTAGACAGTACTATTTCATTTTTTATCTGTGGCTGCGCGCGCTTTCGCGCATGCGCTGTGATGCAGGTTGCATAAGTGTAAACATTTTGTATTTACAATTAAGAAACTGAATAAATTGTGTTGCGTTGGCTTTAGTCGCACTGAGATTAGATAAAGTAGTGTATGAAACTGTACATAATTAGGTATTACACACTCGTGTGATACTATTAAAAAACTCGCTTCGCTCGTTTTTTAAACTCACACTCGTGCTTAATACCCCTCATTATGTAGCAGTATCATAAACTACTATTATCAATTCATATAATAGAAAATACATTGTGGATTACCGCTACCACACATTACAGAATCCGCTACGTAACGGATACGATATTATAATTTCCTTTTCCCTGGTCTACAGATTGAGAAACTCTCTCACACAGATGCACTCTATCCAGGAGTTGCTTCATGTCCATAATAGTAGCAAAGATTTGTGAACAACTTCGTAATAATATTTTTAACACCCTTGCTCGTAAAGCTGATGTAATTCCACCGGTTTTAAATATGTAAAGCAGGCCATAACAAACGCGTGTTTTATCAAAGCAAATAGTTAAGTTATAGTCCATAACAGCATTATTTTCCATAACAGCATTATTTTCCATTTCAAGTAATTATGGAACTGATCGCCGCCGCACGGATCGCGCTGCGCGCTGTTCCATATTTGAAATGGCAAATAATAATACTAATGGAGGGAAAGCAAGAGTGTGCATTCACAGATTGAGTTTATTTAAAATGAACAAAATATAAAATACTTCTTTTTCAGTTTCCTCGCAAGTGTGTTAAAAAACGTCGTACGATATACGTGCGTATTGGTTATAACATGCTCGGCTCAATTACACCCTCGCCTTCGGCTCGGGCTGAAATTCCGCCTCGCATGTTATAACCATCATTACGCACTAATATCGTAATGTACTATAATTTGATTTAACAGGATGTGCATGAAGTTTCATGCCCGTTCTTCTCCATAGGTACCTAATAAGGTTTGGAATGGACTTTATCGTTTTGACTGACCGACCTTTTGACAATTTAAAAGTGCCTGTAATTGGTTTATTTGCTTTCATCATCATCATCATCATCAACCTTTTTATCGTCCCACTGCTGGGCACAGGTCTCCCCTCATACAGAGAAGGATTGAGCGTGATAACCACACTTGCTTTCTTAGGTAGTTGCGGTATAGCTTCTCACATGTCGACACACCCATTAATGAAATATAAACTTGAAGAAGAAATTTTATTTTCACTGCGTTAACACCTTTGTATATAAGGTCAAATTCAATTAATTAGCGAAACTCCGCAATGGCACAGTATGGCGATTAGGCGCTTACATTTTAATTTTTTTAGTTATCACATTTTGCTATTAATTCTTTTAATTGCGTATGGTTAAAATACGTAATGTAGAATACATATTGTATTAATATTTTAGTTGCAGTCTTTTTTCGTTTTAGTAACTATTTAAAAAGATTAAACTTAATTTGTGATTATTTGGTAACAATACCATAAAAGCTTTGAATTGTTGATATTATCGACTGCACACCTTGATCAAAGGGCTGTTATGTCGTACCAAATATGCTATTTAATTTATTCGAAAGAATCAGATTTCGATTCATAGTAAAATTAATTATAATGTTTTATTTTCAGAGAATGATAGGGACTTGTAATAAACGCTATACTATATTTTAATATGATAACCTAATTGCTATTCGTACTTTAACCACTGTCGGTTTGACCCCTTCACCATAGAATAAAGAGAGGGAAGTACGTTATCTTCATACAAACAGACCGCGCGCGGCTTGTATGTGTGCGCCATAGTATCTATGCGTCGCCGCACGCACACCTAAACACAATATTAGAGTGCCTATGACTGCGCTAGTCGCGGCTAGCACGGAACGAGGTTCGCGCGTCACGGCTTTTCGGCTCATTAGCTTTTAAAAAATGATCACATAAACTGCAAAGTTGGTCTATTTATGAACAAATAAAAGACTTATATTTTTCAAATTATATTTCTAAAAGTTATTTACAAGGATACGGATATATTACACATTAAAGTTTAATAACAACGCGTTTCGTAATAGTCGAAACCGAAGAAAGTAGGTATTTTTCTGTAGCTAATTTGTAATTTTGTATTAAATGTGTGATTCAATAGATGTTATGTTTGTATTATTTATATTTGTATTAATTAAAAATAAAAATAAATATGGTTCTTTATGTGTACAAAACTAAAAATAAAAATTACAAAAAAAAAACTGACTAGTATATGTAAACTAAATACTAAGCAAATAATTTAAACATAAGCTCTTAGTCTATAAATATTTGTTAGCGGTTTGGGCGACAACCGTAACCGACGAAGCGCGGACAGTCGTCAACCCTAAGACAGTAGGCAATTAAATCGCGGATTGGGTCGCAGATAACCTACTTCCCCTCTTTATTCTATGCCTTCACCGTCGTTACTTGCAACTAAGAATTATTTATCTTCTGTTTTATCGTCAAAAGAAATCGATACTTCTCACATCTGTAGACTCTTGCTAACTGATTAAAGACACTACAATAATATTAAGGTATTTTGTTCCAGTCTAGGCTTAAAATAAGAAACTTCATCTACGAACGTGTCTCTAGAGGCGCTTTAGAGATTATGTTAGGTGGATGCGTGATGGAATTCACTTAAGGACTGACAACATGACAGAATGAACGATTCGTGAACGAAGGAGGAAAATCGCTCGTTTAATTGTAATTTTGTCGGGAAAATCCAAATTAAATGTTAAGAGAATGGCTCAAACAAGATATCGTTTCGAGGTATTCTATCAATACCTAATCCTCACACTGTTGTGATAATGTGTATGAGAATTGAGTTCAACGCCAAGGTGGCTGCCAGAAAAATTGGCGTCATCGCAAAGGTCCGGCGGTACTTCACACCAAGGCAGCTTCTAATGGTGTACAAAGCACAAGTCCGCTCGTGTGTGTACTGCAGCCACATTTGGGCTGGTGCTGCGATATGTCATCTGGCTACTTTGGATTCAGTGGAGAGGCGTGCGAAGAGGCTGATTGGGGACCCAGATATAACTCGAAACGGTTTCCAAAGCCTGGAGCACAGGCGTAGAGTAGCTAACCTTTCGGTCTTCTATAGGACGCATTCTGGTGAGTGTGCAAGGGAATTGCATGATTGATTCCCCCATCTCCGTTCCACCATCGGACGACCCGTCGTACGGCGACTTTCCACCCTCACATTGTTAACACCACTACATACATCGAGGGACTGGAACAATTTACCAGCGGCGGTGTTTCCGTCACACTACAATTTGAGTGTCTTCAAGGCTAGAGTGAATAGGCTCTTAATAAACTAGCGCGCTTTACCATCAACGATCGCATCACTGCTTACTATCAGGCGGGATTGCGGTCAAGCGCTAGTTTATAACTTATAAAAAAAAGAAGCTTATCAATGACCGTAAAAAAGTCCAACCGTCAAACACAGATTTCATATAGATATAACGTCTTCTCAATAGGGTAGTTGACTAAAAAAACTAATTAGTCCGTCAGTCATATTTCCAAAAAATACTAGACACGTATTTTTTCTTTTTTCATATAAACAAAAAATGAAGACGACACAGTGACTTGAAAACTTGTGTGTCGTCACTACACGCTACACTTTTAGCGAGCAGTGACGTCACCAGCCACCACTCCTGATCTTTGATGCCTTTTATATTTGTAAATTTTTATTGATTTGATAAAACAAAATATACGTATCTAATATTTTTCTATAATCTGAATGACAGACTAATTAGGATCAATTTTTTTTAACCCAGGAATCATCCCTATTGCGTTTGGCAAGCAGTAAAGATCATTTCAAAGAATGATGAAGAGAGCATATTATGTGTGAGCGTTTTTTATTTTACTTTTGATTTTTATTGTACCAAAATGTCTTGATTTTAATGCATCATTTTATTTGTTAGGGAAAATTAATTGTAGATGATATATTAAAAATAAATGGAAATAACAACAAATTTATCAAATACACCCAATACATTCTCCATAGATTACAATCGATGAAGGCAAACGTGAATGTAGTCAGAGCTTTACTCTTTTTGATACAGCTCAATTCAAACTTTATGACGGTTCGGAACATGAAGCGAGCCGCAGCGCAGTGAGACACATCCAGGGGCCAGCGGGGGTGAGGGGCGAGGTATTGCGCAACGAATAGCGCACTTCAGAGCTGTCAAAAAGTTTTAATCGGGTTGCTGCGTTTGGTATTCAATCCAGATTGATTAATCGATAGAGCCACTAAAACCGAGGAGTCATTGAACTTGGAAAGAAGGCTATCAAATAAGTTGTACCAAATCGTAACAAATACACTCCTTTCCAGTGGTATAGCAACAATACACAGGTACACTTTCCTTTTATGTAACTTCGAAGTACCTTTTTACGTTTCAGGAACTTGTATTCTTCAAAGCATCTCATTTAATTTTTACTGTCCCAATGCAAAATGTTCCTGAACCGAACATATTTTAAACGGCTATAAAGCGCTTTCAGGTTGGCAATATTGTTCCATTTACTGCTTTGAATAAGGAAACTGATAACAAGATAAGGTTATGACGTAATCATCAAAATTGACGTCATAATAGCAGATCGGGAATAGTACACATTTTGATGTATATTTTATAGCTTTTGCTCGCAATTATCGAAGAAAGAGAGCAAGCACTCCCGCACTGTCATGTCTCTCGCGCCGAAGGCAGGTCTCCATTGAGATTGGTCGCCATGGGCGAAGTTTATGGGCTACAGGATATAGGTACTACAGAGCGAATTATTTATCTCTGGCACTGTCGCTGCTTCTGCTAAGGATAGTGGTGTCCCATAACGGTATTAAGCACATATTTTCATAAGTTAGAGAACATTGATATAGTAAATAAAAAGGGTAGTTAAAAGGAATTAGAAATCCCGTAGGGAAGACGGGTCTGAGCAGTTGTGTTATGATGTGTGCCGGGTACGATGCGCCAAATATTGTTGTGACGGGAGTTTGGTCATGGATGGTCTCAGATCAATCTCCCTCTGGCGCAGCATCGTTGATTGTGTTGTTGGGTTTAACATTGCATCACCTCTCTCAACTGTCTTCCATCCTGTTCACTCAATTTAGAGTGAATAGGCTCTTAATAAACTAGTGCGCTTTACCATCAGCGATTGCATCACTGCTTACCACCAGGCAGGATTACAATCAAGCACTAGTTTATAATTATATAAAAAATTATAAAAAATAACTAATTAAATGATTTGATATTTGAGATTTGTGGTACGTAAAGTGTACCTGGATTTGATACTTACCGTATTATCAAAGTGGACTACTGGTACTACAACCGATACCCAGGTACTGAAATGGTAAGAACTATTTAGTTCTTACTATTTCAGTATTGCATTGGTGAACACAGAACTTGTAATTTTGGCACCGATTCCACGAACAGCTTCTCTAGACACTGCCATAGCTGTACTTTCATGCTCTACGGTTTCTTAAAGCCTGATACGTATACAATATGTTAAGAAAACCCTGTCCGACCCGTAAGGATAGTAAAGGTTAGGTAAACACATGACCAAATAACATATGAAATTTTACATAATCATCATAGTAACAATACTAGTGAATTTTGAAATTATCTTTTTTTCCCGCGAATTAATTCCAACTTCCCCAAAATTTGGTAATTTTTAAAAAGTGACAACATTATTTTTGACGGTATAATTCTGAGCGAATAGCGATGCGACCGCGTGCCGCGTGCCCTGCCCCTCTTCACCCGCGCCTGGATGGCCTGACGCATGTTTTAAGTTACCTCTTTTTGCGGAATAATATTTTTTTAGGGGTTTTTTTTTTTAAGTTTAGCCCGGCTTTGTACGCATTAGCAGAATCAGTTATCGATACCTAACAATGCCTTCACGGATCGGACAGGGTTTTCTTTACATATTGTATATTATAGAAGCAAACATATCCTTAGCAATTGCTTTTCGGTCCAATGATGTCAACATTTGACACGGGAAATTGGCGAATCGGTCACTACAAATGCCACAAATTAAAATGTGAATTTTGTATTTAGCTGTAGATTTACTGGACAGGCTTCCAGAAACCACAGATTTGTTGTACCTCAGATAACCGGCCACTTATTGGCTGATTCAATAAGCCGTAAGCATTTGGTGACCAAAACGAGGAGAAATATTAATTACGGCATAGCGGGCCCTACGTTGCTATAAGTTGGGTAAACCGCAGGCTGGTGGCCGCAGACGATGCTACTAGAAATTGCTGCGGATTAGTTAAGATAAGGGTTACGTTTGGACCCATGAACGTAACACTATATTTTATATATTGTAACAGTTTATAGTATCGGGGTTTTTGCCTATTTTTATTTTTAAACTCTGTCCGCTGCTTTGCACAGATTTTTAATTGACAAAAAGGTTTTAGTGACAACGTTTGTTTCGTTTTTCTTTAAAAAAAAAAAGCAAACGTTGGCCCTCCCAAGGATTACTCCTGTATCCTAGGTATGTATGTAAGTGTGTGTAGATTATAGTTATATTTATATATCTAATAATATTATTATAAAAGAAAAGTTATTTCTCGTAATTTTCCACCAAGAGTGTCTTCTTGTATTTGTAACAAAATGTTATCCACTATAAAAACATTTGTTCAATAAAGCAATATTTCAAACAGTTCGGGATGAAAACGGTGGGAAAGCTTTGCTCTGAAGGGGAGAACGTTAATACCAAGGGAATTAACTCGTAAAAGGGGGTAGTCTGTAAACTTTATAGTGTTTCAACACCGGCTATAAAGAGGTCGTTTAAAGAATTTATTTGTAATCTAGAACATAGTTTTATTTTAAGCTTGTGTCTGTTTTATAGGTAAATAGAAAAAAGTGTGTGTGTCAGCTCCGACGCACGACTGGAGTTTACTCCTTAAGTACGAGAAAAAAAATTAAAAAGAAGAAATATTTAAAAAAAATATAAATATATATATATATATATATATATATATATATATATATATATATTTTTTAAATATTTCTTCTTTTATTTTTTCTTTTTTTCTTCTTTTCTTTTTAAAAAAAAAATATATATATATATATATATATATTTTTTTTTTAATATTTTCCTTTTATTTTTTCTTTTTTTTTTCTTTCTTCTTTTCTTTTCATTTTTAAAATAATAATAATTACATATATATATATGTAATTATTTTATTTTAAAAATTATTTATAAAATAAATCATAAAAAATTTAAAAAAATATAAATGCATATTTATGAAAATTTTAACCAATATTAAGAAAGTTGATAATAAAAAAAAAATTATAAACATTTTTTTTAAATTATTATAATTTTTTTTTTTTAATATAACATTATCTTAATAACTAACAAAATATAGTTGTAAAAAGATAATTATGCCACTTTTTCAGATTGGAAAGTTGCGCACCAAAGGTGCGCACTAAAATAGTAACGCTTAAAATTCGTTACTCGTTAGTAGGTTTTACCCCTCGGATTTTTCTCATACCGGGCGCCTTATATATGAAAATCGATTCTTAAGGAGTAAACTCCAAAATATTTTTCAACCCATTAATACTCGATTGAATGTTAGTTTTTCCGTATACTTGTTGAGTTTTAACGAATATATACGTAATAAGTGAGTAGTGAGTATGAGTATGAACGTAAACTTAGTTCATCCTTTTTTTCCCACAGTTGAGAAAATATCAATTCAGCAAATGGTAATGGTCTGTGTTGTATTTTTTGGCCATACTCCCAAGAACCTTTTGTCCCTCATTAAAACTTAAAATACCGTGTAAAAAAGTGTAAACGTGCCGTCCAGTGACAACGCGAACGAAACGCAAACATTCGGCACTACGTACGCGCCGAATGTTTGATCGCCTGAGTAATCCATGCTAACGCAGCAATAATCGAGTAGTATATCGTAGGTTCGAACGGCGGTTACCAGCTTTCCCGGATTTCGGAAGAAACTTCGGGAAATAATGGTTAATCTCCCGACCTCCAAGAGTGCAATAATTTCTTCGGGGTTTTTCTAAAAATTAAATGCATTTTTCGCTCGCACGTCGCTACTCACTCGCTTTACGACCACAACACATCGCGTTTTGCAAGTAATAACTATTATGATTTTCTAGTGAAAAACCAACAAATAGCTGGTCGAAAACAAAATAAAAGTTTAAAAAATATTAATATTTTTCTATTTCTTCTCTTTCTCCGTAAAATTTTCCCCGGGTTGGTCCTTTCATGAGTTGGGAACTATAGTACGAACTCAAATCGGCACTTTAATTTTTATAGATTATTTCAACACCTGCTCTCAATACGGTACAACATCATGAAGAAAACGGCATTTACTAGAACCAAATATTCGATGACATGCGACATCCACCAACCAGTACTGGGCTCCAGCCCTAATTATTCACTCATCATCTCAGCGTTAATGCCAGTCGCATCCGAAGCTTTTTTAGCTTTCGAAATCTTTGGTCCGTTTAACTGCTGGTTTGGCTAAACTTTGATATTTTCCGTGAAGACACTGCCGTCTGACTACCACAACCCGAAGGCGATATTGAAGCATTGCTGTTAGACCAATTGTTGGACCTTTGAGGGCTTCAACAACCCGTTACGACTGCCACTTGATGTTCGTATGGCAACCGGGACCAACGGCTTAACGTGCTTTACGAGGTACGACCAGACCAGTGAAAATATTCATATTCATGCATATTTGCACTGCGCGAGGATCGAACCCGCGCCTCCTTGTGCAGCGGCCGCGTTCGTTACCGCTACGCTACAGAGGCTGTCACCCCTGTCCATTCCTAATTCACTATGACCATTTATAAGTTTTCTTATAAACCACATCAATTCGGTACCTAATCCCGAAATCAACCGCTGAATTCGTGCAATTTCTTTCATTTTGTTAGGTATAAAGAATTATGGCTCTGCGAATGCATGGTGGATTGTGGCCCTCTCCCTCTCAGCGAAAGGAGGTTTGTATCCCAGCAGTGGGACTATTATAGACATTAAAAAGCAATTCTCAAAACCTTCTTCAAAGCAAAACATTGTATTCAAATCCATTGTGTCGTAGTGGGAAAATATGAGCATATAAAAGTGATATAAAATATAACACAATACTTTATTTTATTTTAACGAGCACTTGTTGCCTGGAGGAAGCTTGGCTCTTTGCCAAACATGCTTTACTCGATTTAAATTGTGTTTTATCTGTCTCAACCGAATGTTTTGTGTTGCTCTTCACTTAAAAAGACACTCCTGGTTGTTTGAATTTTGTATATTTATTCAATACAGTTAAAAATTATCTTCACACAGATAAGCAGTCAAAGCTTTCTTATTTAATAAATATTAAGGCTACAGGCTTTTTATTAGGTTTCACTGAAAGCACCACTCACAGTCTTGTACTAGCATACATAGATTCAATTCGTTCACAGTTGCTTCTGATTGTGCAACAGAGTAATCCTTATTATCATTCTAATACGGCTGTTATTGGATTACTATTGCTACCAGGTCTGTAAAAATCACTGTGATCTTTATTATCATTGCCATATGGTTGCTGTTAAGTTACTAACTGTGAACGAACTCTGCTTTTATCACCTGGGGCATTATAGAGTACCCGGCTGTAAAAAAATTCATATACGCAAAATAAATCTTATCTTTGGGTATGATAAAATAAGGTCCTTCTCTTCCTTTTACAAACTACATATGTTACTACGAATCCTAATAGTGACGTTACATTTAGGAGTTACTTTTCATTAATACTATGATTGAAACTTAGAGGACTAACACATAATTTAGATTTAATAAAAAGACTTCCTAACTACAAACTTGTAAACAGTTTATATCTTAAACTAATATTTTTAAAAGTATTATGACCTCGTTTGTAATGCTATATATAATCTTTACACAATAAGTTATGGCAGTGGGGACTATTAACTATTTTGTGGCATCTGGTATGAAAATCGATTCTCATAAGGAGGACTTTTTTTAAATATTGTAAACTTCGTGAGGAAACTGGTATCTCCTAGAGGCAAAACTTCGAAGACTTGTGATAACTACCAATCCTGACTGGGCCCGCGTTGTACGCCCCACTTCCTCTCATTGAGAGAAGGGCTGAGTGACTCAGCCCTTCTCTCAATGAGAGGAAGTCACTGGCACTGTTGGGACTCAGCCTGAGTCCCAACAGTGGGAACAAAAAGTATAGGCTGCTTATGTATGTATGACTCGGTAAACTACGTTTTAATATACACATATCTGAACAAAATACTTTCAGGACTTTACCGTATCCATTACATGTTCCGTTGTGTATGTAGTTAATTAAAATATGATAATATATACAATATACACTTCTTAGCCTATTCTGAACCGAGACACCTTATCTGATACCTTATCTCAAGTGTTACTTGAGTAGGCACTTCATTAGGCCTGAACAATAGCCCTAAGCTTAGGCGTTCACCTACTTGTACATATACTAATCCTGTATATAAACTTAGATATAGTAGGTAAATAATTCGGCGAGAATAGGTTTATACGAGTATACTTTCACTTTGTTTTCTAGGGGAGTTTTATGAATGTAGAAAAATATGGCGTAAGTATACACATGGTTTCATTATTAGTCGATTGGAACTGAAAATTGTCACTAATAAATAATATAATTCTAAAGGCGACTCGCACGAATTCAATTTAATTGTGGGCGAGTCGGCAAGTTTAGAAATATACCCAGTATTAAGCAATTACAACTTTTTGAATTTTTGGCAATTAACTTAATATTATTAAACTTTTATCCCTTCTTTGCGCTAGTAACCTTTTTCAACTTTAATCGACCAATAAGCCGTACAGAATAAACAAGAAAAACAAATGGAAAACTATTACGTACGCCGTTTTATCGTAAAGATTCGACACGATAATTAGTTCAATAAGTTATTAGATTACATTCCAACAATAAATGCATATTACCTATAACTAGAACAAGGTTCACAATAATAGCTTTGAAACTACAGAAAAAGTCTGAAATATGAAACACATAATTCGATTTGAAACATATAAAGCCGCGGGACAAGTCTTTTCTTTTAAAATCAAAGCATTCAACAAGCTATTGATGAAGAAATCGAATCATCAAAAGCAAGAGACGCTAAAGATAATTTAGCACAGTCTGGCACTATTTTCATTAAAACCAATTTCTATCTTCTATGTGGTAACTTAAAATTGCTGATAAAAACGTTTCGCCGCATTCAAAGCGTTCCTTATAAACTTCTCATCGCAAGGGTTATCGTCGAAGAAGTGTGCCCCGCAATTGAGAGATTCGGAACAGGACTCGTTCATGTGGTTATCTTTGCAGCAGCCGAGGATTGCTTTAGCGCATGGAGTTAGAGTTTTGGGCGTCGGAACATCTACGCCATGTCTCGCTTGGAGTAAATATCTTAGTTCGTTGTAAGAGAGATTGGCTGGTGGTTTAATCGTGCTGCCGATGAACGAGTTTCTGTTAATTTGGGGTCTGCCAAATGCTTGCGCAAACATCATTATAGCAATGATCGTTATCGTGTTGGTCGCCATCTCTGTAACAGATTATATATAATTTAGTTTTACATTTCGATTGTACACAACAAATGGACAACAGTCTTCTCATTTTGTTGAAGAATGGACATGGGAAAATGTTAAGCAATACCAACAGACTGGATTGCCTTTATAATCAGCAATATTGTGGCAGACATATGTATATACTGCTGTCATATGTAGTTCTGTTTGTATTCTATTATTTGTATGTTTGTTACTTTAGTTTATGTTTTTATTTTATCTTGTACTTTTGACTTATGGATATTTTTCCGAAATAAATTATTTGATTTGATTTAAATAAGACCTTATGTAAGTGGCGTAGAAAAACCGTGACACACACGGTTTTTCTACGCCTAATACGGTTCTATGATCAACAAACTTCCATAGTGGTTCATACAACACTGAAGAGAGTGCATTGGCAAAAAAAGTTAGTGTACAAAGGGGACAAAAAAAGCTTTAAATAAAAGAAATACCCTTGTAAGTTTTTTGAACGTCGAAGGAATGAACGCTTACGATATTGAAGACTATTTGTATGCACATTAGATGGTCAGCGTTATCGTGCCATCCATCTCCCAAGATTGCAGACAGGAAGATAAATGTCAACTTAAGTGTCAATAAAGTAGTGTAATGAATGGTAGGAATGTTGCTTCCTACTAAGTCCAAACAATGACATAACTCTTCTATATAAGTAAAATGAAGGGGATCTACATTTTTAACTGATTCTCAATTCTTTATTTCATACCATAATTTAAACAGTTACTGAATTAAATTTAAGTCCGCCATTGTACAATGTTTTTCTTTGTGCATAAAGTTTTATTATATAAATAAATTATAAGAAAAAATATACATATACACAACAACAGCAACAACATAATAAATTTTTAATCTGAAAGACGTTACTTTTTTTATTCTTTAATTCAGTAATGGACCCTTATTGTACTTGTTTTATTTATTTAGTAGCTTTGTAAAAACACATTTATTTCTCATATAATTTATGTGTAATAATTTGTATATAATTTATATCTATGTATTAGAATGAATAAAAATAATAATCCAAATTGATAATTATGAAATATTTTTTTATTTAAGAATTCGTTTAAATGAAAAAGCTTCAAGTTATAAGTAAATATAAAAATGTTAGGTATATTTAATTAAATTTTGTATTGTTTCGGATCACTTATTGTAGATTTATACCCGTTCATAGAGCATCAGTAATGTAAATATAAAACATATAAGATTATACAAAAACATCGGGTCACGTGACAAAAAACGTGATTCTGTATAATAAATGCAATAATGTCGCAAACCGACGCACTTGGTTTTCCCAGAGCCGCGAGGACAACAGACTCGATGCTGTGTGCCATGTCGATAGAGCCAACTACCAATACACAAACATTTGTTGATAGTATGTAATATATATTGTGATGCTGGGCCAAATGTTGGGCTTATTAATGATAGGTACTCTTTAAAGATTTGTGACGTACGTAGGCAATGTCAAGGTCGTGAGGGTGTGACCATTTGTGAGCCGCTTAGATACAAATCGGGTGTATTATAATAACAGTGTAAAAATACGTAGTACGGTTGCCATTTTTAGGATCTACGAAACATTTGTGACTATTTTGAACTTGGTATATTTGTGAGAACTTAATGTAATAGGTAATGTAAGCTCCAAATTAATGTAAAGGTTAATTATATTTATTTTACAAACAGATCATAATATTTAGTATAAACATGGGTCATGTTTACACTAAATAATATGATCTGTTAAAGGTTAAATACACACGAATATTAAGAACCTAAATGCAATACCAGCTCTTGTTGTATAAACCTCAAAAAAATATGTAATTACAGCGAAGGTAAACGTTTCGGAGCAACGTGTCGAAATATTGCCTTATAAATTGTAATTAAATGCATATTTTTAATAATAAAGAATGTTATTAACAGAAATATATGAATATATAAAACTTACTAAATTCTTTCCTATGTTTTGATGTAATTGTTCTTGTTTTTAACACGAGTTATGTTGATATTCACTTTTTCTGCACGATACGACCTCCTCACAGTGGCGTCTACTATCGTCTGAGGACATTTGTATTTATTATGGCATATAAACATCGTGTTTCTGCATACTCATATTTCTTTCTGATAAATGGGTACGCGGGATTTCGTATCGATATAGACAGTTATTTTGATATTTGGTGATGACGTTAATATCTCGGTTTATCGCTGCAAACGTGAAGAACCTTTTACTAATTTGTTATGTATTTCCTAGGATGGGATAAACCCAGTTACATATAAAATACATCTGACTTTTATATACGTGGTCATTACGTCTCACCGAGTTTGAAATGTAAACCAAGCTATGTTCGATTCAATTTGTATATTTTTTGTAACTGTTTTTGACATGGCACATACATAGGCCCTCCATTTTTTTCTGCTATTGTATCGCCCTTAGGACTGGCAACGCCAGCTATTTTGCATACAGCCAGATAATTTCCACTCACTTCTCAGGCATCTGACTAAACAGACCATTAAGTGGTCACCAAAATAAATTTTACATATGTTTGTCAATTAAAAGAAGTGTGTTGAAACTGAATATGGTGATTTTTTAAACCATTTTCCACTTTATTCATAAACGTTGCTAGTTAAGTATCTATTGATTAGAGGCTGTTTAGTTACGGCCCTGTTAGGACAAAACGCTGCAATCTGGAAAACGTCATTTTGAGAAAAACAAAAAAGTTAGTTGTTTTAGTTTAAATCTTTAACTCGCTACCAAATTTAATCCAATATAGATAACAATTTGTTTCTTTTTTTTTTGACAAATTTGGCATAGCATTTACTTATTTTCATTTTAACATAATTTAATCGTTTATGCTATATATACCTAATTTCATTGCAACAATCGTTAATTTTCGTTCGATTCAACCTAAGCTTGCAATGTTTTACCAAAATACAAACACGTGCGCGGCTCACCCGCACGACCCGCTACCCTCTTACTTGTCACGGGCAAAACGCTGCAATCTAGAATGTCGCGTTTTGTCAGAACATTTTACTGCAACTCTGGGTTGCAATAAAGTGTAAAATTGAGTTTTTTTTTTTTGTTACTGGAAGCTATTATTGAATTGTAAATCAAACCTATGCCTAGCTAACATCGCGTAGATTATTTAACGATGTATTACCATAAAACGATGTAACCCGGGTTGCATTGTGTGTGTCATAACCGCCCCCTAATCGGCGAACACATTTTTGTCAAATGATTGCGCCTAGTTGGGATAAATTGGTATCGTTCGGGCCGCCCATTGGTCTGTTCGGTCCAAACGATCACAACTAGTCGCAATTATTTGGCAAAAATGTGTTCGCCGATTAGGGGGTAGGGTCTTGTTGACGTTTACCTACACATCACCTAAATTTAATTATCGTTTATATATATTTTTTTTGTATGTTATATTGCTGATGGTAAGCAGTGATGCGATCGTTGATGGCAAAGCGCGCTAGTTTACTAAGAGCCTATTATTATATATAAATAGCTAGTTAATGTGAGTTAGTATTTAAACATTATCAGGAAGAACACGTGTTTCTCTCAATTGTTATTTGTTAATGTCAACCATACTAAAAAATAATTTACATTTACGAATACTCAACAGACTGGGAAATCCACGTTTAGCACAGGCTTCAAGAACCGGACTGCTGTATAAATAAGTTGTCAAAAAAGAATAATACTGCATCAATTTTGATCGGTGATGTATGTACAGACTTGATTGGCCTTCACGTGTGATGGTACTGTGGGAGAGGTGCTTCAATAAAACAAAATCTGTAATAATTTTATTTTTGTTTTTGTAAATACCTAATGTTGAGTTTGAGAAATATTTTTCCATAATTTTGTATATTCGGAATACAGTTTAGTATATTTAGGTGCGTATTCCAGAACGAAACTCAAGCATTGATCGCATTACTTAAAACTAGTTTCACCCAATCAAATTGCTTGAAACGAGACTTAAGTAGGGCTTGAGTTTTGAGTGACGTTCTGTAATACGGACCTTAGTCTATACTTAGTTTTATTAATATTATGTGCTATCACACATTCTTATGTTAAAAAAGTGGTACATATTTGATTTGGTTGATAAAACGGGCAGATTCACTGTTTTGCCCATAGATTACAGTAGAACAGTTTTTATTAAGTAATTATTTTAATAACCATTACAGATAATCATTTATTAGCTTACACAAATGGTTCCACCGACTTTATGTACAGACGACAGCACATCAAGCTACTACAATCTGTCATATTTCCTTATTAAATTTTCCACTTTATCTCTAAAGCTTTAAGGCTCAAGGTTGATTGGAAATATCTAACAGTTTGGGGTAGCTTGACCTGCTGTCGTCCCTACCTAAATAAACAGGTAAGAGTTCGTATACCCCTTTCATTCATACTAATGTTATAAATGCGAAAGTAACTCTGTCTGTCTGTCTGTTACGCTTTCCCGCCTAAACCTCTCAACCGATTGTGATGAAATTTGGCACAGACAATCTTTAGACCCTGAGAAAAAACATAGGCTACCTTTTATCCCGGAAAAATTTGATATTCCCGAGGGAAATCTAAAAAGCGCGATATAACCGAACTCCACGCGGGCGAAGCCGTGGGCGGAAAGCTAGTAATATTATAAACTTGACAATTTATTTTTATGCTTTTACGTGAAAACAACAGAACGGATTTGGATAAAATTTGACACACAGATGGTTTATAACCAGTAGGTATTAATATATGGGATTTTATCCCAATTCTTATACGAATATTCCTACTTGATCAAAACATTAATTGTCATTTATTCGCGTCAACTGATAGGTACTCACTAGTTCCCCGCCTTCCGTGGTCATCCTATTTCTGATGTCTTCTTCTTATTTTTCCAAAATATTTGTGTAACACATTGTAAGTAGCAATGGGTTCAAGTTGCAGGGTACTCGTTGCGTTATTTCCGTAGTTGAAGAGACGCAATTGTCGAATTGTATGAACAAAAAGGTAGCTGGTAGTGGCTGGCAGAGAACTGCTCAGGATCGTGCTTGTTGGCGTGCCATGAAGGAGGACTGTGTCCAGCAGTGGATGAGTAGAGGCTGATGATGATAATGAATAAATAACTTTTTGTAGACAACTTTAAGTTCTGTGGCTGGTTGAGGACTGCCTCAAGCCGTGTACGCACGAAGGACCAAAAAATATGATGAACACCAGCTCGCTCAACTGCCGTCTTCCTTCCTATTTACTCAGTTTTTTTATTTTTTTTATTTGAGTGTATACGCTTCATAAACTGGCGTGCTTAACCATCAAGGATTGCATTTCTACTTGCCATCAGGCGAGATTGCGGTTAAGCAATGGTTTATAATTATTTAAAAAAAATACCCACATCGACTATTTTGTTCGCACGTGCGTACTTCTAACAAACATCGAACACTGTGTTCATTTGAGATACGCACATGCGAATGAAGTTTTAGGGTTGCATAGTTCACTAGAGTTGCATACGTTAACTATGGAACACTAAACACCAAATAATACTTTTGGCACTAGCTGTAAATTGAGTAACTTTTAAACTTCATGACTAAGCTCATACGAAAATAATTTTAAACAAAACAAATACTCTAAATTTTATATTTAGGAGGTATTTAAAATTGACAAAACTTATGATTATTTTGAAATAATGACATTCAAAATAAGGTTTGCTTACGTACATTTGAGATAGATAACTTATATTTAAAAAAAAGCGGTTCACTTCCCTACCATACATTTAGCTCTCTAATGTATATTATTTTAGCAATAGATTCGTCCTTCAGTTAAGATTAAGCAGTGTGTTCTGTTAGATACCGCTCGGATTGTGCTTAGGATTATAACAAAAACCACCTGTGAAATTGGGGTTTCCAACTGATTACATTTCCTGACTTTGACCTTTCATTACTATAACTATAAACCCCGTAGTTCATTAGTCTGTATTATTTATATCGATATGATAATAATATAAACCACAAATCCGTAGTAATTGAAAAATCCAATTTTCCTGCTATTGCCTCATCATGTCATGTCAATATTATTGCTTCATTACCGTATGTAGGTAGGCAATAAACCTTAGTGAGGAAATAATAATATTTTGTGGTTTCTATTACTATCTTCATATTAAACTTGAAACGTAGTTGGTTAGTGGTTGAACTTTAATAGTAGTTGATATGAATGCTATAAATAAAACTTGACATTACTTTGCTTATAATTACGTCGTGTATCACCGATAATTTAGAAGTAGAGAATTGGAATAATAAAGCTGCAAATCAAGTTTCTAATAAGGAACATGTGTTATAGATCAAGGTAAAAAAAAACACGGTCACTAATTACTAGACTATGACGAATCACTTTTATTGTAGTTTTAAAACATAGGTGATAGGAACATTGTTACTATCCTTACATTGTACTTGTCTGAGTATAAAAATATATACCTAAAGTATGTACTTACACATCAACAGCTCTACTTGATCGTATAAAAATACTGTAGTTAAAAAAATACAAGTAATACACTAAATAAGCTCTTTAAATTCTAGGAGTATCAAAGCGTAAAGAACTGGAACGTTTCACTTATAAAAATAATGTCTTTCACTTTCAGATTTAATATTATAATGTGTCAGATAGCCCGAAAATATTGCCAAACTTAAGTGGCAGTGAGCAGGGCACATTGCTCGTAGAACAGATGTCCGATGAGGCTGAAAGATTGTGGAGTGGCGACCGAAAGACGTAGTGTTGGAAAGCCTCCCACAAAGTTTCACCACATTGCCACCGATTCTGAACCCGTTGGATGTGAGAACCACAGAACCGGTCAAAGGGGAGGTGTTTCAGGGAGGCTTATGTCCAGTACTGGGCGTCTTTCGGCTGATATTCTAGACAATGATGATGAACGCGTCAGATGATTCCAGCGTATTTACTCGTTCATGTAGCAAAAACTGGCCGCACTTAATATATCATAAATTACTATTTTAAATTAAGCTCGGAACTGAAATTAAGTAGTTTTTTTTAACAGAATCTCACATTTACACATCAATCCTCGAGCCTTAATTATATCATGCTCCATAGTACATCTGTATCTTATTAATCACTTGCAATATCTGTTTGGGGTCACAAGGGCTTCCGTACCCTGTTAAGTCAGGGCACCCAAGGAGTGCGAAACAGTCGTACACAACCTGGGCTTGATGACAGCAGGTTACGAGCGCGCTTTCACAACGATTTGGAAGTGCTAAGCTTGAGGACTGAGACTGAGGCTTGTTTTGTGCAGGCTGTGTATTTTGAGGCCTATTCTGAGGTGATCGCATTGTTGTTGAAGACTGAGGCCTTGAAGGCGGGGCTTGAAAACTTGCCTCAGGGGCCTCAGACTGGGGCCGATTCTGATCACTCGAGTCACTTTGAACTGATCCGTGCTCCACAGGCGGTGGTGGCCTCATAGGTTTATTCAATCTGATAGGATCAAATGAAATCGGCCTAGTGAACTCTACGCCCTCTTCTGAGTCCGATTCATTCATGACAAAGCCCCAATTTTGTCTATTATCTTCCATTTCAGGCCAGCGACTCACTACGCCTGGCGTTGTGGTATCAGTGCTATCACCATCATTGTTATTTGTCGTTACTGGGCCATTAGGTTTTGGCGTGATTGGGTTTTGATTTTCGTTGTTACAATTACAATCACCAGGAGGTATGAAGAGCACTGGCAAGTATATAGGATATTGAGGCATGGGCGGCGGCTGTGGCTGTGGTTGCCTTACGAAGGTGGCTATCTCTTGTATGCGTCGATGTATTTGTGCTAAGGGGTCTTCTCCATAGTAACCAGTATTCGAACCTTCATCTCTTTTATTAAAGCCTGGGTTAATAAATGGATTAAAAGGAGGAACTCCAAATGGATAAGGATCATACCATCTCTTGTGTCGTTGTGTTTCCGTAGAGTTGTTATCACTTTCAACTTCCTTCGGTTCTGAGTCAAGCTTGGGGTCAGTTTGTTCTACTTTGGGTTCTGTTTGTTCGACATTGGGGTCCGCTAGTTCTACTTTGGCAATTTCTTCTAGCTTGCTGACGTCATTTGGCGCTGCGTAGACGTATACTTGCAAGATGAGAATGCCGAGAACAATGTAGTTTAGGCTCGCCATCTGGAAAAGAAAGAAAAAATCTTTTAACTTCATTGCTTTAGGAAGAGATTACAGTAATCTATTCTTTCTGCAGATGTTCTAGGTCGTGTTTTACTTTTATTCGTATAATACTTGCAAAACTAGTAAAATACTGGTATTCAGCTCCATCCGGTTAGACTAGAATCTGACCTAGTAGTTGGGGAAAGGCTAGATAGATAATGAGGACATATAAAACAAGTTTCAAAATTTTCGAAATATTCCGAAAACTTGTGTTCGAGAGGCACGGGTTAAAACGTTCAAAGCCATTTAATGCTAATTGTACATCCAATCTTTATATATATAATTCTGCTGTACGTGTGTATGTCATTGAACTCCTCCTAAACGGCTTGACCGATTTTAATGAATTTTTCTGTATGCGTTTGAGTGGCGACCTAGATCGTTTAGATTCACAAATCAATGGCGCTAATCGCTTGAAGAAGCATGTGATCTCGGAAACGGCCCTAACGATTTCGCTGAAAATTAATATGTGGTGGTTTTCGGGGACGAAAAATCGATCTAGCTCAGTCTTATGTCTGGGGAAGCGCATATTTTCGAGTTTTCTCTTTCGCAATATTTCACGCATAATATGGGCGCTAATTTCGCGCGGCTTGACATAGCGGCTGTAGCGTAGTCGATATTGGTATGGTCTACTCGCGATGGCTGGTGTTCCTCGGTTCAAACCCGGTCAATCACAAGTTTTTTTTTTTTGTTTTTAGACAAGTTTATAGTTTTTTTAATTTTTTTAGTTACTTAAAAATATAATTGTACATAAAAAATAAAAGGCGAAAAAATAAAAAAGATAATTTTTTTTTAACTAAATTTGTACTTATGAACTAAAAGAGAAAAAAATAAATAGAAATAAATAATTATTTAAGATTTTTTATTTTACTTAAAGAGACAGAAACAAGAGCTCTAGGGGTAGAGAGAGGTATGATATCTTTGTTACAAATGTAGATGACAATGCTTTCCATGGGTTTCTTCTTTCCATCCTAAATCTGCTGTACGTGTGTACGTCACTGAATTCCTCCTAGGCTGGTCCGATTTGAATGAAGTCTATGTATATAAATGAAAGTCGTGTTAGTTACTATATTTATAACTCAAGAACCGCTTAACCAGTATGGCTCAAAATTGGTAGGGAGGTAGATAAGAACTGGGAGAAGGACATATCACATAGGATACTTTTTATCCCGTTCCCGCGGTTCCTGTCGTTCCCGTGTGACGTGACATAAGACATGATTTAACAAAACGCAACTGACATGGAATAACAAAACAACTCAGTCAAAATATAAGTTAGCGGTTCATTTGTTAAAAATGGTACAAACATTAAATTGTGGAGAAACACTATCCCTCGCCCATATGTGGGAGTGATGAGAGAAGGCATAACTCTGTTGCCGCGAAAAATCGCAGTACAGCGGACAGAGCTCCGGCGGGGTCTCATGGCGACATGGAAAGTGTGATTGTCGCAATCCAGCACTGAGCACGCCGCAATAGCGGCGGTAAGTCCTCTCTTTGAGGAGTAGCTAGAGAGGCGCCATGGCGTCCTTACCCTCCGACTGACGTAGGTCCTCACCGGACACGGCTGTTTCGGGAGGTTCCTGTTCCGTATAAGGCGGGAGGAAACGCCAGGGTGACCACTGTATGCATCGCCCTGAGGACACGGTGGAGCATAAGGTGGAGGTCTGCCCGGCTTGGATAGAGCACAGCCGTGTTCTCGTGGTGGCGATCACGGCGGCGATCTCTCGCGTCCGACCCTGGTCCGGGCCATAGTCCGGAGTAAGAGTGCATGGCAAGCTTTCACCTCCTTCTGTGAAGCAGTGATGCTGGCAAAGGAGGAGGCGGAGCGGGTAAGGGAGCGGAAATCCCACTACACTCACGGCTCAAACCGCCGCAGGAAGCGCCCTGGTCGGGAGGCAACATCGGACTTCCAATCGCCGTAGGCGCGGGCTTGCGGGCGGCGAGGGATAGGCAGCTCGCCTCCTTGTAAGAACCAGGCCCGGGTTGACGGCCCATTGTGTTTCACACGGGCCTCAAAGAGATGTCAGCACACCTTGACGGTGTCCACGAGGACTGGTCCACAGGGTTACGGGTTGATTAAAAAAGAAACCATGGCACTGGCCGTTGCACAGGCAAGTGAAGGAACACGGGTGGGTTTTAGTCAATAAAAGTCTGACACGCCCTTCCGCTCCGCCCAGAGCGGGAGAGGTCACTTGATGATTTCCCATCCACAACAAAAAAAAAAAAACTGAAGAAGAGCAAGAAATTGCACTTGAAGGCGCAGCCTTAGTATGGCTCGACTTCGTGCTTCTCACTCACCAGAGCAAAGGGAGGCAGCCCGTGAAATGGTTCGGTTGGCAATGCGAAATCGTCGAGCAAACCTCAGAGATCAAGCGCTAGATAATTTACGAAACACAAGAAGAAATGAATCAAATACTGATTTGAATCGGGCAGCGTTTCAATACGCATATAATATAGCGCAATGGCGTTCGCATTGGGCCAATGGATGTTGTTTGCGAGTATTGTAGCACATTAAAGATTTCCGGAGAATCGCCAGGATTGTGCTCCCAAATAAAGAATCATTGAATAATAATATTCATTTATTTAAAATTATCCTAATTTAAAAAGTAGTCATGTGATATTACCTTTAAGGCGGAACGAAGTTCGCCGGGTCAGCTAGTATCATATAAAATACGTATTTATTCATATTGTAGTTAAATACTATTCTCATAAAATTGTTACGGTGCATATACATTGTGTATATGCACCGAATATTCTACTGAATGATCATAAAGCTTAAATCCGATTTAGTGTAAGAATAGCAATGCAATCTTCTAACATGCGCTTGCGCTTTTTGTGAGAATGAGGTTACATCTGATACCTCTTGTTGCGCTAATTCTATTGTTAGCTGGAGAAATAAAACTTCGAAATTATTCTAATTATGTATGTACCAGTTCAAGCAGGCCAGGTCAGCTTATAATTGAAGTTTATATATTGATATGTCGTTGTTGTATAGTCTTTACGTGTAATACCAGCTAATACTGGTAATGTAATGTTTAGCCCGAAGAATTGCAACACTAAAGTGGCAGTGGGCTGGATACATTGCCCGTAGGACTGATGCCCGATGGGGCCGACGGTTTCTCGAGAGTACCGACGACCTGGTGAAGGTCGCGGGAAGCCGCTGGATGCGGGAGGCGCAGGACCGGTCTTCGTGGAGAACCTTGGGGGAGGCCTATGTCCAGCAGTGGACGTCTTTCGGATGAAATGATGATGATGATGATTGGTAATGTCGTAATGATACTGATGTCGTACTTAACAGTATATATTACTAAAACTTGTATGCATTTGTACTTAAACCTTTTAAGGGACCTAAATGTGCAATTTTATATTTTTGCAATATTCAATTCAGTGCATCTTGACCAAAACTTTCATTCGCGACATTCAGAACAGAATTATAATCATTAAAATTATTAATGCGTCTTTCTAAGTTAGATTTGTACCATACTGACTGACCTGAAAATTGCAATAAATGTAAGAAAACTGGCATTAAGTATTAATAAGTCACAAAATATTTAGATAATTTAAAAAGTTTACCATTTTAAAATAATTATATGCAAAAGTATATAAAACAGAAGGGAAATAATTAAAAGCCATCAAAAATAATATGAATAATGCCCAAGCTTGTATCAAGTTCAAGTACCTATAACTTTGAAAACTCTCGTATGTATAACTTAGATTTCACATTACAACTTATACTTTCCTTCCCATTCTATATTTTTAATAACCTTCTCTCAACTATCTATACTATAGATAGTATACCTATAGATTCTACAGGTATTCAAGAGTATATTAAAATATCTCAAGAGCCATCAAAAATAAACTAGGCAGTTCGATATCTTTTTTACAAAATAAGTTTTTTATGCAAACTTCGCAGACGCATTAGCATCAATATCAAAACGTTTCAAAACAGATCTCCGCAACCCGTTTTTGAAGTAACAACAAGATCCGATGGCATCAGAGTCGTTGATACTTAAACAAGAAACATCAAATCTTATGATTTTTATTTCATTGTGGTATCGATGTACCCATCATGGCCGCTGAGTTTTGCTGGCTAATTTAATTTGACCTTGTAATTGTCTAACCTACATTCCTTTCCGTTAGAGCAGAATATTCACTTCATTTCTCAGATGATCTGGTTTTATATCTAGGTAAACTTGCACAGCAAAGCCTTAGTGCCGAAGAGTCAAAGTTTTTTCAGACCAGCACAGCTATTGTTCCTCTCACAATCCGCCTGGCACCGTTCTTATTCCCATTGCTACTACTCTATCGGAATGAGTATGGTTGAATGCCTTTCAACCACCTACTAGTAATTACACTGTCTTTGATAATTAATTATAAGTACTTATGTTGGATATTTTTTTTTTTTTTTTTGAAACTTATTTGGCCGCCTGTCTCATAATGATACGGAAACTGAGAAAACTTCTTTGTTTGTTCGATATTATATTTTTGGAGACCTAATTTTCTGAAACTAGCTTTAACTTTGACGCCTTTTGTATCAACATTTAAAATCATTGGAAAACTTTGAGGGTATTTCTACTGCTAGCTAGATAACTAGAAATGTATAGAATTAGGTAAAGAGGACAGCACATCAAGCAACTACAATCGGTCAGATTTCTTTATTGGATTTTCAACTTAATCGCTAAAGAATGAAGACACATGGTTGATTGGGAATAAATAAAAAAAAAATCAAAATCAAAATCGTTTATTTCAAATTAACCATCACTTGGTACTTTTGAATAGTCAATGTCGGTCAGTTCAAGAAAAGTGAAGCTAAATTGCTGGTTCCAAAGCGTAGATCTCTATGGAGAAGAACGTGCAAGAAACTCCAGGGACACTCTTTTAAAATCATAATATATGGGTTACATTTCTTCGTTACATATTTATGTTGCTTCTATCATGTGAGCACAATGTAAAATTAATTAAAATATAAAAATTGACAAGAAATATAAATACTTAACAGTTTCGGGTATCTTAACCTGCTGTCGTCCGTATATACATAGCTACAATTATCGCTGAATATCTGCTGAATACTAAGGAGGTTTGTGTTTGTATAAATGACGAAAGAAAATCTGGGACAGTTCATTGTTTTCCTATCAATGTATAAATCAGAAGTTTTCAACTCATTTAATGTTTACGGATAATGATTACAGTTTACCAACGTCATTTCTTTCATCCCAATAAGGAACAGTGTAGGCCAATTCTCGAAAATTAAAACGGATAAAATTTAATTTCATTCTCATCTAGACGACAAACTTAATATAAAAACTGTTTCTGACAGATTTGGGATAGAGCAAAGGAGAAATTTTGTGTTTTTTTTTTTTTTGGTTAGAGTCTGATCTCTCAAAATTACGTATAATATCCCTACATTTTACATTTGGTTGTAGCCGAGATGAGACTGCGAATATATTTTGATCATTTTAAATTACGATAATTGGCCTACAGACTGTGAACTACTAGGTGAACCGTGCGAAGTATTCACACATTAATTGAGTTGTGAGTAATTTTTATATTTTTCCGGGGTAGCGGTCCAAAAAAGCTTTAAAATAATGCCTCATTTATGTATATAGATAAAGTACGAAGAAAGTTATGACGTACCGACAAAAATAGCCCTTGAGAAATAATATATAATGATTGCCTCTAAGAAATCAGACTAAAATAAAAATATTAAACACACTCTCAGCGAGAGGAGACTTTTGTCCCAATAGTGGGAACATTACAGGCGAATTATGACACATATATTATTTACACTTGTGTCGTTTCCTATTTTATATTGAAATCTTTAGTATCAGACTAATAATAATACACTTTTTTTAATAATTATAAACTAGAGCTTGACCGCAATCCCGCCCGATGGTCAGCAGTGATTTAATCATGCCGGTAAAGCGTGCCAGTTTATTAGGCCTATGCACTCAAAAAAAAAAAACTGAGTGGAAATTATTCGGTAGTTTTTAAAAAGTGACAACAACATTTCAGACAGTAAGGTATTATTATCTGCCCCCCTTCGCCCGCGCATGTATGCGTAGACATACATACGCGGGCGAAGAACATAATAATACATGTGCGGTAGGCAACACGGTAGCGTGTTGCCTACCGCACATGTATTAAATTACCTCGCTTTTCCGAAATAATATTGATTTTTAGGGGGATTTTTTTTAAGTTAAGCTTTGCTTTGTAGGCTTTATTGGAATCAGTTATCGATACCTAACAATACCTTCACGGATCGGACAGGGTTTTCTTTACATATTGTATAATTTTATTGAGAAGAATTGAAACTGCAATATGAAATACTATCAATTAGTAAGTAGATACATGCGTGTTGAAAACAGTTATTTATATACAAAAAATACCAGTGACTTGCTCACAAAGGTCTCTAATTATTACAATTCTATTGTTATTTTTTGTAACAATCAATCATTCTTTATCGAGTGTACTTATCCATGACAGAAAAGTTGACAACTTCGTGTATACAATATGTAAAGAAAACCCTGTCCGATCCGTGAAGGTATTGCTAGGTATCGATAACTGATTCTACTATTGGATGCAAAGCCGGGCTAAACTTAAAAAAAAATCCCCCTAAAAAAATAAATATTATTTCGCAAAAAGAGGTAACTTAATACATGTGCGGTTAGCAACCCTTGCGCGGGTGGCGGGGGGCAGGGCACGCGGCACGTGATCGCATCGCTATTCGCTCATAACAATACCGGTGTTGTCACTTTTATAAAAATTACCAAATTTCGGGGAAATTGGAATTAATTCCCGGGAAAAAAAAGATTATTTCGAAATTCAATAGTATTGTTACTATGATGATTATGTAAAATTTTATATTATATTTGGTCAAGTGTTTACCTAACCTTTATTATCCTTATGGGTCGGACAGTGTTTTCTTTACATATTGTATAATGTCATCATCATCATCATCTCAGCGTTAATCCCAGTCGCATCCGAAGCTTTATCAGCTTTGGAGTCTGGGGTCCGCTTTTTACCAGTCTAACTGCTGATATGGCTAAACTTCGACATTTTCCGTGAAGCGACTGCCGTCTGACCTCCACAACCCGAAGGCGACATCGAAGCATTGTAGTTAGACCAATTGTTGGACTTTTGAGGGCTCCAACAACCCTGTAACGACTGCCACTAGATGTTCGTATGGCAACCGGGACCAACGGCTTAACGTGCTTTCCGAGGCACGACCAGACCAGTGCAAATATTCATATTCATGCATACAAATATTTGCACTGTGCGGGGATCGAACCCGCGCCTCCTTGCGCAGCGGCCGCCTCCGCTACCGCTACGCCACGGAGGCTGTCACATATTGTATAATGTATATACACAAAAAAGTACATAAACGCAATAGCTATCACGTGGTTATAAAAGATTCATACACATTTTACATACTTTTTATTAGCTTCACTTGTATGATTGCTTGCTTGTTTGCTTGCTTGCTTGTTTGTTTGTTTGTTCGTCTCTAACTCTTTGGACTACGAGTGAGCGGCTCATTACCGTAAAATGTCACACCGTTTTTAATACGTTCATTCGTTTGTTTTTTTCTTTAAAAAGATTATCCAACTAATAAATTGAAAATAAATATAGTTTATAAAACTAAAAAACATGCTTTTAAAAATATCAAACTAAAAAGTTAAAAATAATTTTTAAAAAAGCGCGAGGCGCTTTGTGCCATAATTTTTGTATATTAAGCGCCTCACGCTTTTTTAGTTTGATATTTTTAACAACTTCGCAAACTCTAACTATGAATTCAGCACATAATTCTAGCGTAACTATGTTTCATCACTACATATTATTATAAAACAAAGTCACTTTCTTTTTCCCTATGTCCCTTTGTATGATTAAATCTTTAAAACTACACAACGGATTTTGATGCGGATTTTTAAAAGATAGAGTGATAAAAGAGGAAGTTTATATGTATAATATCATCCATTAAATTGTGGAGAAATACCATTATTTTTGAGATTTCTAATGTGATGTAAATTTTTTGCACATTTGCAGCGAAACGCAGGCTGAACCCTACGAGATTTATCAAAGTAACTAGCTTTCTGCCCGCGGCTTTGCCCGCGTGGAGGTCGGTTATATCGCGCTTTTTAGATTACCCTCGGGAATATCAAATTTTTCCGGGATAAAAGTTATTAATCCTATTATTTAATCCGGACTTCTAACTTTACGTCTGCAAAATTTCAAAGCAATCGATTCAGTAGTTACGGCGTGAATGCAGAACAAACAAACAAACTCACTTTCCTATTTATAATATTAGTAAGGATGTACTCAATATTGTACACATTGAAATACATTGTTTATTTAATACTAGCTTTGCGCCCGCGGCTTCGCCCGCGTGGAGTTCGGTTATATCGCGCTTTTTAGATTTCCCTCGGAAATATCAATTTTTTTCCGGGATAAAAGGTAGCCTATGTTCTTTCTCAGGGTGTCGCAAATGGCACGGGGTCTAGCCCTTTAAGCCAGATGTGCATGGTAGTAGGGAGTACATAGGAGGGAATCGGGAAATTAGAATATGCTTGACTTTAAAATGATTTCTTGCTTTAACACAGGGTCTAAAGATTATCTGTGCCAAATTTTATCAAAATTGGTTGAGAGGTTTAAGCGGGAAAGCGTAACAGACAGACAGACAGACAGACAGATAGACAGACCGACAGACAGACAGACAGAGTTACTTTCGCATTTATAATATTAGTATGGATAGATCTATATCGCCCTTTACAGCATATGAATTAAATGAATATTTTCGAAGATATTACAGATTTAAAAAATGCGGGGCGTCGCGTTTACGACCGACCGGCCCGTGCGAGACGGGAGTAGTCATGGGCCGCTATGTTTTTCTGTAGTGAACGTTGTATCGTTCACAGTTTTTCTGTAGTGTATGATACACTACAGAAAAACTGATAGATACACTGTGTATCTAGTATCAGCATTGCGCCCGTAAGAAGCCGGGGCGGGTCGCTAGTTGATTATAAAGTACACCTTTTTTAAAGAAATGTACATTAAGCACCTAAGCAGTCAAATAGTATGACAGAGGATTTTTTTTTAATAACTGACATGATTTCAATCCGACGTTTTTCAGAATCATTTACTATGTTTATGGTTTACTGTTTGCGCACTGCTTAAAACTTTTTTTCTGGATACAACTTAAGTACCAACATTATTCTTATCATAAAAATTCACGATAACATTTACGTTCATTCTTGATTCAACGACCAGACATTCAAAAATTTTAATGACAGCTCGTTATTATTCATAGTCTAGCTTATGCCCGTGAATTCGTACCTATGCGTGAAATATACCTATTGTTCATCGAACCCATCACGTTGTTACTTTATTTTTACTAAGCATTCTTCTTGACTTTCTTTTTGCTTAGCAAGAGTATTAAATAAACAATGTATTTCAATGTGTACAATATTGAGTACATCCTTACTAATATATGATATATTTAACCTTCCTCAATACTTGCCAACAAAAGCATAGGGATTTTTCAATACCGACCTATAGTTCCAGAGATTAGGGCGTAGGCAAACGAAAAAACTAAGTTTTACTATATTAGTATCGAATTTGATCTCTAAAAAGCAAGGGTGTATCACGTAAATGCCGTTTAGTAGGAAACCTATGATTTTGCCGGATTGAGACATAACAAAAAGGGAATATTCTTTTTTTATGTAGGTAAATGTAACGTAAAAGAATATCGACCTAAAAGTCGTTCAATTTAGTAGGAAACTCATATTTTTTCCGTATTTAGACTTAACTTAAAGAGAAGGTTTGTTTATGAGGATCGTTGATACTATCTTATACTGCCATGAAAACCTACGTACAGGTTTAGTGTACTTATTGTCTAACGATCTACAAGTTCTTGCCTCTAGTATGCACATTAAACACAGTAAAGGAATTAGCATCTGTAATCATAGTAGAGGTGGTGTTCTAATAGACCTTTGTGTCTACACAGCAGGTATGAGAAATGTGTGGTCATATTTAAGTGTGGTATACACAATGTGGTGTGACCATTTGTGTTTCTAATACACGCTGTATACAGCGGCATGTGGCACATCAAAGGACCTGCAATGACGTTTCACTTATAGAGGTATTCCACTTACCCAGTGTCTCAGATATACAGGTATAAATAAATATCTGTCTCATTTACAGAGGGTTCCTTCAGTTTACAGCAGGCATGAGAAATGTGTAGTCATATTTAAGTGTGGTATACACAATGTGATGTGACCATTTGTGTTTCTAATACACGCTGTATACAGCAGCATGTGGCACATCAAAGGACCTGCAATGACGTTTCACTTATAGAGGTATTCCACTTACCCAGTGTCTCAGATATACAGGTATAAATAAATATCTGTCTCATTTACAGAGGGTTCCTTCAGTTTTTCACGTAATGATAACGATTGTAGCTTTCATTTTGGCATTTTTCAAATAAACATCTGTATGATAGTAAAGCGAAACTAAAACCGAAAGTAATTGAAGCTCAAAATTTGTACTTACGTACTTGGAATTATGTGTGGAATTTGTCGGTAGAATAAGAATGAGTAAACAAACAATGTTATCTCAGTTACAGAGGTTTATGCATATAAAATTTACTCGCTGTCTCAGTTATAGAGGTAACTATGATGATAAATCGAAAGAACATATCCCAGATATACAGGCTTACCTCGTCCAACTTAGGCCTAGGCCGCACTACGGTTAAACCGCTGCGGTTTTTTCCCGCGACTGATTTTTTGCTACAAAATGCTCGCGGGAAAAAAAACGCTTGCATTAGTCTTCTAGGGGCACAAATTCTTTTTTTTTTTTTACATATTATAAACCAGCGCTTGACCGCAATCCTGCCTGATGGTAAGCAGTGACGCAATCGTTGATGGTAAAGCGCACTAGTTTATTAAGAGCCTATTCACTCTAGCCTTGAAGACACTCAAATTGTAGTCCGACGGAAACACCGCCGCTGGCAAATTGTTCCAGTCCCTCGATGTACGCGGTATAAAGGAGGAGGCGAAACGCTTCGTCCGGATCGTAGTGGTGTTAACAACGTAAGGGTGGAAACCAGCCGTACGACGGGTCGTCCGCTGGTGGAACGGAGATGGGGGAATTAAATCATGCAATTCCCTCGCACACTCCCCGAAATGCATCCTATAGAACACCGAAAGGCTGGCTACTCTACGCCTGTGCTCTAGGCTTTGGAGACCAACTCGAGTTAGATCAGGGTCACCAATCAGCCTCCTTGCACGTCTCTCCACTGAATCCAAAGTGGCCAGGTGACACTTGGCAGCACCAGCCCAAATGTGGCTGCAGTACTCCACACACGAACGGACCTGTGCTTTGTATAACATTAGAAGCTGCCCAGGTGTGAAGTACTGCCGGACCTTTGCGATAACGCCAAGCTTCCTGGCAGCCACCTTGGCCTTGGACTCAATGAACCGATTCATGCGATTAAAACCGCCGCGGTTTAACCGTAGTGCGGTGGTAGAGGTAATTCAGTGCCAAAGTGTTGGGACCTCAGCATGAGTTCCAGTTATGGAGGTTTCTCACTTATCCAGGTCCCACTTAACCAAGTTTTACTGTATTTTTGTCTCTTAATTTAATTATTATTTTTTCAAATAAATAAATTTTAAATATTATTCTAAATGTATCTAGGTATTGAAATTTCAATATCTCTATACATATAGATTTTTTTTTTAGAGGTTTTAATATTTTGTGATCCTGGGGCTACATTAGCGGGCTACGGCGATATAATTATGTGGCCCGGGTACATCGTTGCAACGCAATGTATTCGTGCGCAAACGATTTAGCATCGGGGCACTGTCGGCAAAGTGGCGCGCTTCAAAGGACTTGTCGCGACAATATTCGCTGGAGTGGCCACACCTACGTCACTTCAGTGTCCAGACTTTGAAGCGGAACTGACGTTCTTTTTGCATTTTTTTTTCATTGCTTTTTTTTTGTTTTGTACATCTATAATAAATAATAATTTACTGACATATAATGCAAAGTCACTGCTTCCTCCATCGTCTCGGCCGCACAACTAAACAACGAATATTAGCCGTAGGCCGCTTTCGGAATCTTCGCCCGGCAATGTTTTTTTTTTTTTTTATAAATTACAAACTAGCGCTTGACTGCAATCCCGCCTGATGGTAAGCAGTGACGCAATTGTTGATGGTAAGGCACGCTAGTTTATTAAGCCTACTCACTCAAAAGAACTGAGTAAATAGGAAGGAAGACGGCAGTTGAGCGCGGTGATGCAATGTTAAACCCAAGAACACGACCAACGATGCTGCGCCAGAGGGAGATTGATCTGGAGGCCCTCCACAACCAAACTCCCGACACAACAACATTTCGCGCAACCTGTCCGACAACGGATATTTTGTGCACCAACGCGATACGAATCTTCGCCCGCTAATGTAGCCCCAGTATTAGGTAAAGAAGTATTAACAATTATTTTATCTCTGATAACAGCAAACTAATAGCAACCTTATGACAATAGCAATAAAGGTCTTTTGACAGTGATGAAAAACTGTGTATGGAATGTAATACCTATGCACAGTTTAAAGGCAAAATCTAAATCTAAAAACTTTAGCTGCATAATTACGTTTCTTGTACTTAAAGACTTTTAAAAACGAAAAGTTCCATGAAAGAAATTGTTTAGTAATTGAAATCAAACATTTGATTAATTAGTGTCGTATTGTAATCACCAATGAATTATCATTAATAAGGTATGGTAATTAAACTTAATATTCCGAATTATTCACAGATTCCCGCCGCTAACTGTACAGGCTTCGTGTTGAAAAGACTTAATTAAAACTTAAATGTCGTTTGTTAAGGTTAAGCGAATATTACGCGGTGTGTTGCGAAGTTTAACCCATCAAAATCGAATTAAACACGAATTACTTAAAACGTCTTCAGGTGTATGATTTGATGTTTTGCTTTGGTGTTATTATGAGGTATGTATTATTTACAGTAAGGGTCAAAAGTGAAGTACCACTTTTGACACTTATTGTTAGTGCAATAAAGTTCAAAAGTGGTAATGCACTTTTGACCCTTACTGTAAAATGTCAAAAATATTTGCAACATAGTGTTGAACAGAGACGGAAAGGACTTTGCCCTGCAGAGGGAAAGTACAGTACAGGTTCGTGATAATACCTGAGGAGACTCTCCATGGGCCACTTCCTACTATCGGCACGCATTTTTAGGAGGTTCCTCTGCTTAGAGCCCTGCCTGCAGCGGGCGGTAGCTTGAACTCTGTTCTCAATACCGATAGCCATTTATGTTTTATTTTTTAGTCAAATTATTCCGCTCCTGACGTAAATTGACGTATTTTTGGTCGCCATGTTTATAATCACGTTTAAAATGTCTATGGAATGTCTTAATTTGACAGGATTAAACTAAAATGTTATCTTGCATCCTTTTCTTATTGAATTAGAAAGAAAAAGATGCAATTGACTTAAAATTAGTATAGTTTGTGAACAAGAGAATCGTCGCCAGTGTCAATTCCTAGCATTAGTTGGGAAACTTAGGTAAAATAACCACAGTATGTAATTATTGTAATTAAATACCACAAAATGTATTTTTTTTTTTTTTTTTTTATTATTTATAAACCAGCGCTTGACCGCAATCCCGCCTGATGGTAAGCAGCGATGCGATCGTTGATGGTAAGGCGTGCTAGTTTATTAAGAGCCTATTCACTCTAGCCTTGAAGACACTCAAATTGTAGTCCGACGGAAACACCGCCGCCGGCAAGTTGTTCCAGTCCCTTGATGTACGTGGTATAAAAGAGGAGGCGAAACGCTTCGTCCGGAAACCGGTCCGGTGGAAACTCGCCGTACGACGGGTCGTCCGATGGTGGAACGGAGATGGGGGAATTAAATCATGCAATTCCCTCGCACACTCCCCAAAATGTTTTTCGTCATGGTCATTTCACCTAAGTTTTTATTGCAAGATGGTTACAGAACAGCACTACTAATAGCCATATGTCGTGGTGGCCTAGTAGTTAAAACACCAGCCTCTCAAGTATGAGTGTGCGGGTTCGATTCCAAGTCAGGCAAGTACCAATGTAACTTTTCTAAGTTATATGTACTTTCTAAGTCTATCTTGGACACCAATGGCTGATTACAAGGCGAAGGAAAACATCTTGAGGAAACCTGGACTTTTAAGTCTGAAATCACCAACCCGCATTGAGCAAGCGTGGTGATTAAGCTCAAGCCTTCTCTGTATGAGAGGAGACCTGTGCCCAACAGTGGACGATAAAAAAAAGGTTGATGATGATAAAGAATAGCCATGCTACCCCATTTTATTATATATAGGTGTTTGTACACCTATAGTAAATTTAATTTCAGAAATGCTCATCCACAGCGTATCAATTATTGAGTTGTCAATATCCGCCAATACAAATACGTTCCTACGTAAAATGGACCGTATTACCTACTACTGAAATTGTGATAAATTGTGTATTGTGTACTGCATTTTAAACTCTATTGCGAACACGATAAATTATAAAATGTTCAATATATTTTTGGGTTCAATTAAATAACCTAGCGATACTCGACAGACGTGATGGGTTTTGATAATTTATTTTATTGTGTTTAGATGTCGATACACATCACGTTTGCGGAGTACCGCTAGCTAATTTATTGTGAATCTGTATTTAATTAAAATGTTTTCTGCATTATTACCGTCTTCTAATCTTTTTTTATACAACGTGTACCATACAGGGTATATTATATACCCTGTGTAAAGATGCCATGCCTTTGTTATGTATAATACATAACAAAGGCATGGCATCTTTACATGATATCAAACGATATTGGAAGGGTTTTTTAATCCTATCTCTTTATGTTAGGAAGTTATGAGGAAAAACACCGATTGTGATAGGCTACTATCATACTAGTCGCACAGAGATATTGAAGACATTTATCGGATTTTGGCAAGTAATGTGACAGGTAACAAGTAGTTATTAACGTAATGTATGTAGTGTGCTGCCACGTTTGTTATGATTTGATTTTAAGAAACACACGAAACCGAAAATTTGGTACCAATTTTTTGAGTATTTTATTTTGAGTTGAAATCCTTCCGATATCGTTTGATATCATCTAAAGATGCCATGCCCTTGGTATGTATATACCCTTTTTGTTACACGTTGTATATTATATACTTATACTTGAACGTGATCCCACCTGATGGCAAATAGTGATTCAACTGTTGATGGTACAGCGCGCTGGTTTATTATGAACCTATTCAGTTTAGGCTTGAAGATACTTAAATTGTAATCTGACAGAAATACTGCAGGAAAACTGTTCCAATCCTTCGATATATGCGGTATAACAGACGAGGCGAAACTCTTCGTATTGCTTCGTTCGAATGAAGTGGTGAAGTAAAGCGCACTAGTTTATTAAGCCTATTCACTTAAAAAACTTAGGAATAGGAAGAATGACGGCAGTTGAGCGAGATGATGCAATGTTAAACCCAAGATCAACACGACCAACGATGCTGCGCCAGAGGGAGATTGATCTGGAGACTCTCCACGACCAAACTCCCGACAAAACAATATTTGGCACATCGTACCCGGCACACATCACAGCACATCTGTTCAGACCCGTACTTCGTACGGCTTCACCAGACATCATGCCGGAACACGACGAATCGCTTGGCGGCAAGACGTTGTCTGGTGGGTGGTAACTTCTGCCGGCAGCTGATGTTATGGCCTACCACCGAGTGAAATGACACTCGCCGTATGACAGGTCGTCCGAAGATGGCAGAGTTAAGTGCTGTATTTTCGCTCACACTCTCCAAAATGCAGCCTATAGAATATATAAACGCTGGGTACCCTTCGCCTCAGACTTTGGAGATTGTTCTTAATCACCAGTTACTCTCTTCGCGTTCCTCTTCACCATCCGAAGCTGCTTGATGGCATTTTGTAGCACCAGCCAATATGTGGCTGCAGTATCCCACAAGCGATTGGACCTGTGCTTGGTATAACATTAGAAGCTGTTCCAATGTACCGCTGGACAAGAAGGCCAAGTTTCTTTATCAGCCAACAAATTCGAAAAACAAATTATTTTCTTCGTCCCTCCTCAATGTCACGTTAGTCCAAAAGCAGCACGGTTCCATTGTGCATCGATATCAAACATTAATTGTCCCTTATAAGAGTTTGATATAAAAAAAATCGGTCATTGAATTGAATACCATCCGACTAAATTGCTTTGGCACGACAATCATGGGCGTATTCGTGACTCATTGTAAGCCATGTATTTACGGTGTAATAGTAATTGCAGAGTATAGCAAAAGTCATGGAAATCGTGAGTCGGAATGGCGGACAGCAACTTTGTTTTATCTAAGGTCTATGCAAATCTATGTTTCAAAATGGTGTTGTTTCAAGTTTAATAAATATCAATTTTATTGTAATAGTAATTAAATCGATTTTAGGTTGACTAGCACTATTCAAAAGGTGAAAAAATATTTGTAGTTAACTTTAAACTGAACTTTATTACGTATAAAGATTATTCTCTTTTTAGTATTTACTAGCGACCCGCCCCGGCTTCGCACGGGGGCAATGCTGATACTAAATACACTACAGAAAAACTGTGAACGTATAAAAAACATAGCGGCCCGCCGCCGCTCCTGCCGCACCCGTTGGCCGCTCCTGCCCGCAATTTTTAAATCTTTAATATCTTCGAAACTATTCATTTAAATCATGTACTGTAAAGGGAAATATAGATCTAAATCATCAATTTATTTAAGCTATTAAATTGAATAAGGATTAATGCTGTATTTTTTAAAATCGTTTGGAAAATTAGACGGATTTGTCGTAAAAAGTAAATGACAAAAAAATGTTACTGTGGGATATTCTTAAGAGATAGACATATACAGGCACGGACTTTTTTGTAGACCGTTTCAATGTGTACAATATTTAGTAGGTACATTATTTTGATAAATCTCGTAAGGTTCAGCCAGCGTTTCACTGCAACCGCGGAAAAAATGAAATTATTTACGACATCACATTAGAAACCTCAAAAATAATATTATTTCTCCACAATTTAATGGATGTTATTATACCTACATATAAACCTTCCTCTTTAATCACTCTACCTATTAAAAGAAACTACATCAAAATCCGTTGCGTAGTTTTAAAGATTAAATCATACAAAGGGACATAGGGAAAGAGAAAGTGACTTTGTTTTATAATATGTAGTGATTACTTTTACTGTATTCTTGACGGAAACCATTGATAAAATATTAGACTAAAGTAGATATGTCACTAGCGCACTAAAAATTAAGCGTACAAAAGGAAGTAAGTCCTGTATCTCGCTTTAGTCACTCTCGATACACTCGTAAAAACAAACGACAAACACTAACAGCGCAAACGACAAACACTAGCCATCTTTTTCTTCTCTATGCTTTAGATTGCGCCCCATCTCACTCACACTGTACCAATGTATGCCGAATAAAAATATGCATGTGTGCTGCTGCTGTGTTCGGCACATTTTTTTTGGTCAGTTTGTTAGAATATATCGTATCTGTTTAATATTTTATCAATGACGGAAACCTAAAAATTAAAGTTATTTTTCTATACGGTAATACTTATTTACTTTAATCATTTACTTGGCTAATAAAACATTCGTTGAATCTTGTTTCTAGAGTACATTTTATCTTGATTATATATCAATGCCCATCACGTCCGCAGAGTTTTGTTACCTAATTCCTTGACCTTGTATATTAATTAGGAAGAAGAATTTTAAGCTCCATTGTATTTGATCATTTGTAGCAAGTAGCAAATATATAAATAATTGGAATTTTAAGTAAGGGACGGGAAGAGGGGGAGGCATTATTTAAGTTGCATCATTATCCACTGGGGGAATGAATTTCCGGCCTGTCAGAGGAAACTAAGTGAAACGGATATTATTTTTATCGTAAATCATCGAAATCTATTGTTGGACTGGATTTTTAGGGTTCCGTACCTCAAAAGGAAAAAACGGAACCCTTATAGGATCACTTTGTTGTCCGTCTGTCTGTCTGTCTGTCTGTCTGTCTGTCTGTCTGTCTGTCTGTCTGTCTGTCTGTCTGTCTGTCTGTCAAGACCCTTTATTTCAAGAACGCGTGGACGTATCAAGCTGAAATTCACATGAAATACTTGGGTCTATTGTCCCTTTAAGCTGTGAAAATATCAAACTTCTAAGCCAAGCCAATCAAAAGATACAGCCGATTATGTCGATATTTTCAACAAATTTTCGACACTCGCAAAGGAATCAAAACCTACAGGATACTTCCCGTAAACTCAGAATCTTGAAAATTGGCACGAAGCATTGTCATATAATGCAAATATAGGAAAAATTGCGAAAATCACATTTTTTTAGTTATATAATATAATAAACATATTTTAATAAAATGGAACTTACTACCTTATTTCTCACGAACGAATAAAGTTATCAAATTGATAATTATACCAAATACCTAGGTCTATTGTCCCTTTAAGCTGCGAAAATATCAAACTTCTAAGCAAAGCCAATCAAAACATACAGCCGATATGTCGATATTTTCAACAAATTTTCGACACTCGCAAAGGAATCAAAACCTACAGGATACTTCCCGTAAACTCAGAATCTTGAAATTTGGCATGAAGGATTGTCATAAAATGCAAATATAGGAAAAATTGCGAAAATCACATTTTTTTAGTTATATTATATAATAAACATATTTTAATAAAACGAAACTTACTACCTTATTTCTCAAGAACTAATAAAGGTATCAAATTTAAATTTATACCAAATACCTAGGTCTATTGTTCCTTTAAGCAGTGAAAAAATCAAAATTCTACGCTAAAGCGATCAAAAGATACAGCAGTTTATACCGACACCTTAGACGAATTTCCGTCACACGCTAGGGAATCAAAACCTACAAGCAAAGACATTAAAATTATATCTACATATAGGACATCACGAACAAAATCGTAAGCCAATACTTTTATCGACGTGGTTAAAAGGCGCTCAGTCTAGTCTGCGCGTCAGGACGTAATTTGTGTCCACCAAGAATAAACATTTTCTAAGGAAATATGCCATGTTGCGCTTTGTGTTACTGTACATCTCGTTATAGTAAAACGACTGGACCTAATTTCGGAATGTTTTTCTATGAATTATTTATATTTCGTCTGAAATTCAAATTAAAAAAAAATCTTAAATAGTTCTAGAAAATTTTCCATTATTGTAATAAGTGCCCTCTATTGTTGAGTAGTTTTACTATTTTCTTGTAGAGATGTAGTAATGTTGTTTATCGATTTAGTTATCGATAATACCTATTAAGATGAATACATTTTGTTGTATTTTATTGACATTTAAAATATAGCTAAATAAACTTAAAATATTACTATATTTCAAGTTTATTTATTATTAACTATATTTAACATAATCATATCATATTAATAAACAAAATTGAATGAACAATTACTATTCATTTATCTAGGTTTTTGTTATTTTTGGTTTCCGAATAAAAATAATGTTGTAGGGAAAAAGTGGATAGGATTTGTCCAGATAGACCGTAGAGAAGAAAATTGGCTTCCGTCTCATTCGTCGAAATTATGCTCAATGCATTTTAAAAGAGAAGTTATCTACTTTGGAAAGACTTGTCAATCAAATTTAAAAAAAAAAAGAATCGGTACCTTGTATTAGAAATGAAATAGTAAGTTATTAATTTCAGTACTTTTCTACTTAACCGTAAAAATTGGAATAAAATTTACGGATAAGTGGATAAGTACATAGATTACATAACTTATTTATAATGAAAAATATTCATAAAATATGTAGGTACGTATATGTAGTACAATGATTGCGAGCTACTTTGTGATTTTGAGGATTCCGTACCTAAAAGGTAAAACGAACCCTATTCATGAGACTTCTCTGTTCGTCTGTCCGTCTGTCACCAGGCTGTATCTCATAAACCATAATAGCGAGACAGTTGTAATTTCCAGAGATTGTGTTAGTATTTCTGTTGCCGCTATAACAACAAGTACTAAGAATAAAAATAATAAAATATTTAAGGGGGCTCCCATACAAAAAACGTGAATTTTTGCCGTTTTTTGCTCCATATTAATAACGGAAACAGATAGACACTTAAAATGTTCACAGAATATTTGGTTATATATTCAAATTACAAATAGTTAATTAAAATAAAATAAATACTGAAGGCGGGCTCCCATACAATAACCGTGATTTTTTTGCCGTTTTTAAAGATAATGGCGTACGTATCTGGTAAAGGTCTTGCTCCAGCAGACTACCATTTTTGTCGTGATTTGGACAATTATCTACGTGACAAGAAGTTTTCTTCCCAGGAGGCAGTTCTTTCTGCTTTCACACAGTTTGTGCAGTCTAGATCCTCAGAGTTCTATCACAAAGGCATAAACGACCTTCCTATATATTGATTATAAATAAATTATTTAAAAATTAAAAAATAAGCAATTATTTTGATTTTCAGTACTAATCGGCAATTTTAAACTTTAACGTCTATTATATTAAAAGAATCATATAAATAAGAAACTTGTAAACTTAAAATTACCCATAATTATTCTGCTTCCTAATTTTTTGTTTCAAGCTATCATAATGCGACAAAACATCGTCGTAGTAACTTCTTTGAATATTATCGATAACTTTATATCGTAATGATACAAACCCTACCACAGTTTTTTGCATTCCCATTTAAAAATATTTGCAAACAAACGTGTAAAAAGAATAATTTTGCTAAAAACGAAATGCAAACGAAAATTGCAAAACAAAATGCGCTTTATGGCCTAAAAGGTCTGTTACACTCAAAAATCGCAATAAACTGAGCGTTAAAATAATTCGTAAGCATAAAACATCTAAAATGCCAATAGACGGTGTCACGGTAAATGAATAGTAGCGAATAAAATTCTAAAACAGTTTTTGTTTGTACAAGACAAGTTTTACTTAATTTGTTTACTTTTCAATATTTATTTACCCGATTTGAACTATACTAGGGTATTAAATCGGATGTGGCAACATAGACCACACTGGCCACCTACCGGGCAATAGCTGAATATATTTTATATAAACTTATTTCATTTTTACTATTTGATGTCTCCAATTGTCGATCTAATTTTGCTATATTGTACTAGATGGCGGAACTGAGCCATGGGATCACAGTTTTTCTATGCCATTTTGACACATGCCCTCTCTATATATCTTAAATCTCTTTGCCTACAAGGTACTTCCCGTGAACTCAAAATCTTGAAATTCGGCACGAAGCAACGTTATATTATAGTACAGACAGATAAAGGAAAAATTGTGAAAATGATAAATTTGAAGTTACATAAAATATTAAAATATTATTTTTGCTTACATGACATGAAATATTTTTTTAATAATTATAAACTTACTATCTACCCTTTTTCACATGAACGCGTAGAGATATTAAAGTTGAAATTCATATCAAACACTTCTTAAATCTAATTGCCTCTAAACTGTGAAAAATTCTAAATCAATGCTAGTATTATAAATGCGAAAATAACTCTGTCTGTCTGTTACGCTTTCCCGCCTAAACCTCTCAACCGATTTTGATGAAGTTTGGCACAGACAATCTTTAGACCCTGAGAAAGAACATAGGCTACCTTTTATCCCGGAAAAATTTGGTGTTCCCGAGGGGAATTTAAACAGCGCGATATAACCGGACTCCACGCGGGCGAAGCTGCTGGCGGACACATTGTAAACCGCTACGTTTGTACGGCGGAACCCTCGGTGTGCGAGTCCGACTCGCATTTGACCGGTTTTTTTTTGACAATCATTTACTTTAAGTATGTAAACGTTATAAAAAGTTGTCTGCGTTTTCGGAATTATAATTTTAGTAATTAGTTTAACTTATAGAATTATCAGTTGTTAAAAAATCAAAAGTCCTCATACATTTCTCTATACACGTTCGATAAATGAATTGTTTTCCAAATTCAAATGCAAGGCCCACGTGTTGTGAAAGTGCAATTGTTTAGGTTACGATGGGGCCAACATACGCTATGCGTAAAAACCCCTATAAACCAAAAAACGAAAAAATAAATTGTTTACAAAATAAACTATCAACATATTATCCGTATATTGAAACTACAAAACCTATCATTTTTGGAGGCTGTATTAAATGGATATAGCTATATAATTAATTGACGTGGCTGGCCAATAATAACTTAAAGTTGAGAACTACTCCATACAAGCAGTAAGGTGTACTTCACAATGTAACGTATTCATTTTGAATAGTTTCTAATCTATCCATGTCTTACCGTCAGTGTAAAGGAACCTGTACTGTGGACAATTACCAACCGGGTTCACAATCTGTCCGATTTTATCACCCGTGAAATTGCGAACCGTTCCTGAATTAGTCGCAGTAAATAAGCCGAGGCCCCCGTCCCACGAATAAGCCTAAGCACAGAGTTAGGTAACCAACGGAGCGCGAGTGGAGCGAGCGAAGCGAGCGGTATGCCATGGGAGCGGACGCCGAGTGCTACTTCCAAGTTGGTCGCAGTTACCTAAATAATTGCATTTCATTGCAAGCAAGCTAGATACTGTTTCACAATTCGTAGATTTGACATGGACACTGGACAGTCTATAGTCTGTCTGTCTAAGCTATAGAAAATAATAAGTTAAATTGTAAATGGGTTGTTGCAGTTCACAATGTTTTGATAGTTTGTAATCTCGCCGGATAGGCTAAAAACTAATGTTGTACCTATATGGTGGCATATACATACCTTCTCATGTATGGGCTTTATGTAATACATGGTGTATAAAAGCTATTCACATCCATGATCTATAGAATTTAATATTATGTCATCATTTTCTCACTATTGCTTCGTTAAATCCAGCACATTATCTCCACATGCGGTTTTCGTGACAGCCTTGGTATTGCTTAAGACTCTCCTCACAATTTAGAGTTTAAAGGGCATAGTGTAGTAACAGTATTTCAGAGTGTTAATGAGACATACACATGCTAAAGTTATTAACACCAAAGAACCTACTAATACGCGTAACGGCTGAACGTTTAGGAAATGAAATGAAATGAAATGATGATTAGGATGACATTTGATACGGAGGACTATGACAGATCATCATCATCCCAGCGTTAATCCCAGTCGCATCCGAAGCCTTTTCAGCTTTGTAGTCTGGGGTCCGCTTTACCAGTCCAACTGCTGATATGGCTAAACTTCGACATTTGATACGGAGGACTATGACAGATGATAGTAAGGAAGCATATAGATTGTTCTTTAATAAAGAGCAGGCGGCGGGGTACTCGTAGTTAACAGAGCTGACTGCCAAGAGTGTGCTGGATATAGATATTAAATCCATATACCCATAATAACATAAGTGAAGAGCATGAAGCAAAAGGGTTAAACTAACGAAGACCGCAAACTATAAATCAGGGTTTAGCTAAAAATTAAGCAGTTTATCGGACGCTAGCAACCGGCCTTTGCTTGGCGCAAGCTTAGCAATAAGTACATATATAAGACTTTATTATATATTTGAGTTTAATAACATTAAATTTTCAAAATAAATCCCTAAACTTATGGTGAAAACCGCAAATTAAAACAGTTTCGAAGTTATTTAGGAGCACAGACAGATAGATACGAAATATGCGATTCAGTTCCAAAAATGCTTTAATCGGAAAATTCTAGACAGTTGCTGCCACCCAAAAGCTGATTGTAATTTACTAGATGTATGATTACACTCAGCTTTTGGGTGTTAACAGCTACTAATGTGCTGTTTATTCATAAGTATAAAAAATGGATGCCTTCTGACTTATTCATGCTGCTCGTCCCTAGCCGATAAATCAATGATCGCAGCAACTTCACCTTGTCCAAATATTAGCATTATTTATACAGCAGGCACTCATTAGTCAATATGTTGTAACTTCTAACTAGCCATAACATATATCTGGACAGATTTAATATATCTTTTACTAACTACGCCGCGCGGTTTCACACGCGCTCTGCTCCTATTAGTCGCAGCGTGATATTATATAGCCTAAAGCTTTCCTGGATTGATGGGCTATCCAACGCAAAAAGAATTTTTCAAATCGGACCCGTAGTTCCTGAGATTAGCGCGTTCAAACAAACAAACTCTTCAGCTTTATGTATTAGTATAATACTAGCGGCCGCCTGCGACTTCGTTTGCGTGGTTTAGTTATGCTCCGCTCCTATTGGTCGCAGCGTGATGTTACATAGCTTAATAAAGCCTTCCTGGATTAATGGGCTACCCAACGCAAAAAGAATTTTTCAAATCGGACCAGTAGTTCCTGAGATTAGCGCGTTCAAAAAACAAACTCTTCAGCTTTATATAATAATATAAAATATAGATTAGTATAGATAACGTTAATAGTTAGCTTTCGTCTTGAATTTTTACAGAGTCTTAGACACAGTAAGCACACCACTTTGTTAAAAAAAAAACTTTTCTCCACACTAGGAATTACTCCGTAGGTGTGTTTTCCAACCATTCAAACTCACACACAAAACCAGCCAAACCAGCAGGGTAATTGCGTAACATAGTATCAGTAGCAATGGGTTTCATTTTGACAGTTCAACAACATACATTGCGTTATTTACGTTTTTGAGAAAACACATTTCCGAACATAATAAGGCAATGGATAAGCAATTTGCTTCGAAATCATTCCAACTAACTGTAATAGCGTGTTACGTAATTTGGGTGCCGGAACAACTACCTGTAGGCAATTCAAATTTATTTGTTCCGAGCGGGAATTAAACGCGCGACAAGCAGCTCTGAAGTCGATAGTTCAGTCACTGCAAGAACCGTGTCGTCAAGGCACACCTGTTACCACGGCTTCAGAACTTAATTCTGAACCCCTGAGGTGAAATTTTGGGGGGTTTAGATTAATGTCCTTAATTCAAGGCGCACGGTTTGTGCGTCAATATCCTTGCTACCCTGTATTTGTTTTCCTTGTTTATCTTGCTATCGGTGGTAAACCTTTAGTACATTTTTTGTGCGGATATTGACTTTTGTGGTTAATTCTTCTCCGGCTTTATTCGTGAAGTCAATGTGGTATTATTTTAGCTTTTTCGTGATTATTGGTTCACGTAGGCCCTGAATCGAACAGGGGTGGCAAACCTCTATCAATCTACTAAAAATTTCATGCAGCCATGACGTACCAACAATCTTGATCATTATGAAGCGTATTACTAATCCATTACTCCAACTGAACTGTCAAAATGAAACCCTTTGGTGATAGAGTGTTACGAATGTAGTACCTACTTAGTATGCCACTGGAGTTTTGAGTGTCAAAAGTGGCAGTGGTTTAAGTTCAGTCATTGTATGCGAAAAAAAAGGAAATAACTATTCAAGCTTTTCCAAAAGTCTTGCAAGTCATCAGATAACTTAGATCATGCTAAGTAAGTCGTGGTGGCCTAGTGGTTAAAATACCAGCCCTCAAGTATGAGTGTGCGGGTTCGATTCCAGGTCAGGCAAGTACCAATGTAACGTTTGTAAGTTATATGTACTTTATAAGTATATCTTGGACACCAATGACTGATTACAAGGTGAAGGAAAACATCTTGAGAAAACCTGAACTTTAAGGGGCGTATTACAGAACGTCACTCAAACTCAAGCTCTACTTAAGTCTCGTTTCAAGCCTTTTGATTGGTTGAAACTAGTTTTAAGTAATGCTTAAGCACAGATCAATGCTTGAGTAACGTTCTGTAATACGCACCTTAGTCTGAAACCGCCAACCCGCATTGAACAAGCGTGGTGATTACGCTCAATCCTTCTCTGTATGAGAGGAGGCCTGTGCCCAGCAGTGGGACGATAAAAAGGTTGATGATGATGATGATGTTACTACTTAATTATTTTTGAGTAAAATAATCCTACACCACGAACACAGACCTAATTTCGTCTAGAGAAAATACACTATTATATAATCTACCATTTGGTTGGTCGATGTTTTTTGACTATTTGGTTCTAGCCGATTTCCTATCAATGTTTTCCTGCAATATTTTTGTGTGTTAAAATATAATTACTATTTTTAGTTTACCTAGCCTCGTGCTGTTATGCTGTGTAGGTACTTAACCATAAAATAAACGTTGAAAATATTAGCACATTACAATAATAAATAAGAGGTAGGTAATATATTATTAAACCCAACTAACGATCCGCTCCACGCCTCAAATAAGTAAACTATGTACTACTCGTTTGCCTTCAGTCGGTTATAAATTAACGGCAGGATATAAATTCGTATACAATATATGTGTATATATATTACACAATCAACCTATAATGTGGGGAACTGTTGGTACACAGGCCTCCTCTCGGTGAGAGGGAATGGGCCGTAATCTACCACGCTGACCCAGTGCGGATTGGTAGATATTACATGTCTTCAAAGTATTTCACTCAAGATGTTTTGCTTCACGGTTTTGAGTGCAGTGGTGATGAAAGAATTTACACAAAGTAAAGCGCCTAAATGTGGTCGAACTCAAAGAGATGTCAGCACATCGTGACGGGGTCCACGAAGACCGATGCCTCCTGCGTCAGGGGTGCGGGTTGGGCAAAAAAGAGACCGTGGCCCTGGCGCGCAGGCAAGTGAAGAAATACGTGACGGGTGGGTTTTAGTCAGTAAAAGTGTGACACGCCCTTCCGCTACGCCCAGAGCGGGAGAGGTCATTTGATAATTTCCCATACCCAACAAAAAGAAAGAAGTGGTGGGACCTACAATTTTTCTAAAACTTGTAAGTCGCAGCCGATCCCACTACAACACAACTGCATGTTTATATGTATACAACGTGTAACATAAAGGGTATATACATACCAAGGGCATGGCATCTTTAGATGATATCAAATGATATCAGAAGGGTTTCAACTCAAAATAAAATACTCAAAAATTGGTACCAAATTTTCGGTTTAGTGTGTTTCTTAAAATAAAATCATAACAAACGTGGCAGCACACTACATACGTTAATAACTACTAGGTACATGTCACGTTACTTGCCAAAATCCGATAAATGTCTTCAATATCTCTGTGCGACTAGTATGATAGTAGCCTACCACAGGCGGTGTTTTTCCTCATAACTTCCTAACATAAAGAGATATGATTAAAAAACCCTTCCAATATCGTTTGATATCATGTAAAGATGCCATGCTTTTCTTATGTATATACCCTTTATGTTACACGTTGTATACTACCCGGAAAATAAAAAAAAAAATAAAACGAAGTCGTTTACTAACAATGTTAATATTAACACTTAAAGCACGGCTGGATCGATTATTAAGATCATTTATTTTTTGTATTTGTCTCCGCCCTGAATAGCCACATGGAGAAAAACCCAAAAAAAAAAATATACTTAGGTAATTCATTCATATATTTTTTTTTTATTCTGAGGCCGTACGAAGTTTACCGGATCAGCTTGTTGGCTATAAAACACTCGTTAAGAATAAAATCTATACTAATATATAAAGCTGCAGAGTTTGTTTGTTTGAACGCGCTAATCTCAGGAACTACGGGCCCGATTTTAAAAATTCTTCTTGCTTTTGATAGCCCATTAATCCAGGAATGCTTTAGGCTATATAACATTACGCTGCGATCAATATGAGCGAAGCATATAAAAAAAATGCGGGCGAAGTCGCGCGCGGCCGCTAGTATGATATAAGACTAAATGAGATCGTTATTTTCCATCTGACCACTGTCCAAAACTGTATTACAAAACCATTGTGAGAGAAAATAAATGAACTGTATTAGTACCTATTACTACCGAGATAATGAGACAAAATCAGTAAACTCCACATGTTTTAACCAACAGCTGGAAATAACTAACATCGCGGTGGCAATCATTCAGTTCCTGCAGGTAATTACATCCGTAGACCAAACTCGTACATTGAATTTCTACTAATTCTGATGAATATTTGTCATACCAAACGACATTTACAATGACAGTATATATCATTGGACTCTCCGTAGTATAAATTTGACCCTGATAATTGTAAGCTGTTCCTGTACCTATATGTACGTATTAAGTAATGTTATGTTCGTCCTACCCGTCATGACTTATGGAGCCGAGACGTGGACACTAACAGTCAGACTAGTCCATAAATTTAAAGCCGCTCAGCGAGCTATGGAGCGGGCTATGTTGGGCGTCTCTCTGAAGGACCGCATCAGAAATAAGTTGATCCGACAGAGGACCAGAGTCACCGACATAGCTGAGAGGATTAGCAAGCTGAAGTGGCAATGGGCTGGTCACATATGCCGCAGGACCGACAACCGATGGGTTAAACGAGCCCTCGAGTGGAGATCGCGTCTCGGCAAACGTAGCGTAGGACGCTCTTAGGCGAGATGGAGCGACGACATCAAGAAGGTGGCTGGTAGTGGCTGGCGGAGAACTGCTCAGGATCGAGCTTGTTGGCGTGCCATGAAGGAGGCCTATGTCCAGCAGTGGACGAGTAGAGGCTGATGATGATGATCAGGTACAATGTCGCAACAATCTTTACATACTCCTCCTAAGTCTGTAGTAGTTCCTATTTACCCCCGCGGGAAGAAGGCGTGATGATATGGTAGTCATAATCAGTGTACCAAACAAACGCACATATCTGGTATAGTCAGCAAAACAACAATTCAATCCGTGTAATATTATATTCCACTGCCAAATAAGTCAAAGCAAACAACTACTCCTGGTTTTAATATAAAACTTTTACAAACTTAAAAAGCAATTTATTTTGCTGTCTCTTTAAGAAACATGAAAGCCTTAGTTGTACCCTGGAGGATTAGTGTCCTCCGAACTCTGTTATCTACTCACTGTAGTGCCATAGTATTAAGTTTATAAACTCTTCAGACTTTGTTAAAGAAAAAATATTAAAGCTTTCTCTCCTGACATTTTAAACTTCTTAGTAGAATCAAGACGGGTGTCTTTTTTTGCGGATGTGAAGTCGTCAAATGACCTTACCCGAACCCTCTGGGCGAAGCGCCATTCCGCTCCGCCCAGACTGGGTCAGACTTTTACTGACTATAACCTACCCATGTTCCTTCACTTGCCTATGTACCAGGGCCACGGTATCTCTTTAGAACAACCCGCAGCCCTGGCAGGCATCGGTCTTCGTGGACCCCCTCACGATGTGCTGACATCTCTTCGAGGCGCTCGTGAAACAAGCCGCGCCGTCGACCCGGACCTGCTCCTTACCTACCTTTTTTCTTTTTTGGGATGGGAAATCATCAAATGACTTCTCCCGCTCTGGGCGGAGCGGAAGGGCGTGTCAGACTTATACTGACTAAAACCCACCCGTGTTTCTTCACTTGCCGGTGCGACGATGGCCAGGGCCACGGTGTCTTGTTTAACCAACCCGCAACCCTGACCCAGGAGGCATCGGTCTTCGTGGACCCGTCACGATGTGCTGACATCTCTTTGAGGCGCGCGTGGTCCTTACCTACCTTATTGTTACTTTAAAAAGGTTGCAAACGATTCTGAAGAACAGAAGTTGAACGTCTTTGGAGGAGTTATTTGGCGTTTGTCTAGAAGATATAAAAGTTTAAACACTTTTCATCTCACGAGTCGGATCTTTGTACTTGAGGGCATAGGTACTTTCCTTGTCCATCAACTAAGATATGTACTCATCTTAACATAGTTAAACACTTCGGAATGATTCCCTACTCTCCGATTAATTAACGTTTTTTGACGGACAAAATTACATTGGGAGTTAGGATAACAGACTGTCGCGTTGTTACTCATTTTTAAGTCGAGCCTCAAAGTAATACCTATTGTGACCGTAGTTGATAAGGAAACGTCCAAACTACGACTAGTGCTTAGAGATGTATAGGCCAACTCCCGTAAATGAATTAGACTGGAGACCATATAAATCAAATCATCACCATCTGTATTACCTATGTTCTACAAATAAAATATCTGATTCTGATTCTGAAATTACAGAACATAAATATGAAGATTCTACAAAGGGTGACACTATATATGGGCGGTTATCGCTAAAAGCGATCTTTTAGAGACAACCTTTAGATGTAATAAATAAATAAATAAGCCATTTATTTCTTGCTTTTACATATTACAAGTTTAAATGCGGTATGAAAGTATCTACCTATAACTATATAAGAAAAAGGATAATATGTGTATTTGGTTAGTAAGTCTAATTGTAGCAAATACTAAAATGTTAGTTTTTAATTTAACTTTTTACAAAAAGAAAACATGTTATTTCTATAGCAATAGAATTATTCAGCAAGAATCCCGTTTTGGGTAAAGGCCTCCTCCAAAGATGCCCATACATCCCTATCTCTTGCTAAGACAGTCCAGTTTGGGCCGGCTGTACGTCTGAGATCATCTTCCCATCTCGTTAGTGGTCTACCTCGGCTTCTTTTGCCCGTCGGGCCCTTCCACGATGTCACTCTCGCGGTCCATCTATTATCTTCATATCTCGCGATATGGCCAGCCCATTTCCACTTCAGTTGTAGTGCATGCGTTAGACGGTTAGAGCGTCGGTCGCTTTGTTAGTTTTTCTTAGGTGTAATAAGAAGAGACAAATAATATAGATAGCCTAAAGTGTAATACTTACGTAGATTATATGAAAACGTTCTAAATCTACATAGTCGCAATTTTAGCTCAGCGACAGTCAATGTGAGCAGGGTAATTAGCCTTCAGACTGTGAAGTTCTTAATTTAAATGCCCCTCTAATGTTGTTATCTCTTCAGTCTGCTTTTTAATCAAGGCAACATGAGTTATCTGATCTTATATCGAAGCATTTGTAAAACCTAGAATTATAAGACACTAGCTTTCCGCCCGCGGCTTCGCCCGCGTGGAGTTCGGTTATATCGCGCTTTTTAGAGTTCCTTCGGGAACATCATTTTTTTTCGGGATAAAAGGTAGCCTATGTTCTTTCTCAGGGTCTAAAGATTGTCTGTGCCAAATTTCATCAAAATCGGTTGAGAGGTTTAAGCGGGAAAGCGTAACAGACAGACAGACAGACAGACCGACAGACAGACAGAGTTACTTTCGCATATATAATATTATTATGGATTATCAATATATCGATCAACAAGCTAACCATTAGCTTTCGATTGGTATAATGAAATGAAACAATTTAATTGCTTTAAATTGTTTGAAAGCAATTGAGCAATTTGATTGAATTGAAAGCTAAAGGTTTAATGCTAAGTAATCCCAAGCGGTATTGTAGACAGAAACTTAAATGATTTAATAAAAAAATAGGGTTCTTAGGTCCGTATTCCAGAAGGAAACTCAAGCATTGATCTCTGTTTAAACATTACTTAAAACTAATTTCAACCAATCAAATGGCTTAAAACGAATTTAATGCTTGAGTTTTGAGTGAGCTTCTGGAATACGGGCCTTAGTTTTTTTTAGTAATTTTGTTTTCTTTTTTTAAAATATTATATTTATGATTATTAAAAAAAAAAACTTCTCCCCACACCAGGAATCACTTCTGTATCGTGGGTGCGTTTACAAACGTATAAACTCATATACACAAACAGCCAGACCCGGAACGACTACCTGTAGTCCATACACATATTTGTTCCATGCGGGAGTCTAACCCGAGACATGCAGCGCAGCAGTCGATCGCTCAACCACTGCACTAACCGTGTCGGCAAATATAAACTAGCGCTTGACTGCAATCCCGCCTGATGGTAAGCAGTGATGCAATCCTTGATTGGTAAAGCGCGCTAGTTTATTAAGAGCCTATTTATTCTAGCCTTGAAGACACTTAAATTTAACAGACGGAAACACCACTGCTGGCAAATTATTTCAGTTCCTCAATGTACGCCGCATAAAAGACGAGGCGAAACGCTCTGATCGCAGTGGTTTTAACAACGCAATGGTGAATACTCGCCATACGACGGATCGTCCGATGCTGTCAAGAAGAAACAGGTTTTTTTCAAGAAAAACCACATATTAGTCTGACCTAATCGGTTAAGTACTACTAGAGGGCCATACCTCTAATTTTTAGAATGTTCGTAATCTAATCACAGTCTCATATTTAACCTTTCAACCTTTAATTTCATACATTTTTGTATTGATAAATGTTACTGTGATGAGAATATGACCAGCTTTGAATGTTAAAAACGTTTACTGGAATCGACCTTCATCAAATTCAACCAAGTATCAAAATGTATGTTAGGACATCATATATGAAACGTAAAAAAAAACAACTACCTTCCTAGTAGTTATTTCAATTTCGCACACCAAATCACTATTCTAAATTGCGTGGGAAAGCCTCCGACACGGTGAATCGTTTTCCAACAAATACTTACTGTGTTTACAAATAGTAGTGTACTTCTGTAGTGTTATGATAATGCTTAGAGATCAATGCACGGTGTAAGACGCGTATGCTAATTGAGATGACGTGACCAAAAACAAAGACCAACAATATTTTATTGTTTTTACGTGCAAATTATCTTAGCGTAATTGTTCCAAAGTAGTTTTGAGATCATAATCGATTTGTTTTGTTACTTACGTCATCTTCGTAGATATTCCGGTTGAGCTTGAGTAAATAACGTCAAGATGTTAATTGTATCTCCGCCTCTCACCTCTACAAAGGTTGATTATACAGGATGTCTGTTTTACAAGCCAATGAATATTATCTAATCGACTATGTTGTTTAAATCCGGTTCTAAATCTTTAGATAATTAAGGAAGTCATAATTAGATTCATGTTAAGTGTTTACGTTTGCAATATGAGGCTGCAAACGTCGTGGTAAATGCACACAAAGGTACCTTACAGGAGCATTATGCACCTGCATGATGTCATGACTCATGACTTCGTGGCTCTGGTACAAGTGCAAAAAACAGTACAAAATCTTTTAAAACTTTACCGACATAATGAAATGAAATGAAATCGTTTATTAAGCAAGTAGGATCACTTTTACACGTCATGTTTATTTTTTCTATTTTTTTTTTTTAACTAGGTGAAGCCTAACTGACTACCTCTGAGAAGAAATAGCTGGAACAAACTCAGGGATCCTCGTCTTTTTTCAAGTCCAGACATTAAAAATGAAAATGTTTACAATAATTTACATTATAATTACGCATATTGCTTAATAACAATGCTTAACAGAGCGAGCTCAGTCCCAAGCTTTTTTTGTCTTCTAAATAATTTGTGATGAACGAGTTGCCTACTCTGTGAAGAAATACTACATACTTACCTCATGTAGTGTTTATAAGATCAGATAAATAATTAACATTACTTTAGCGTTAGTATAAGTTTATTTTTGAGTGACCATTTGTAACAAGAAATTCCTAATGATATTTTCGTTTCAATGGAATTTGAACTTTGATAATTGTGGCATACCTATACTATGTTGCTCCATGGCTTAAAAAGATAAGAAATACCTACTTGCAAGCCAAAAAATCTACCAACCTACTGTCGCAAAGATGCACTTTAATGTCCATGAACGGTTAGCAATTGTTTTATTAATTTGGGTTTAGAAGAATAAATATCAGAAAAATGTTCTGATCCTTAGTTTTGCACGTCCTTTATTAAAATGCATTATTGTAAGCATGACAACAAGTTCTCAACGGTTTTCCTCACATTTGTAATATAAATAAAGAGCTACTCAATACGGAACATTATTATCTACAGTTTCTAATATTAAAATCTAAAACTAAACTTAATTATACAGGAAGCAAACACAGTGGTTTATGTTTATTTTTAGTTCGCAGATCAATTAAGTAACTCGATCGCTAATAATTTCAACATGCATATTGGAGCACTCTCATCAGCGTTACCTCGGATAAGACTTATGATTCATTTATATTCAATGTCAAAGATGCATATCGTAAGTTAGGTATTTATGTAAAATATTTAATAGGTGTATATTTTCCGGACGGGTCGGTTACTGTAGGTAGTAGTATAATCACCGCAAATTAGTCGTCATCATCATCGTCATCATCAGCCTCTACTCGTCCACTGCTGGACATAGGCCTCCTTCATGGCACGCCAACAAGCTCGATCCTGAGCAGTTCTCCACTAGCCACTACTAGCCTAACCTAACATTTTTGATGTCGATGCATTTGGAAAACTTCGTCGGGTATTTTCATCGCCCATACCCCAATGTTTGAAAACTAAAATCTTCAACCAGTGCATCCTACCCGTCATGACTTACGCAGCAGAGACGTGGACACTAACGGTCAGACTAGTCTATAAGTCTATAACCGCTCAGCGAGCTATGGAGCGGGCTATGTTGGCTATGTTGGCTCTCTGAAGGACCGCATCAGAAATGTGGTGATCCGACAGAGCACTAGAGTTACCGACATAGCTGAGAGGATTAGCAAGCTGAAGTGGCAATGGGCTGGTCACATATGCCGCAGGGCCGACAACCGTTGGGGTAAGCGAGTCCTCGAGTGGAGACCGCGTCTCGGCAAACGTAGCGTAGGACGCCTTTGGGCGAGATGGAGCGACGACATCAAAAAGGTGGCTGGTAGTGGGTGGCGGAAAACTGCTCAGGATCGAGCTTGTTGCCGTGCCATGGAAGAGGCCTATGTCCAGCAGTGGACGAGTAGAGGCTGATGATGATGAAGATGATATAATCCTTAAATTTATTATATAAATATACATAAATAAATTTTATACATAATCTACTAAAATTCTGCAGGCCGTTGTTACGACCTATTTTCAAAAAAAGCATTTGCCCAGGTCCTTTACTTAAGAAAATTAGATGAAAGACATTTTTTTGTGAAAGTGAAAACGGTAACTACCTAATATTTTAACTCAATTTAGACCAATCAATGAGCTGAAAAATGAATCCAAATTTATAAAAGAGACCCTTGAATTGATGCGAAGAATGTAAATGATTGAACACGTTTTTATCGGAGGAGGTTTTATCAAAAAATGGTCAGATATTTTTATACACTATATTTTTTTTCGTAAACAGTTATAAATATAGTGTTGTCACTGCTATGTGTGTATAAAGGGTTTAGTGTCAATGTATTTTATTTAATCATGAGTCATCAATTGGAGTTTTGACGGGAAAGCTAAAATGAGTGTCACGCGCATTTTTCATTGGACTTTTAAAATTGTGTATAGTGTCGTTTAATTACGTTTTCGACTAAATAAAAGCGCGTGATTTATGTAGTAAAAAGTGCATTCAATAAATAATTTATAAGTGAACATTTAATTATTCCAGGATAGTGGCCACATCATGACTTTGACTTAAACCTTCTTCATAGACGGTTCACGCGGCCGTCTTTTTCCACTGTCATTGGCGATATCAGCCATTATTGTAAAAGAAAAAAAATCAAATAATTTCTATAATTTGTGACACGTGTTATTGGCAAAATTGTGGTACCTATATATTCCACAGAGGCCATTGATGAAGAGTTGAGGTTGAATCTCACCTTGAAAAAAGAAGAGTGATCAACTGTGATGTTTATCATAATGTTTACACAAACCTTTTTTTTTAAGAATAAGTATTTTAACTATGTCAATATAGCTACAAATCAATCTGTAAATTTCTAGTTCAAGCTGACTTCTGGTTGTATGAAAAACCTATATTGAAAAACTTTACCTATACAGTATGTTAACTAACAGAGGGCGTTCCCGTTAACCCGAAATAGTATAGCATACATACATGCTAAAAAAAATATTTCCATTCGAAAACAAAATGTTTTAAAATTTTTTCCAATAAGAAAATATTCAATAAAAATTTTAAATTGACATGTAAAAGAAACACACTGTACACGCGAACATGAAAGACGGCAACGTCGCAATTTACTTATACATGACGACTACTATTTTGATTTAAAACAGGAGGTTTCAAATTTATTTCCAATTAGAATTTTTTTTTTATTCGGATTTTTTTATGCTTATTTTTCTATGCTGATATTTTTATTTTAATCTATTAATGATATATATTAACGAGTTTAAGGGAACGCCCTCTGTTATTTAACATACTGTATATTGTTTACGTTTTTAGTATCTACAATTTGCTTGATGTGTGCCGTGCATACAACGAAATAGGTTTTTACAATAAAATTCTCCTGTTCCTCCTCCGATTCTCCTGTTCACAATGTAAACTAAAGGAGATGTTTCATTTTGGGCCACCACTATGTACGCTATATAGATAAAAAGGAAAAAAATAAAAGATTTTCATAAAAATACTACTAAAGTAATTTAAATAAAAATACAAGTATATATAATTATATATACTTGTATTTAACGTTTCAAATAATTAATTAATTATTTGAAACGTTTTTAGTGAGATAACCCTTTATTAAGGTAGCCATGACAGTGCTTATGACGTTTGATTGGCAACTTTGACAGTTCTATTTTCCCGTGGTGTTCGTGTCGAGTGCTGATTTGAGTTGATTGTGTTTTTTTAATGGGCCGTATGTTCGGAATTTATGTTTTGTGTTTTTCGCAGTCATATTGTAGATAATATTGATACGATAGCCTTAGATATATGACACGTAAATCAAATGTCACTGTCAAAATCTTATTTCGCTTATTGCTGACCACCATATTTATTAATAGTTGTGTTGCACTGCTTGACCGAGTTAAATTGAATCTGTATAAAAACTAAGGCAAAATATAGGAAATTAACATTAAAAACAGTCAACTATAGCGTAACTATACCTAGCATAAAGTGTACAATGTGCACGGCCCAGGCTCCATACATTTCTGAAACATCTCCTTTAAGTTAAAAGATAAATATAAGTTTACTCCTGTCAAATTAAGATACTCCATGGACATTTTAGGTGCGATTATAACATGGGGAGTGGACAGGACCTAACTAATATTTTATGTTCGGTCTTTTTCATAAAAAAAATAGAAAGAAAAAGACCCACTGAAATTAAACTTAGATTTTCAATAAGGGAATCCAAGGAAATCAGAGTCAATGACCCCGATTCCCTTGTTCACAAACTAAATAAAATTTAAGTTCAATGCATCTTTTTCTTTAAAACGTTAGTTAAGACGTGTCAAATTAGTCTGCTCCTGACGTAAATTGACGTATTTGTGGTCGCCATGTTTGTTTATAATCGCGTCTAAACTGTCTATGGAGTATCTTAATTTGACAGGATTAAACTAAAATGTTATCTTCTATCCTTTTCTTATTGAAATAGAAATAAAAAGATGCACTTAACTTAAAATTTGTTTAATTTGCGAACATGAAAATTGGCGCCACTATCTGTCAACGTTGTTTTGCGAGAACGTATAATTTAAATAGCTGTCCTTTGCCTACGCGCATGTTTCCCGTCTAATGGATAATGTCCATGAATGGTTTTATAGCATTCGATCTGTTTAATCAGAACTTCGTATTTATAAAGGAAATCATACATAACGTAAATAGGAACCGGTTTTAGTAACTCGTTTGTTTAGGAAGACATAAATATTATTTATATGTGTAACACGATAATTATTACGTAGGATATTTTTTTAGGCTTACAGGTTGATACGCACGAATTTAATCGCCCGAAAAGTGCGAATCGTTCTTTTAATATAGGTGACTCGGATTTTAACAGTTATTACTTCTGTGCGCCGTGCCCCATTTTCAGTATAATGTGCGAGTTGCCCATAGCAAAAATAATATAATTAAAAAGTGACGATTTAAGTTTCGAGCGAGTAAACTAATTAACTTTTTTAATGTCAAATAGATTATGGTGAACAAACAAAAGAGATAATTAAAAACTAATTTGACGTTTCATAACCCGGCCGCATATAAAAATATATAATATGAATTTTAAAGCTATGTAGCTTTAAAATTCACACCAACTAACCTAGGTTATTTAGGTAAAATACATTTCTAAATATTTAAATAACTATATATTTTTAATGTTATCCAACGGTTTAATTCTGTTACCGAAATACAACAATTTTAAATAAATAAATAAATTTATACGGACAAATCACACAGATTGAGCTAGCCCCAAAGTAAGTTTGAGACTTGTGTTACGGGATACTAACTCAATGATTCTATATATATAATAGATACATATATAGATAAACATCCAAGACCCAGGCCAATCAGGAAAAGATCGTTTTCCATCATGACCGGGCCGGGGATCGAACCCGGGGCCTCCACGTGGCAGGCAGGCGTGTTGACCACTGCGCCACGGAGGTCGACAAGTAAAAAATTGAAAATTGTGTTATAACAAAATATTATTTTCCTTTCTAAAACGTGATTTGTAATTTCCTATTGAAATTATACATTGAAATAATACCTAATAATAATAATACCTAATACCTACTTTAAAAATAAAGCGTTATTAATAAACTTAAAATTTATTACTAACTATAACTTATTTCTTTTTTTACTAATCACGATTTAGTAATAATTGATCGTTCGATATTTTATAAAGATGACTGATATCTCATCGTGATGCCGTCGCGTTCCCACAGTGAAGGTAGATGGCAACCAATTTATCGTACATTCATGACTTTTGTGTACTTGACTATCAGTCAGGGTTCCTGCACACGTAACCACTACTTTACCACGTAACCTTGAACACAAAACATGACTACATGTCATTGTTATTGGTAGGTGGCTTGTGGCCAAATAATAAAGACCAGCAGGGTAATTGCGTTACACTACACATTATCAGCAGCGATGGGTTTCATTTTGACAGTTCAACAACATCCATTGACGACCTCCGTGGCGCAGCGGTCAACACCCCTGCCTGCGACGTGGAGGCCCCGGGTTCGATCCCCGGCCAGCCCCCTAATCGGCGAACACATTTTTGTCAAATGATTGCGACTAGTTGGGATCAGTTGAGGTCGTTCGGCCCGCCCATTGGTCCGTTCCGTTCAAATGATCCCAACTAGTCGCAATCATTTGACAAAAAAGTGTTCGCCGATTAGGGGGCAGGTCATGATGGAAAACGATATTTTTCTGATTGGCCTGAGTCTTGGATATTTATCTATATATGTATCTGCTAGCTGTGCCCCGCGGTTTCACCCGCGTAAGCTTCTAGCCGAATGAACTCAGTTGATATAAAATAAGCGCCTGTTAAAATATGGGAGCAAAATGTCGCCCGCGTTTGCTCCCATTTCCGCAACATTTTTTGTTCCAGCTCTGCTCCTGTTGGTCATAGCGGGATGTTTTATAGCTTATGTCCTTTCTCCAGCTCTAGACTATCTGTGTACCAAATTTCATTAAAATCGGTTCAGTAGTTTTGGCGTGAAAGCCAGACAGACAGACAGAGATACTTTCGCATTTATAATAATTTAGTATGGATTATAAATATAGTATCGCTGAGTTAGTATCCCATAACACAAGTCTCGAACTTACTTTGGGGCTAGCTCAATCTGTGTGATCTGTGCGTATACCATATGGTATACGCACAGATCACACAGATTGAGCTCATTCAGATTGATTCATTTTTTTATATACCTATTGCATTATTTACGTTGTTAAGCAGACACGTTTTCGCATATAAGGAGCAATGGAATAGCAATAAGCTTCAAAATTATTCCAACTCATGATAATTGGGTGATACGCAATTAGGGTGCAGATGCTACGCTGGCCATGGTTTGGTCCGTGAATAGGTAGATCCGACCGTGCTTTGAAAACGGGACGGGGACGGGATTCTCAAATTACAGTCGGGGCTGTAATTTGAGAAGCTGACAATCGTAGTGGTGTAGGCGCCCGTAAGTCTCACAACCAGTTTCACCAAAGGGTATCATATTATCTAGTAACTGAATTGTAGAGGTCAGATTGGCAGTCACCCCATGCAAAAACCTGGTATTCAGCTGCATAAATTTTACTGGAACCCGACCCAATATAGTTGCGAAAAGGCTAGGCAGATTATGAGGTACAGTCGCATACATATACAATTTTCTTCATCTAGAACATTTTTAAGTGGCAGTGGTACAATGCTCGTAGAACCGATTGCCGAAGGGGCAGTAAGGTTCTGGAGTGGCGGCCACGTACTGGAAGACGCAGCGTAGGAAGGCCCCCAACAAGGTAGACCGATGACTTGGTGAAGGTCGCGGGAAGCTGATGGATGCGGGCAGCAAAAGACCGGTCATTGTGAAAAGCCTTGGCGGAGGCCTTTTGTCCAGCAATGGACCGCTATAGGCTGAAGAAGAAGAACAGGTTTTGTGCCCATTGCGTGGTAGAATTTACTTTACAAACTCATTATACATACATATATTGCGTTGTACTCTATCTTTATTGCAGAATAACACTCAGCGACTCATTTTTTTTTTTAATTTAAGTCTGACTTATGAAGTAAATGTCCTTTACGTGTCCAACCGAATTAAAAATATTACCCTTGCAGACCCCGAAAAATAAATCTAATTAGAATTAATTTATATCTCGTAAAATGGCTAGGTCATTGAAAAGGTTAGCTTGATATCAACTCGATATTAGTCAAAGGTGTATGCTATTTTAAACCTGGTAATGAAGTAATTAAGAACCGGTTTCTATAAAATATTGTGCTTACTGCTATAGATTCAAAAGGTATTATTTGTTCTGACGTGATAAAGGAAATAATTTGGAAATAAGACGACCCAGGTCTCCTCTCGGTGAGAGGGAGTGGGCCATAATCTACCACGTGCTCCCAATGCGTGTTGGTAAATGTTACATGTATTAGAAGTAAGTATTGCCTCTAGGACATGCCGGTTTCCTCACAATAATTTCCTTCATTATTTTGATAGCAGTGGTGATGAAATAATTTACACAAAGTAAAGCGCCTAACGGAGTTCGAACCAGTTGTAATTCATGCCTGTTACTCATTCTCATCCTCATTGACAGCCTCCGTGGCGTAGCGGTAGCGGACGTGACCGCTGCGCAAGGTGCAAGTATTTGTATGCATGAATATGAATATTTGCACTGGTCTGGTCGTGCCTCGGAAAGCACGTTAAGCCGTTGGTCCCGGTTGCCATACGAACATCTAGTGGCAGTCGTTACGGGTTGTTGGAGCCCTCAAAAGTCCAACAATTGGTCTAACTGCAATGCTTCGATGTCGCCTTCGGGTTGTGGAGGTCAGACGGCAGTCGCTTCACGGAAAACGTCGAAGTTTAGCCATATCAGCAGTTGGACTGGTAAAGCGGACCCCAGACTCCAAAAGCTGAAAAGGCTTCGGATGCGACTGGGATTAACGCTGGGATGATGATGACTCATACTCATCATCAGCATCCGTGCTGCTGATTTCATCATCACTGTTCTCCAAAAGATGAAGATAAATATCGTATAAAGCACCAAAAATTCGAAGATATCTACGGATTTAGGCCAGCGAGGTCGATTTAAGCCCCTCACTCTCACCAAGAACAGGCCTTTGTCCCCGTAATGGGAAAATTATAGGCCTATTGTGCTTAAATACTAAAAATTTATTGTAGGTTTGAGATCTATCTCCTTCAACGTGACATTTGCCAACGAAGTGATAAGTGCGCAATGGTTAACAAAACATTTTTTCGCATTTACATAAAATATTGTGTATTTAAAGCCCAGTCCGAGAGTTCCATTTCACAAAGCATTAGTAACTAAGGTCGTGATGCCATTATATACTAGAAATATTAGAATGCCTGAAGGTAATATTATGTTAGAATAGCAATTAGGCAAAACCACTTGCATCAACAGTGGGGCTTAGTAACAATTATGAATATATTCCGTATAATTAGAAAACAGTAGCTGCGTTTTGAATAAATTAGTAATATTTCGCCGCTTCAGATGGTAATAGACACGTTAATTGTTTTTAGTCTGTCTTATTTCTGTCTGTGCCGACTGAACGAAACCTCCTTTGAGTATGTACGGGGTTTATGACTCTTTTGAGTCTTGTAAAAGAAGACATACATTAGAGAAGCCAAAAATGCAAATGACGTAATTATCTTTAGCGACACAAGACTTTTCTTACATGTTTTGACGGGAAAGCTAAGATGAGTGTCACGCGCATTTTTATTGGACTTTTAAAATTATTTATAGTGTCGTTTACTAAATGAAAGCGCGTGATTTATGTAGTAAACAGTGCATTCAGTAAATAATTCAAAAAGAGCATTGAAATATCGCAGCATAGTGTCCACATCATGACTTTACCACAAACCTTCCTCATAGACGGTTCACGCGGCCGTCTTTTTCAACTGTCATTGGCGATATCCGCCATTATTGTGAAATAAAATTTTCAAAGAATTTCTATAATTGTTACACGTGTTATTGGCAAAATTGTGGTATACATTCCACAGAAGCCATTGATCAAGAGTTGAGGTTGAATCTCACCTTGAAAAAAGAATAAGACTTTTCCTATGACATCCATTGTGTACCAAATAAGAAGCAGAAGCAAATAAATAAATTTCTAACGATCTGATCACGAATACTATTTTAGCTTTGGCGATCAAAACCGCTAATAAAAAAAAATACTAGTTTTTCTATAGATTTATCGCAGTCTGGTTATAATGTTAAATATTCATGAGTATTTTATTGTATTTGTATTCAATAAGGCTTATTTTTCAACAATAAAAGCACTTCGCTTACCATCATTTTATGTTTTGTAATATAATTATCATATTTGATGATTTCTAGTGCTCAAACAGATGTAGAATAAACGAAAGAATGAAGAGTATTAAATGGTAACAACAACTATTCAATTGACTACTTTGCAGTGACGTCACTTCCTGTTGCATCTGTTGTCGCACTCTAATGTACTTGGAATAGTGTCCATTCTGTATATCACTCTAACACATTTATCTGTCTCGCTCACACTATAGTGAAGCAAATCTTTTGTACACTAAAATATTGTATAATTCAGGTAAAAGCTTTTTCGAAATGACGTCCTTTTACAAATAAGTAATGAAAAGATAAGTTAAAAGTTTAAAGAAAAGATAAGATTAAAGAGGTAGTTTTTTAAAAAATCTTGCCCACTGTATATTTAACGATGATTCGTTAAAGTTATACGATAAAATAGCATTTAACATTTTCAAGCATGACTCAACAAACCTTTTTTTTTACTGAACCCACAATAATTACTTTTGCATTTGTGGCTGCAATTTATGACATAGGCAGGTATAAAAGATTAAACTAAAAAAAACACTGCAATATTAAAAAAAAAAAAATAGATCGAAGTACCTAAATATGTAATCTAAAGTATTGATTTCAAACACTTAATTATCAAAAGTATGTATTCCTTTTATCGCTTAACCAACGTATAGAGTTTTTTTTTTTACTAGAGTAGGTACATCCTAGCATATCGACCCGCACCTGCTTGACCCCAAGTTTCAAGACAGCCTGTATAAATAAATGGTTTACTAGCTGACCCGTGCGAAAAATTCGCACTATACTAATTAGAATTTTTCAGTCGTTTTTTTATATAAACAGTGAAGCGGAATAATTTGAAAATAGTATTCCATGGTACCAGGGACGAATATCTGTCGATTGGTGGGTCGGACGTTCAGATTGGTTCGATAGAAAGAGAGAAAGAGGGAGAAAACGGTTTCAGACCATTGGAGAAATAATATATGTTGTTTTAAAAAGTTTGACCAGTATTTGAACCCGCCTATCACGGCATTTGTTTTGGCAATGGGTTGTATTTTGACAGTTCAGCATTCATTGCGTTATTAACATTGTTGAGCAGACTAATTTTTCAATGTAACGTAGCAATGGAATTGCAATATGCTTCAAAATTAATCCATTTTTTTTTAAATAATTATAACCTAGTGCTTGACTGCAATCCCGCCTGATGGTAAGCAGTGATGCAATCGTTGATGGTAAAGCGCACTAGTTTATTAAGCCTATTCACTTAAAAAACTTAAGAATAGGAAGGATGACGCCAGTTGAGCGAGGTGATGCAATGTTAAACCCAAGAACAACACGACCAAACGATGCTGCGCTAGAGGGAGATTGATCTGGAGATTCTCCACGACCAAACTCCCGACACAACAACATTTGGCGCATTGTACCCGCCGCACATCGCAACACAACTGCTCAGACCCGTCCTCCGTATGGCTTCACTAGACATCATGCCGGAACACGACGAATCGCTTGGCGGCAAGACTTTGTCTGGTGGTAACTTCTGCCGGCAGCCGATGTTATGGCCTACCACCAAGAAAGAATTGATAGTAGTGTGTTACACAGTAAGGGAGCTGGATGTCACATGATGATCATCATGTCCATGCCAGATGTCGGTGGCTTCCATATCTCTCATTTACCATCGGGTATCGACATACCAAGTTATACTTTCAATTGGTGTGGGTCTATGTATTTCAAAACCTGTGCTGAGCTGTTAAGTGTGGGTGTGGCTAGAGAGGCGCCACGGCGCCTTCACCTTCCGCCTAACGCAGGTCCTCACCGGACACGGTTATTTCGGGGGTTTCCTGTTCCGTATAAGGCGGGAGGAAACGCCAGGGTGTCACCATTGTGTGTTCTTTTTTAAACAACCCGCAACCCTGACCCAAGAAGCATCGGTCTTCGTGGACCCCGTCAAGCTGTGCTGACATATCTTTGAGCCGCGGGTGAAACACAACGCGCCGTCGACTCGGTCCTCGTCCTTACCGGGCGGCGAGTTGCCCACTGCTCACCGTCCGCAAGCCCGCGTCTACTGTGGCCGGGAGTTCGATGTTGTTTCCCGACCAGGGCGTCTCCTGCGGATGCTGGGTAACCTTAGTTAAAAATAACTCCTATTATTAATTCAAGACGATTCTACAATGATGTCACATAATAATGATATGGTTTAAATACCAACCCACTTTAACAAAAAAAAAAGACTTTGCCCCACACTAGGAATTACTCCTGTATCGTGAGTGCGTTTAGAAACATTTAAACTTACATACACAAACAGCCAGACCCGGAACAACTACCTGTAGACCATAAAAATATTTGTTCCGTACGGGAATGGAACCCGCGACACGCAGCGCAGCTGTCACTGCAGCAACCGTGTCGTCAGACTTTGCATACGCGATTTATAAATATTTTATTTATAAATAAAAAACAAATAATACACGGATGTAAACAAGTCTTTTGAGAGATCCTATTTACGTCAAAAACAAGTAAGTACTATTTATAGGAAAAAATATTTTTAAAAATAAATATGGTTCATCTGATGGCAGTTTATACAAAGACAATGTGTTTCATGTTTCTTTAATGACTTCGTTGTAATATTTGGTTTTATTTGGCATCTCAACCACTTTATTAATTGGAAAAGCCCGTCATATCAAAAGTGATACGGATTCGTCTGAATAATGGAATGAGAGGTGGTATTTATATCGAGATGGCCCAGTTGATAAATACTCGCCCATCATACATACCAATTACCAAATAATACCAAGTACCAATGTGACTTATCCTGCCATATTTCTGAGTTTATCTTGGATTTCACTGACATCAGTAAAGTAAAACATAGTACCGTATACTTAGTTAATTAATATCCCCCTTATTTATAAACGATGTTTAAAGTTAGCAAGTGATTAGCGATTCTTAAACCATTTATTTTAGAAGGTTTGCACGTCACTTAACTTTAATCATCGTTGACACTGGTGTGTTTATTCTTATACGATGATAAAAGTTAAGTGACGTGCAAACGTCTAAAATAAATGGTCAAAGAATCACTAATCACTAGTTAACTTTAAACATGTTTATGAGTAAGGGGGTATAAGTCTAAAATCGCCAATCAGCCTTGAGAAAGTGTGGTGATCAATGTTCGTGCCTTTTTGCACCAAAAGGACGATAGCAGGTCAAGATACCCGAAACTGTCAAATATTCCCAATCAACCTTGAGCCTTAATACTTTGGAAATAAAGTTGAAAATGTAATATCTGTATCTATAAATCTGACAGATTGTAGTAGCTTGATGTGCTGTCATCTGTACCTTTGCCCTGCAGTGGAACAGTATTTTTAAATAGTTCTGCCCATATCCTTACTTATAAATGGGAAAGTGAGTTTATTTGTTTGTTTGTTTCGTTTTCACGCCGTAACTACTGAACGGATTGCTTTGAAATTTTGCAGACGTAAAATCCGAATTAAATAATAGGGAAATCTAAAAAGCGCGATATAACCGAACTCCACGCGGGCGAAGTAGCGGGCTGAAACCTAGTACATAATATGTAGTAGAGCAGCAGTGGCCTAGTGGCATGAGCTGTGACTTACAAGTAATTGCAGGTCGTAGGTTCGACGAACCCCGTCAGGCGCTTTACTTTGTGTAAATTATTTCATCACCACTGCTCTCAAAAGGGTGCAGGAAAACATCCTGAGGAAAGCAGCATGTCCTAAAGCCAAAAAAGAATATCTAAGACATGTGACATCTACCAATCCGCACTGAGTCAGCGTGGTAGATTACGGCCCACTCCCTCTCACTGAGAGGAGGCCTGTGTCCCATCAGTGGAAACATTATAGGTTGATAATGTATTATAAGTAGTAAAAAATAGAATACTGTATGTCAAAATGTAATTGAAATTGTAACAAAAGGTTTTGTTGTGACTATAGATTTTATCCATTTACGATTTTATAATGGAAAGGAGTATTGTTCTATTTAAATTCAAAGTACGTACATAACTATATACTTATGTACACTACATACGTCTGAACAGCGATTCCGAGTACTTAGACGCCTAAAACATCCTTTGGGTTTTGCATTTATTTATCAGTTTTTTCCTCTTTTGATTTAGTACTTAGCGTGAATACTTGATTAAGGGATTATGAAAATAAACAGTTCTCAAATAACAAAGTTTTAAGCAACAATAGACGGGTTGGTATTATAAAAACTAAAAACACAATTTAAAGAAAAGTTGAGGAATATTTCTTCAATGTGTGTCTGACGTCTCTAACGTCAAAGTCAGAAGACATTATTTTATTTATTTATTTCAGGCGACGTAGGTCCATATATGAATACCTTAACCTAAACATACATATTTATATTATAAATAATACTTTGCTACAACTGGCACGATTTTTTATATATATATATATATATATATATATATATATATAGAGATATATATATATATATATATATATATATATATATATATATATTATAAACTAGCGCTTGACGCAATCCCGCCTGGTGGTAAGCAGTGACGCAATCGTTGATGGTAAAGCGCACTAGTTAATTAAGAGCCTATTCACTCTAGCCTTGAAGACACTCAAATTGTAGTCCGACGGAAACACCGCCGCTGGCAAACTGTTCCAGTCCCTCGGTGAACGCGGTATAAAGGAGGAGGCGAAACGCTTCGTACGGATCGTAGTGGTGTTAACAACGTAAGGGTGGAAACTTGCCGTACGAAGGGTCGTCCGATGGTGGAACGGAGATGGGGGAATTAAATCATGCAACGTTCACGTTCCTATTCTGTGGGATTTGTCCGTGGCGGAAAACCACGTCTTGCGGCCAGAAGTTCTCTTCCATGACGATGGGCAGAAAACAAATCGGTATGCACACCACGAACGCCTTGAAGTTGACGTTGCGGTGCGACTGATTAATTAGTTCATCAGTTGTTTATGCTCAACACCTTTTGAACTCGTCTTAAAAAGATAATTACTCTAAACAACTGATGAAGTTCAAGATTTAAACAAACAGGCTTAAAATGAAACTGATTTAGAAAACCTTGATTTAAATTAAGGAAGAGATTTTAATAACATTCTTTTATTTTGTTAATATCCGATTCGATAACAAATTCGGTAATAAAATGATATTTATTAGACATCTAACTATAGATAACACATACATTAGGATTCACACACTTCCTTATTATTTATTTAATTACTAACGTTACATAACGCCTTCTAACCGACATGGTAATCATGTAACACATTATCAGTAGCAATAGGTTTCATTTTGACAGTTCAACAACATTCATTGCGTTATTTACGTTGTTGAGCAGATACATTTTCGAACATAGGGAGCAATAGGATAGCAATAAGCTTCAAAATTATTCCAACTGACAGGAATAGTGTTTTTCTCAATAAGGGTGCGGCACCCCAATTGCGTAACACACTATTACTATCACTTGGAATAATTTTGAAGATTATTGCTATTCCATTGCCAAATATGTTCGAAAATGTGTCTGCAATAACGTAAATAACGCAACGGATGTTGCTGAACTGTCAAAATTAAACCTATTGCTACTAATACTGTGTTACGCAATGACCCTGCCGGTAAGGACCCGGGTCGACGATGCGTAGTGTTCTAAATGCGTCTCAAAGAGATTTCAGCACATCATGACGGGGGCTACTAGGACCGACGCGATGGGTGCCAGGACTGTGGATTGTTCGAAAGAAATAGGTATGTACCGTGGCCACTGGCGCACAGGTAACTGGAGGAACACGGGTGGGTTAAGTCAGTAAAAGTCTGTCAGTAAAATTCGACCGTATATAGGCTTTTTTTTAATGTTTGTTCGCGGCTAACTTCGTCGTTTATGAACCGATTTTGATCATTCTTTTTCTGTTGGAAAGAAGACATTCCCAAGGTAGTCCCATAATACGGACATCAGGGTTTGATGGTGGAAGACAAGAGAAATCAAGGGGAACTTTTAAAAATTGTAGGGACGGCTAGTGCATTTGTAAGCTTTTTCATTAGGTATTTTAAAGCACTACGATTTAAAAAGGGACTGGAGTAGATCTGATGATGGAGCCGGGAGACAGGCGAGGGTACTTCTCAACGATTCATAGCAACTACCTTGTGTTTGTGCTTGAATAATTTGTATTGACAAGAACCTTACACCTAGATGGGTGGTGACTGTCATTAGGGAGCTGATGATGATGACAAAGGTCAGTTCAGGGAACTCCTAAACGATTTACTATAGCTACCTTGTATTTGGACTCAATTCATTTATATTGATGAGAAGTTTGCATCCATATGGGTTATAATGAAGGACTGTAGTGGATCTGATGATGGATCCGAGAGACAGTCGAGAGAACTCCTCAACGATTCAACGCAGCTACGTTATGTTCGTGCTTGATTAATTTGTACTGATAAGAACTAAGGTTAACATACCGTAGCTGATAACAGTCACAACCCATCTAGACGTAAGCGTCTAGATGGGTTGTGACTGTCATAAGAGAGCTGATGATGAAGACAAAGGTCATTTCAGGGAACTCCTCAAGAATTTACAGTAATCACCTTATGTTTGGCCGCGAATTCATTTATATTGATGAGAAGTTCACATCCATGTGGGTTAAAATGAAAGTCTGCAGTAGATCTGATAATAAAGACCATAGACAGTCGAGGGAAATCCTCAACAATTTACAGCATTGACGTTTAACGCAGGACAAGCACTACCCACTGCTACTCGCCATGCTGATGCAACAATAAAAAAAATCAGGAGACTGAATTTAAGTCATGTAATCGTGTCATCTCTAGCAATGCTCATACATTCAGTATGGTCCCAAAGATATTTTATAAAAAAGGTTCAGTAGTTTGGTATATAAACCAAACTTACGGGTAAAAATTCAAGTAAACGGAACGCATCTTTGCTTGCTAGCGTATTCCCAACTTCGTTGGCGGCAGCGTCCGTCTGACCGGATGCAGCTGAATAGTACTTTTTGCAACTAAAAATTCTCAAACAAAAACTTTTTTACAAAAAAACCAACCGACTTCCAAAAAAAAACAGTACAAAGTGAAAAATAACTAATTTCGGAACTCGGTGGCCAAAACGAATATACAAAAACCAAGGACACCATGATCGTGAACATGTGTATTCGTTTTTGCCACCGAATTCCGAAATTAGTTATTTTTCACTTTGTACTTGTTTTTTTTTTTTTTTTTGGTAGTCGGTTGGTTTTTTTGTAAAAAAGTTTTTATTTATGAGTTTTTAAGACTGAAAATGAAATATAAAAATATAAATTGTTTTTTAACTGTTTACAAATATCATCATTCTCTTACTCTTCTCATTCTTTTTTTTTTTTCTTAATTATTATAAACTAGTGCTTGACCGCAATCCCGCCTGATGATAAGCAGTGATGCAATCGTTGATGGTAAAGCGCGCTATTCACTCAAAAAAACCGAGTGAATAGGAAGAAAGACGTCAGTTCAGCGCGGTGATGTTAAGATTGATCTGGAGATCCTCCATGGCCAAACTCCTGACACAACAACATTTGACTCATCGTACTCGGCACACATCGCAACACAACTGCTATGACCCGTCCTGCGTACGGCTTCACCAGATACCTATCATGCATCATGCTTCCTTAAATTTTAAATAAACTAAATCCATACCTATGAATAAATTAGTTGCATCGATATCAGACATCTATTAAAATGTTTACGTCGAAGTGAAAGTAAGATGTTAATTTAAAACATAATAAACAAATTTGAAGCATCTCATTTACACACTACAAGTCAACAATCTTTGACAAATACAGTTCAACTATCTTTTCTTGATCATCTCGCAGTTCTCCTATAGGATGTCGATGAACGTCCTAACGTTGTCGTGTTACCTGTGGTTGCCTCTTTAAATAAAGAGTTCCAGCCAGGGCTTAAAATAAAAACTAAGCGATTACACGGTAAGGGCATCCATCCAAACCTGGACTTAGGACGTCACTGGGAAAGAGCATCAAGGGACAAGCTAGATCACCGATTGTGTCAGTTTATGTGTGAATAATCTTCGAAACTACTGTTTCAATTCCAAAAAAAATATTTATCTAGTTAATGAAACGCTACATTATGCCGGGAGTTACATAGGATGTCTATAATTTATGTAAAAAAAAAAAAACTTTGACCCAGGCGAAGTCGCGAGCGAGCATTAGTCTAATAATATTTGTTACATTTTGTTGCGTTCAAGAAAAGGGTAAACATTATTTACAAAATGATTTTGGCTATTTTTAACATCATCCAAAATAGGCATATTTATTTTTTTCGCATTTTCAGTCACTAGTGATTGTTATTCTAAACTACTCTTAAATACAATGGAAATTAGGTACTAATTAGTAATTGCTAGTCATTTCACGTTGATCCGTAGGAGTTACGTATCATTTATACGTAAACAACTCTATTCATTGACCATGTGAGGCACTGATTCGTAATGGTGGTACACAAATGTATAACAACACGATAAAATCGAAATATCCTCACCTTAACTCGAAATAATCCCAACTCCAATATGCGTAACAGCACGTGATCTCAACGACACGTAAACACTTTCACAAAATAATAATAAAATCCAAATATTTCGTTTTTCATATATTCACGATCATAATTATTCACAAATCGATCACAAAGCGATGTTTAGACGAGCAGGCTCCGCGGCGGAGTAGGGTTGTCTGCGACGACCGTGAATGCCGCGGTGGATATAACCAGAGTGGTTTATACGAAACCGTCTGCTGGACAACACACCCACCTCCACACAATACATAGCGGCTCCGTCTAACACCGTTACTTACATGCGTGGGAGATTCACTTATTCTTTTGGTTTTTATAAAATGTTGTTCACAAATCACACGTCAGCGTCAGTCAGCTTGCACCGCGTGGTAATTCATACTTAACCCTTTGACTGCAATATGGTTTTCAGCCACAATCTTCTAGGTTCCAATTTTCTAGGTCAATGATGTATCATTATACTATTATTATGTATACTTTAGATCTGTCCAATAAAAGTGCTTACGGAAATCACACGATACAAAAACGAATATCTAATACATATAAATTATGATTAGAGGTGAGATAAATAAGGAAAATCTGCGACATAAAAACAATTAGCCCACGAATCGTTATTAGTGTCTTTTTTTTAACATTTTCCTGTTTAATAATAGTACTTAACACAGTCAACACTTGTGTTAATCACATTAATTGTAGAAATTATACAACTTTTTTTGTTAAATTAACACTCTGGTGATCATCTTGTTCATTGAGCGTAAATTAAACATAAGTTTAATATTTATTAAAAGAGAAACGATTAAAGATAAAATAGACAGATTTTTATCGAACTGGTCTTAAGAAATTTGATGGAGCATTTCATCAAATCTTTTTTTTTTTTTTGTTAAATTAAAACTCAATTAACCACAAAGTTAATTAAGCGTAAAATAAACTTTAATAATTATTTTATAAAATTCATAATCTTTTTTTCGACGTTAGACGTATGTACAGACGACAGCACATCAAGCTACTACAAATCTATTAAATTTCTGAGATTTTCAATTTTTTATTATTATTATTTATAAACCAGCGCTTGACCGCAATCCCACCTTATGGTAAGCAGCGATGCGATCGTTGATGGTAAAGCGTGCTAGTTTATTAAGAGCCTATTCACTCTAGCCTTGAAGACACTTAAATTGTAGTCCGACGGAAACACCGCCGCCGGCAAGTTGTTCCAGTCCCTTGATGTACGCGGTATGAAGGAGGAGGCGAAACGCTTCGTCCGGATCGTAGTAGTGTTAACAACGTAAGGGTGGGAATTCGCCGTACTCGCCGCCGTGAAGCATTAAGGATCAAGGTTGATAGGGAATATTTGACAGTTTCGGGTAGCTTGACAACAACAGGCTGTCGTCCGTATAATATGGATAACCATGTCTTTTCCAACTTTGCCTCTCACAAGGATTTACTCCTGTATCGTGGGTGCATCTAAACTCACATACATAAACAGCCAGACTAAAGCGGGAACAACTTCCTGTAAGCCATACAAATATTTATATACTGCGGGTATTGAACCAGCGACACGCAGCACAGCAGACGATCGCTCAGCCGCTGCGCCTACTATGTCGTCATTTCTAAGTTAACTATTGCGGTGACCGGGTTACCGTTGCGGTTTACAAAGAATTTGTACCGTACATTATGTAGGTCCTAACTACAGTCCTATTTTATGCTTTCACCAAATACTACGAACAAGTGTGCACACATACCTACTTTCTTATTTTGTGACTCATTAGCAAGAAACAAAAATGTACAATGGTTTTTTGAGGGTTAGAAATTTGCCCGAAATGTTTATTTGTCCGAAAGAGATGTTCGACAGACCCTACGCTTCGGCAATCAAAGGAGGACCTATCTTTGCGTAGTACTCTCACGTAGTTTCACTCAGTGAAGACGTTGGTAATTCCATTGGAAAGTCCGCTGTACTAAGACTTTCCAGATAAGAATTCTGCGACGGGTTCAATAGATAGTGACTGAATGATTGTAAGATTCAATTTGATGGAGCTAATCTGATCTTGATCTATAAGAGCCATGTCATTCAATAAGTAGGTATGTATATTAAAACTGTAATTTTAATAAATTGTAAACGTCAATTTTTAAAAGATTAAGTTTGGAATTTCTATTCTAATTATTGGTAGGTGTCTAAACTTGTAGTACTTACATATTTAGCTAGAGTATAGTGTGTTCCGTAATGAGCATCTGTACCTACTAACTTGCTTTATACATTTGAACCGATTCAAATGAATTGAGAAGAACTATCAATTGTTGGATAATAAATAAAAAAATATAAGTAAGTAGATAATATAATAAAATACGTAGTAGCGAAGTCAATATCCAATGTACAAGACATTGGATATTTTTGGAAAAAAATATTTTTGTGAGGTCTGCGAACAGGTATGATGCCGAAAATATAGTTTTTAAAGTTTTTTTTTTTTTTTTGTCTAGACATTTTCTGTTTTGGAGAAGCGCAAACAAAGCTGAATGGATTTGTGTAAATTAGTAAAACACAAAGGAAGAATATAATCTGGATTAAATCATTTATTTTTACTAGTAAGATTTCGTGAGATATTTTCCGACATTCACGTGAGCGCAACTGCGGATAAAAGTAAGTGTTAACATGGTTATACAATATCTAGGTTCGGAGTTTTTCTTTCGTGATGTGTCAGGCAGGCTATTATAGAACGCTTCACAGTGTTTTATACCGAAGAAAATACATAAATGATAGTTTTAAAAAAAAAACCGTTTTAATAGCAATCGAACTAAGTATTTTTTTTTTATGGTATTGCAAAGACATTAAAATTATATTTTAAATCTCTTTGTGGTATTGTAGGTATTGTCATCGTCCCTTGACCCCTGTGAAAATTTTCAAGTTAATCAAACATTACGTTACATACCTACATACACACAGGTAAAGCTAATAAAATCGTGTTAAAAAGACGATTACGTAAAAGGTATCACCATCATCATTTCAACCGAAAGACGTCCACTTCTGGACATAGGCCTCCCCCAAGGTTCTCCACGACGACCGGTCCTGCGCCTCCCGCATCCAGCGGTTCCCGCGACCTTCACCAGGTCTTCGGTCCACCTTGCCCGGGGCCTACCCACGCTGTGTCTTCCGGTGCGTGGTCGCCACTCGAGAACCCGTCGGTCCCATCAGACATCGGTCCCACGGGCAATGTGCCCGGCCCACTGTAAAAGGTTTAAAACAACTAATTATTACCGACGTGAACTTAAAAGTAATTGTCGTAGATAACATCCAGAGTCGTTTGCAGCCATTATTAATGTATTACATCCATTAAGCAATTTTATTGCGCTGAGAAGTCTATCTCGGCTTTGTGCAGTAGGACTAAAACAATGCAAGTCGATGAAGTAAGTAGCTTAATGTTAGAAATAGCACACACAAAATATATCAGCCTACTATCGATATAATTAATCTAAAAAGAAAAAATATGGATGCAACTAGGGTTAGAGTATAATGTCAATAATAGTGTAGCATATTACATAAAAAACCTTAAGATTTAAGTTACTTATTACAGTTATTTACTTGTGCTTGTGAGGAAACTGCATGCTCGATAAAAACAACTGAAACTCGGTCGCTAACGCCTAGTGTAATAATATTAGCAAAGTTTCGCCGTCTTAACAAAACTATTAATACACTGTAGGCTCACTCCTACTTATTCCACCATATAAGTATATAACATCAGTACTGACTGTCTTGGATTTAGCAAGAGCCTGAGCGTATATAAAGATTAGCTGACTGTAATATAATAGTAGATCGACGTTGATAACTATGCCTTCAATTCTCAAACGTTCAAAATTGTGCTACTAGCTACTGTTCTGCTAAATACTGATAATATGTAATACAAATTCGTTTTAATTGAAAAAAGAAATGCTCCTTTTTACAATCTAAATTGTAGTGATATCAGGGTATTTGAACTTCATTAGGAAATACTAAATTTTCCTAAAAATTGGTTGATTTTCTCGTTGATGGAGGGTTGAGATTTTTTATAGCTTTATTTTTTTTGTTATTGATATCTCGACCTAGCTAGGGTACCTGTAAAGGTTTCTAAAGATTTTGAGTTCCGATGTCAAGTGCAAGTTCTAGGTATATATAAATATATATATATATATATTTTAAATGTACCTCATTCAGCATTCCTTTGAAACTGTTGTTTCAAAATACTTTTTGGCATAATCTTGAGAAATCATAGGCGCTAATATTTCGAAAATCTTATTAACCTAACCTTTACTTAGTTTGTAAATATTGTCTAGGTTGCAAGTGAGCGTTAACCTTCAATGTGGTTAGTCGGCATTATTCGAAGATCACTGTGGTTAGCGTCAGTCATGCGAGTTCAATAGCCCAAATGTCAGATGATATGTCAAGAGCCTAATCAAGTCTGATTTTGACATTGAATTACAAAACTCCGGTACTAACTTATCACGATATACATTGCGTTCATCTGTATCACGAAGAATTGATTTGTCTGTACCAACTTTTTTTATCACGCCCGCTTTTAAACTCACTTTAGACATTGGCAGAATGATCGACATCAGCTTTGCTTGCAATATGAAAATAACAGAATACAATTTGAATACTGGCACTGGCACTGGCACTGGGTTGGCGAGATGAACAGACCACCTAAAAAAAGGTGGCTGGGACAGACTGAATGCGTAAGGCGGAGGACTGGTCACTGGGTTTTATAATGCAGCCTAGGAAAGACCTATATCTAGCAATAGGCTAAATTAACTGACTGACTAATCAAATGTCGGAATTAAACTCTAAGAAATGTCAGTTTCCTATGTGAATGACGGAAGTAATTAACAAAATTATCAATGACAACTTCTGGATACAAAGATAATGGATATATATGTATATTTTTTTTAATACTTAATTAATTATAAACTTGTGCTTGACTGCAATCCCGCATGATGGTAAGCAGTGATGCAATCGTTGACTTAAAAAACTTAGGAATAGGAAGGATGACGGCAGTTGAGTGAGGTGATGCAATGTTAAACCCAAGACCAACACGACCAACGATGCTGCACCAGAGGGAGATTGATCTGGAGACTCTCCACGACCAAACTCCCGTCACAACAACATTTGGCGTCGTACCCGGCACACATCGCAACACAACTGCTCAGACCCGGCCTCTGTACGGCTTCACCAGACATCATACCGGAACACGACGAATCGCTTGGCGGCAAGACCTTGTCTGGTAACTTCTGCCGGCAGCCGATGTTATAAGGTTATTTATTTTAATTATTTTTCGAACTCCATCAGGCGCTTTACTTTGTGTAAATTATTTCATCACCACTCCTCTCAAAACGGTGAAGGAAAACATGTGGAAACATGGTATATCTTAAAGGCAAAACTTCCAAGACATGTGACATCTACCGCATGGTAGAAGACGGCTCACTCCCTCTCACCGAGAGTAGACCTGTATATCAGGAGTCGGAACATTATAGGCTGATCTGTGTGTATGATTAATTTTCTGTAAGTAGGTAGTGAACTGGTTATCTTCCCAAGCAACCAAATCGATCATGGTTAAATCTAATTTATTTATGGGTAAAATATTATATAAACAACATTATTTTTGTTTATGCAAAACCCGAAAGACGTGTCCAGTATTTTTAAGTAAAAAATCGATGTACAAAATTTCAAAAAGATATAATGATAAACCACCAAGTTATGAGCTTGCTATTCTATTTGGTTGCCCCCATAAAATATGGTCAAAGATCCGTACGGGCGGGCGAGCGCGGGCGTTGACCTCTGGTGTCGGCTGTGGCAAGCGGCCCAAGAACCTATCATATCTATCTATTTCTGAATTGTTTTTTGTGTGTTTTCCATAATGGACGCTCTCAGCGTACAATATATTTCTGCTTCGTTCTCACACGGTTGATTTCAACATGAATGATGTTATCAAATATTTGTAACAATAGCTTGAAAATTTAAAAGAGTGTCCATGGAGTTTCTTGCCCGTTCTTCTCCATAGGTACCTACTCTTTGGAATGGGCGACTAGCTTCATCTTATTGACTGACCGACCTTCTGACAATTCAAAAGTGCCTGTAACTGGTTTATTTGAAATAAATGATTTGATTTGATTTGATTTATCGTAAATTCGTAACCGCTCAGTAACCACTCTGCGGTCTCACTCTAAATGTATTTGGGAAAGAATATAACATGGGGTAAAAATGATTGGAATTGATTCAGTTGCTTATTCTGAACAAATTATATTCAGGTTTCGCATGAACAAAAAATAACGTTGTATAAATATCTGACAGTCGATTTATGTTATTTAAGTTGTTTTAGTTGTTGTTTTGTTGTTTTGTAGTGTCTTCCAGGCTAGAATGAATAGGCTCATAATAAACTAGTGCGCTTTACCATCAACGATTGCGTCACTGCTTACCATCAGGCAGGATTGCGGTCAAGCGCTAGTTTATAATATATATAAAATAAAAAAAAATGTTTTATCACACGGTGAAGGAAATCACCGTGAGGAAAGCGGCAGGTCTTAGAACCAAAACTATTAAAGACCCAACCCGCATTGGGTGGTGTACTGCAGCCCCGTCTCACCGAGAGAGAGGACGCCGCCGACGAGAATATGAAAGGATAATTATGCGGATTATTATGACAAATATCTTAACTAATTTGGCCAAGATTTATTGAATTCAAAATCTATTATAAATTAGTACAAACCTAAAATGATAATTGATTGCTAGTTAGGCATATTTTTTTCTGGAAAACACACCGCGCGGTTTATTCGCATAAGTTTCCCTCCCGTGGGAATATCGGGATTAAAACAGAATCCGTTCATTGTTTTTTCGTGAAAGAGTAAAACCACCACCACCATCCATACTTTCATACCTCCTCATAAACTTTCAAGTTTCGAATTTATTATATTAGCAGAAAATAGGGTATTAGGGTAAGTAGGAAGTAAGGTAGTAGAATAATAATGATTCCCATCCCAAAAAAAGAAAAATAAAGATAGTAGAATGATAAAGCAGAATTATTATAGAATTACAGAATAATTTTTAAAATTATTCTGTAAACCTGTGCCCAATTTTACTTAACTCTCTAATATCCTCAAAATATATTGTTTATGGATACGGTTTTAAATATTTAATCAAGACAATGGCCCCGATTCCTTTGCACACAAACTAAATTAAATTTAAGTATAGTTGCATCTTTATCTTTTATCTCATTAAGTAAAGGACAGAAAATAAAATGTTAGTTTAGACCTGACAAATTCGTTCCTGACTTATTTTTGGTCGCCATGATTATAATCAAATCAAATATTTCATATACTTAATTTGACAGGATTAAACTAAAATATTATCTTCTATCTTTTTCTTAATAAAATAAAATGAAAGAGATGCACATAGCTTAAAATTAATTTAGTTTATTTGTTTAAACAAGAGAATCGGTTTATAATTTGTGAAAGAATTTAGCTATTGGATTGAAGACATCTACAATATATGTAGGTATTGCATTAATCCAGTCGTGGTGGCCTAGTGGTTAAAACACCAGCCTCTCAAGTATGAGTGTGCGGATTCGATTCCAGTTCAGGCAAGTACCAATGTAACTTTTCTAAGTTATATGTACTTTCTAAGGATATCTTGGACACCAATGATTGATTGAAGTGACAAGGTGAAGGAAAACATCTTGAGGAAACCTGGACTTGAAGTCTGAAATCGCCAACCCGCATTAAGCAAGCGTGGTGATAACGCTCAATCCTTCTCTGTGTGAAAAGAGACGTGTGCCCAGCAGTGGGACGATAAAAAGGTTGATGAACCTATTATAACTACCTAATTTTACTAGTGGTACACCTATTTTAGTAAAAGTAGCTAATATAATCTTAACTCCTAGTATAATATCATACAAATTACATGTATTGGGACGTTAAAACCAATGATTGAAAAGTTTTTCAACCTATACCTAATAGATTGATAGATTGGTAAGTAATTAAGATCGGTCGTTAATGATGACGGTGCTACTAAGGTGACGGAGGTACCTTATTAGAGACCTTGTTGAGTGATTATCGTGAGTTAGAATCTGAAGTTAATCGGATTTAAGCCCTGTTTTTGTTTAGTAGTAGTTTTGTTCCGTATCTTAAGATTAGTTTATGATGGGACCGGCGTGAACTTTGTTCAAAAGTCAAATAAAATAAAGATTAATAAAATAAAATAACGGGTTGCACTCAGTGAGTACCGGCAGAAGTTAAAACTGGAACATTAAGGTTGTGGTTTTTTTAATATTTTGGAGTGGTTAGGGAATAATTTCAGATTTTTATTTATTAGCATAAAATTACCTACTATCATTTATGTGGTACTAGCTTTCCGCCCGCGGCTTCTCCCCCGTGGAATTCGGTTATATCGCGCTTTTTAGATTTCCCTCGGGAATATCAATAAAAGGTAGCTTATGTCCTTTCTCAGGGTCTAAGGATTGTCTGTGCCAAATTTTTAATCGAAATCGGTCAAGAGGTTTAAGCGGGAAAGCGTAACAGACAAACAGACAGACAGAGTTAGGTATATCGCATTTATAATATTAATCATATGAATTTATTACGCTTTCGTATACAAACATGACAATTTATACAATATGTAAAGAAAACCCTGTCCGATCCGTGAGGGTATTGTTAGGTATCGTTAACTGATTCTAATAATGCCTACAAAGCCGGGCTAAACTTAAAAAAAAATCCCCCAAAAAAAAAAAATATTATTTCGAAAAAGCGAGGTAACTTAATGCATGTGCGATAGGCAACCCGATAGGCATACATGCGCGGGTGAAGGGGGGCGGGGCATGCGGCACGTGGTCGCATCGCTATTCGCTCCGTCACAAATGGTGTTGTCAGTTTTTTAAAAATTACCAAATTTCGGGGAAATTGGAATTTATACCCGGGAAAAAAAGATTATTTCAAAATTCATTATTATTGTTACTGTGATGATTATGTAAAATTTTATATTATATTTGGTCAAGTGTTTACCTAACCTTTATTATCCTTATGGGTCGGACAGGGTTTTCTTTACATATTGTATAAAATAAAACGAAACAGCAAGAACAGGCATACATTTTCGCCGCGCTGTAGAAAGGGAGGGTAATATAACTTTCAGTCGTGCGTCGCACCGCGCCAACGTCGCGTCGGTCTATCAAAATCTCAATTTAATTTTAGTTATTATTAAGATTTACTATCCTGAAAATCCTCTAGAATAGATACTAGGTAGAGGTAGTAGGTATTGTATACTACTTACCAGTGGCGAAGGGTGAAATTTTGACAAAGGGAAGCCGGTCCAAAAAAATAAACATTTAAACACTTACCTACTGCAGGATATCTTGAATAATATTGCCGGTAGAATAATATAAGCCATAATAACAAACAAAATCCACAGTATTTAACCAAATCTGCGATTAAATTACCTTACAGAATCAGTCACAGTTTAAATAACACAAATATTAAAATATAACAAACGAAATTATCACGCACCAGTGGTATAGCAACATGTCACATACTAACAATAATTTATTTTCAACCTTACGAAATGGAACACGAAAATATGCCAAAATAAAAAGAATATGACTTGCGAAGGATTTCATTATAACGCTAATTCTTTTTAATTTTGTCGTGTTTTCTTTCTCCCGTGCCGTGCTTCAATAACAATAATTTCTTTGTCTCTTTCTAATAGAGGAGAGGAGAGAACTGCAACCCGGTCGCGAATAGCCTATCTTTCTTTAAATTTTACGTACAGTTAGCGAGCATTAGAAAGAGATGGTGACACGCTCTGTCTCTTTTCGCCTCATAGTAAAACGTTGGCCGAGATAAGCTGTAATTCGTCGAGTTACCTTTACGACTATAAAATGAAATGTGATACTTAGGGTATTGCTAAGAATTACTATTGCTATTGTAAATCGCGCAGGCATTTAATTAATAATACTTTGTTAATGAAATAGAATGTAAATACTTTTGTATGAATATGGAACTGATTTTTGAAAGGTAACCCGGTGGGAATCGGCTTGTATGAACTCTTCGCCACTGCTACTTACTAATATTAAATTAGAATGAGAAGATAATAGTGACAAAGCCACTTTGAGAATCCGATTCTTTGAGAGACCGTTCACGGTAATAGTAAGTAATTAAATTGTAAAGTTCATTTATTTTTCAGAATATTGCTACAGAGAAAATATATATATAAATTATTTGACATTACAGATAATGGAGGTCTTTAAACTTTCTAAAACAATTCGCTAAGTGCTAGATATAGGTACCAGTTGTATGCAAAATGATTGATGAATTAAAATGGTATGAAAATCATAGTCATTGAATTTAAATGTCAAGCATTTGTCAAATTATAAAAGTATCTAACATAATATCAGTCTGAATACTCCGTCTAATTCAAGGTTATGGTGAGTTAGATATGAATACAAAAATTACAATGAATGAAATAAAGAAAATAATTGCAAATTAGTCAATTATATATTAGTTATGCAAAACATTTAATTAAGTTAAATATCTGCTAAGAAGACAATATTATTATGACTATCTTTGAAAATATAAATCGACCTTTCATAATTAGAAAAATCATACACATCCATCTTACTACAATCTGCCAGATTTCCGTATTAAATTTTCAACCTTATCTCTAAAGCCAATTTTTAGCCATAATTTAAATATAAGTAAGTAAAGTCAATATTTGGCAGTTTCAGGTAGCTTGACCTGCTGTCGCCCGTACTTAAAAGATAGCTAATTGAGTAATTTATGTGAAACGTTAGTCTTAATTTCCACACCGACATTTACTTTTACTCTTATAAGTACTTTATTTTACTCATCATCATCCCAGCGTTAATCCCAGTCGCATCCGAAGCCTTTTCAGCTTTGGAGTCTGGGGTCCGCTTTACCAGTCCAACTGCTGATATGGCTAAAATTCGACATTTTCCGTGAAGCGACTGCCGTCTGACCTCCACAACCCGAAGGCAACAATCGAAGCATTGAAGTTAGACCAATTGTTGGACTTTTGAGGGCTCCAACAACCCGTAACGACTGCCACTAGATGTTCGTATGGCAACCGGGACCTACGGCTTAACGTGCTTTACGAGGCACGACCAGTGCAAATATTCATATTCATGCATACAAATACTTGCACTGTGCGGGGATCGAACCCGCGCCACCTTGCGCAGCGGCCGCGTCCGCTACCGCTACGCCACGGAGGCTGTCTTATTTTACTATATAAATACTTTATTTAACTATGAATCATATTTTATGTACCTCTTATTCTGTGTGAAATAAATATGTTTTCCTTCTTTCTAAAATATTGTCTTTTCTTTCAGGTAAGTACAACGGCACGGCACCATGTACACCATGTCTATATTAAAAATGATGTGAGTTTAAGTAGAATTCATACATTTTAATCATCTGTATTGAGAGTAATCTACCTAAGGTTATTTGTGTTCATGAATCGCGTCATAAGTGTTTGAAAGCTTTCAACAATATTTTGAACAACATATGCTTATTATCGGAGACTCGGACAGTGAGTGAATTCTGGTTACAGATTTAAAGGGTATACACGCATCTGCGTTACGCATTAAATTTTCTAGTGTCTAGTTGTTTTGGAATTACCAATATGACTAGCCTACAATGTGCAAAGTCACCGACATAGCTCTTCGAGTCGCTAAAATTAAGGGCGGGGCACATTGCTCGTAGAACCGATGACCGATGGGGCAATTAGGTTCTAGAATCCCGGCCACGTAGCGGAAGACGCCGCGTAGGGAGGCCCACACCAAAGTCGACCGATGGCCTGGTGAAGGTCTCAGGGAGCCGATGGATGCGGGCAACACAAGACCGGTCATCGTGCATCGTGGCCTTTGTCCAGCAGTGGACCTCTATAGGCTGATGAAGATGGCTAGCCTTTCCCTACTTCGTTGAGTTTGACGTCAAGGATAAACGAGTGCATCTGAATACTAGTAGTAAACTTGAAGCAACTGCTTATCTGACTTCCACGACCCAATTACTGGGTTAAACAAAAATCCTTGGTAAAACTCATAGATATCAGAAAAAATACTTTTGTAAAAAAAAAAAATACTACTATGTTAAGCGTAAGCGAGTCAACTTCTGACTGACAGCGTTTTAGAGCGATGTTACTTTTTGCCCATATTGCGTTCTCGCCGGGTACACCCCCGAGGACTCTTTACTATATTTAAACTCTGTGGTAAAACTGTTGTCAGACTTATCGTCTTCTGACTACCCATAGCGACTGTCAAAGTTCTACGAATGTCAGCTGGAACCGACTGATTAACGTTCTTATTATTATTATCCCTTTATTATTATTATTTCTTTTATTTACCTTCCTTACATATAATTTACATTTTTAAATATTTGTATAAAAAAAAACAAAAACATTTAAAAATATAAAAAATAGTAGCCCACCGGTATCGGGAACAGGGTCCAAGCTACCGGCGGTCAGGGCTCCAGAGAGAGGAACTTCCTGACAATGCGAGCCGTGTCCAGCAGTACCGCTTTCTGAATCAAGCCCTTGATCCAGCCGCCTAACGAGAGCCTCCTGAGGTGTTGGTCGAGGCTCTTGGCTATTAAGCCATTGGCTGTCACGACTATCGGTACAATGATTGCTGAATCCACTTCCCACATGTCGACAACCTCGTGAGCCAAATCAAGGTACTTGATTTGTTTATCTTTCTCGGCTTTCACGAGGTTCTCATCATGCGGGATGGTTATGTCAACAATCATTGCACGCCGCTCTGATCGATCCACCATCACTATATCAGGCTTATTGGCAACAATAGTCCTGTCAGTGATGATGGATCGATCCCAGTACAATGTGATATGGCCATTTTCGAGAACTGGGTCGGGCATATACCTGTAGTACGGCACCTCCGATTCCACAAGGTTGTATTTCAGAGCAAGTTGTTGATGAATTATCCTGGCTACAAGGTTGTGTCTATGCAAGTACTCTCCATTAGCTAGACGAGAACACCCGGAAATAATATGTCTGATTGATTCACCCGGCCGGTGACATGCCCGACAGATGTCAACTGTGCCGTCTTTCACAATGAATTTCCGGTAATTGTTCGTCATCATAACTTCGTCCATAATTGCACAGACAAAACCTTCGGTTTCCCCAAAGAGGTCACCGTAACGTAGCCAGGCCACGGACGCTTGAAAATCTACATCCGGCCCGCGTAGGGCTCGAAAAAAGCGTCCGTGAAGCTCCTTGCTCTGCCATACCTCCATGCGATCGTTAGTTTCAAGCACTACTGGTTTGCGCCAGTTCTCTTTAGCCAAGGAGAGCGGAGTGAGGCCCTTGTCAACCGCGACCACATCTCGATGCATTCCCACGTCAGTTTTCAGGAAGTATTCCCTGAGACTGCATACCTCGCGATTGTGGAGTGTCTTAGCGTTTAAAAAGCCTCGACCTCCACATTTTCGCGGGATATACAGTCTCATAACCGATGACCGTGGGTGATGCAATCGATTTGCAGTCAACAACGTACGGACCCTCTGATCCAGGGCGTCAAGTTCGGTCTGAGTCCATTTGAGTATGCCGAAAGAGTACATCAATACCGGCATGACCCAACCGTTGAAAGCGCGCACCTTATTTCCGCCTGATAGAAGACTATTAAGTACTTTTTTCAGGCGGCCAAAGAAGCGTTCCTTCAACGATTGCTTCATGTCAGTAACATTGATACCCAACGCTTCCGACATACCCAAATACTTATAGGTTTCGGATGCAGAGAGGGATCTAAGGTTTATGGAACCAGTGAGTTGGGTTCCCACGGATTCCACAATCTCTCCTCGCTGTACATGCATGACCGCACATTTGTCCACACCGAATTCCATCCTGATGGCGCTACTGAAAGTTTCAGTAATTTTCAGTAGCTCCTTCAGTTGTGAATTTGTGTGAGCAAAAAGTTTCAGGTCATCCATGTAGAGGAGGTGCGATATAAGCTGACCACCTCTCCTCAACCGATAGCCTAGACCTGAATCCTCCAATAGTGTGCTTAGAGGATTCAGTGCTAAGCAAAACCAAAGTGGGCTCAAACTATCGCCCTGAAATATACCTCGCTCAATCCTTATCGGTTCACTATTCCTCTGAATATTTCGACATCCTGGATAGCGAAGGACTGTTCTCCATTGTGACATACATGTCATCAGGAAGGTGCGCAAAGTTGCATCTACTTTATACAACTCTAGCACCCGCATGAGCCATGTATGTGGCACAGAGTCATAGGCCTTCTTGTAATCTATCCAACATGTCGACAGATCCTTTCGGGAACGACGAACCTGCTGGCTAATGGCCATATCAATAAGGAGTAGCTCCTTAGTACCGCGGGACCCGTTCCTACATCCATTTTGAGAGGCAGACATGATGGAGTTGCTGTCAATATGCCTATTAATTTTTGCTTTCAAAATGGATGTAAGAACTTTATAGACCGTCGGTAAACATGTGATCGGCCTATAATTTTTGGGTTCCGCGGTGCTACCTGATTTATGGAGCAGGTGGGTTATTCCTGTTGTTAGGAACTGGGGTAGCGAACCAGACTCTAAAGCAGTCTGGAACTGAGATGCCAAGCAAGCGTGCGACCCGGAAAACCATTTAATCCAAAAGTTATGCAGCCCATCCGACCCTGGAGACTTCCAATTAGGCAACGGACGGACTGCACGAGCTACATCTTGGGGGCAGATGGTAATAGCCCCCATTTCTGGTACTGGATCGCAGGCTCGCTCAACATCCCGAGTCCAACCACCTTCGGTGTGACTGACAGGCACCGACCAGATATTGCGCCAGAATGAACGCGTGGCATCATCATCCGGTAGGCACGTGTCAGTGACACCTTGGTCTGATCGCTCCCAAGCTCTATAGACCCACCTTTCATCGCTTTGGAAATTGCGATTCTGAGAATACCGCTCCACTCTTCGCCTGTACCGACGAATACGGTTTGCCCATGCATATATTTTCTGTTTAAGAAAGTCGATGCGCTCTGTGACGCGTAACAAATAGTCTCGGGTACCAACATCAGTCCCCGAGAATGCCCGCCTCACAAAGCGCATCACTCTAGGGCGTGTATTGCCCTCCCTGAAACTAATAAGCTTGCCAATGAGTGCTCTAGTCTCTCCGATACGACGTTCAATCCTGCACTGCCAAGCTGGTACAGCTGGTTTTGGTCGTGTGGCTCTGTCACTGTCTGGGAATTTGACATGAGCCACACGACATATCGCAACAGCTCCACAGTACAAGATTGAATGTGTATCAGCCAGATCTTTGCTGTCCTTTAAATAATTAGACAGCTGAGAGTCTAGAGCACACACCAGCGCCTTGTTTTTTTTATGCATGGGCAATCGAGGTAAACGTGGTCTAAGTTCAGGCGGAGTAGAGCGGTACTCACGGAAAGCATCCTCCAAAGCGCTCCTTACTTTTTCATTGCATTGAGGAGTCACGGATATAGCCTCATCATCATCCTCTTCATCGACGAGGTTGGGTCGCGATGGAACACTGTTAACTTGTACCGCGACCAGTGATGAAGCAGGCGTAACATGGCTATTCCGTGACTCGAGGCGTAGGCGATCAAGCACCACATCATCCAGCATATGGTTACGCTGGATGACCCGCACCTGATCCGACAGTCGTTGCGCCGACACGTTGACAGCTGGCTCAAGCACCTGAAACAGAGAGAGCATCCGACCACGGTACGCAGTCAAGTTACTTCCCCCCTCTGTAGCCCCAAAGTATGCGCGCATGACGTTCTCGTTGATTGATTGAGTCCATTTCATGCGCTGCACATTTCCACCGGTAGCGGGGGCCCTATCAGAGGCCGGTGGGCCTCGAGGTCCCAAGCAGTCCGGCGGCCGGCGTCCTCCCCGTCGGCGAACAGGTGGTGGCGTCGTCGGCGGAGAGAAATACTCGTCGCTCGAGCTCAACGCAACTGCCGCGGCCGGGGTCATCACAGCGTTCACAGTGAGGCTGGAGACCGGCGGCGGCGAGGCGGAGCTGGGCGACGAGTCCGGAGGTGGTGAGCGTGCACGGCGAGCGGCAGATCTTGTCAACATCTTCGATATTATTTTCTATTTTTTCCAATATTTCTCGGTTTGACATAACAGATGTCACAGGTTTTCTTGGCTATTTTTGTTAAAAACATATTCAAAAATTTATTTGCGTTGTATAGGTATAGGTTCTGATTTTTACGTCTTTTTACTTCTTAAAATAAATATAAAACAAGCTGTTTTATATTTAATAAAATAATTTTAAATATAAATGCGATGAGAAAAAATAAACGTTGACGTTGACGTTGGTGTTGCCGTGTTGTTATTTTATTATTATTATTATTATGGGTTACCGATATGTACCGGATGTTCAACCATCCAGGGACCTTAGACCCACCGATGCAGCTATTATTATTTTACAACGATTTCCTATCCGTCTAACCCATCATAAATAAACCCATCGAACATTGTATTTACGTGCCTTAATCGGATCGAAATCCACTCGTCTATATTAATTTCAAGAGCTGGTCGGTTTAGATAAATAATTAGTTTTGGTTAACCTATAAAAGATAGATACCTATCTGAAAATAAATGTATAAGTATCTCCTTCAATCTTTATTTTGGAGCGAATTAATATACATAGGTCGAGTTTCCATTAAAATAAATAAACCAATTTCCATAGCAAGTAACCTACAACTTCGTTATAAAAATATTACATCCAAACCTCGGATTTAAAGACATTTATTTCTCAAATAACAAATTACAGTTAACTCAGGGCCGGTTGTTAAATCCGTAGTTAACCAGGTAATACATTTGTTAAAAATACCTAGTATGTATAATAGTATCTAATGGTAAAATTTTTACACAATGTGTATGCGCTGCTGAATGGTTCGCACACACCTGGGCCTGTAGCCAATGTAACATCGCTTCGTAGCGAAGCCAAATCGAATACCAAAGCAACCAATGGCGGGAACAATTGACCACGCGACGCGATAAATCACGTGGTCATTCGTTCCCGCCATTGGTTGGTTTGGTATTCGAATTCGCTTCGCTACGAAACGATGTTACATTGGCTACAGGTCCTGGTTATCAGCTTGAATGGTAGTCACGGCTAGTCAAAGACGGTGCCTTATTGAAAATATTTAACTAACTCGTAACTAATGTTATATGAATTATGTGTAAATGAGTACAGTCTATGAACGCTGATCGTGTACTGTCGCCTTAAACTATAATTTGTGCCAGGCGACGGGAAAGTGCTGATCTATGTATGTAATGTGCGCATGTCATATACGATGGCTGACTCGTACACAATGTGTATTTTACAATGTTAGTTTATTCAATGGTTGACAGCCTCCGTGGTGTAGCGGTAGCGAACGCGGCCGTTGCGCAAGGAGGCGCGTGTTCGATCCCCGCACAGTGCAAATATTTGTATGCATTAATATGAATATTTGCACTGGTCTGGTCGTGCCTCGGAAAGCACGTGGTCCCGGTTGCCATACGAACATCTAGTGGCAGTCGTTACGGGTTGTTGGAGCCCTCAAAAGTCTAACAATGGGTCTAACTGCAATGCTTAGATATCGCCTTCGGGTTGTAGAGGTCAGACGGCAGTCGCTTCACGGAAAATATCGAAGTTTAATCAAAATCAGCAGTTAGACTGATAAAGCGGACCCCAGACTCCAAAGCTGGAAAAAAAGCTGCGGTTGCGACTAGGATTAACGCTCAGATGATGGTGAGTTTATCCAATGGTTATATTTTAACTGATAGTATGAACTATGAAGCGAACCTTTTTGTAACTGTTCCCGCCCGGACAAAGGGGGCGAGTCAAGCCTTCTAGAACATTATAGAAGCTTCCTTAAATATGTAATTCGTGCTCTTTTGATTTTGATAAGCATCGTCGGACATCCGTCAACGGGGCTGGGTACCGAAAACGTGTAAAATTTTAATTATCTTTAAACCCTAATTGCATAAACCTGCATCATTGTGCCAATGTTAAACTAACAAATTTAACATTAGCACAAATTAATTATTTGGCCATTAGTCATGATATTACATATATCATTTCATCATTAGATAAACTACAAAATATAAAACTAGAATATGGCATGGAAATATTTACACGCATCACTGTCGATTACAAATATACGCTAGAGACTAGTGTCGCATATAACGCGGTAACCCATGTTGTATCAAATGAAATGAAATCGTTTATTAGCAAGTAGGACCACTTCTACACGTCATATATTTTTTAAACTAGATCGAACCTGCATTTCCTAACTGACTACCTCTGAGAAGGAAAAGTCTATGGCAATGCTCTTAGCCTCTGCGGCTAAGATAGAAGCCAGCCCTTGGGCTACGGAAAGTATCAACCAGCCGCATCGATATTTCCCTAAAGATACCATGAGTACTCGGACTCCATGCCCCGGAATCCATACTAATATTATAAATGCGAAAGTAACTCTGTATGTCTATCTGTTACGCTTTCCCGCTTAAACCTCTCAACCAATTTTGATGAAATTTGGCACAGACAATCTTTAGACCCTGAGAGAGGACATAGGCTACCTTTTATCCCGGAAAACTTTGATATTCCCGAGGGAAATGTAAAAAGCGCGATAAAACTGAATTCCACGCGGTCTAAGCCGCGGGCGGAAAGCTAGTAATAATATAAAAAGAAGTCTAATGTCATCAATAATTAAAATCTAAATTTTTTGCTGTAATAAAATATTTTGCCACATATTCGCACTTTAATAAATATCTCCACCGTGATCTGGTGGTACGCTCAAATATCAAGGTTTAGTTAGATTGGAGTCGTGACGTGAGTGACTCTTCATAACAAAATGTATTTAACGTATACCATAGTCTACCTAAAAGCCTTCTTACGGTAGGCCAACGCCGGGAATTTGGTAAAGTATTCGGTGAAATACACTGCAATTAGACTGGTTTAGGGCTTAGGTTCCTGAACTTCAACGCTTATTTTTTTATTTCGGAAGGTTTTAACGTGCACGTTCATCTGCATCGTTCTCACTTGAAACTATTTCAACATTTTATTTAAAAAAATAATTTGGGTACAAAGCCTGCCCGTGGATTGTTTTGCCCGTTCTTATTCATATGAGTTCTTATTCCTACGCTTTGAAATAGGCTCGCTACATCATGCTGACTGACCGAAGCCTTGACAATTTTTTAAATTGCCTTTATGTGGTTTATTTGGTATAAATGTGAAACCTCAGAATCAAAGACCCCTATGCCAGTCTGGTACATAGTTAGAATATTGCATTATAAAATGCGCAATTTCTCTAACTGTCGTCAAACGCAGAAACACTGGCAGTAGATACTCTGTGGTTTAGCGTTACAATTGAGTTTATACCAACTAGAGAATATTCAATAAGATTAGTTTTTTTGTATCCTGTTGGTAATGGTAACATCACGAATAAAAAAGAAGCGTAGATCTTAATATTAATATTGTTTTAATAAAAAATAAACAATAGCACCGTTAACCGTTATATTTTTCCGAACTATATTATACAGCTGCGCTGGTTTATTTTTTACATAACATTTAACTTAATAAAAATAATTCTTGAAAGATCTTTATAAATGCTTTTCAATAATATCTACTTTTATACATATACTTGGTTGATATTTAAAGAGGAAGAAATGGGTTCCAAATTAGCAGTTTATTATTTTTATTTATTATTATGAGTTGAGATAATTTATTTAATAATTTAGATATTAATGTCACAGTCATAAACAGGCACGCATAAACAGGGAGCCCGACGCTCGGTGTCACCATTGCTTTGACTGCTGGGAGGACACGGCGCAGCATTCGCTGACAGAGTGTACCGCTTGGGAGGAGCTGCGCCGTGCCCACATCTCTAAAGCAGGCAGTGACCTGTCACAGCAGGCCGTAATCGAATCGATGGTCCGCAGGGAAGAGTCCTGTGATGCGGTAGTTTCTTTCTCCGAAACAGTCGTCTCACAAAAGGAGGCTGCGGAAAATGCCTGGGAGATCTTGTCCACTCCCCCGGCCCGCAGCAGGAGCACCAGGGGTCGGGCAAAAAATGCCCCCAGCCCTTCTAAATGGGACCAACACAGACAGAATCGAGGGCGTCAGTTGCTCCCCAAACATCAGTTGGTGGCGTGGAGTGCTCCACGCGCACCTGACGTCGCTGGAGGAATTAAACACCTCACTCCCCCCAGGGCCGGCACCAATTGGGGGTTGCGGAAGAAGTGTGTAAATCACTATTAGGGGAAGGTCGGGTAAAGTGGCCACCCTAAGCTTTGAATGACTGCTGCTTAAATATATATTAATTATTTTATCTCATATTATCAATTTATACTCTCAAGTTAATGTCATTTTCATATCACATTGTTATTTTCACGTAAAACAAAGAATAAACTACTATTTTTGAGTTTTAATCAAAATGGGAAATTGACCACTTTACCTACCCAGGGAAGGTAAACTGGCCTACACCATCCACGAAGCAGGTAAAGTGGCATAGTCTCAATAAAATACACTTTTTGTTATATATTTTTAAGTTTTATTCGGAAATAATACAATAGGCGACTAGAAGATAAAGGAAGTCAATTTTTCTTAATTATTAACCTTGGTATCAACTTATAAAAAAAATATTTTAGGAACAAAATTCACAAAGAAAGTTTTTCTAAATAATCCGTTGTCTAATGGTCACAACCCGAGCATGCTTCATGGGCCCACCTTTTGCAGACAGAACACTGTATCCATACATCATCATGTTTTAAAATGACCAAGTTTCGCCGCAGTATAAACAGCTGGAGCTAACAATGGAGGGGTTAATGTGCCAAGTTGCTAATCTAATAATGGCGACATTAACATGCTTGCTTGCATATCTAACATTAGTGGTGTAATTGCTAGTGAGCTCTCTTGGCTATCCTGTAGAATTGATGGAGACTCTCTTCTATCAAGTGTCTCATCCTCTTTGCTGGGATCATTCTATTGTGTTTCCGTTACAGCAAGAACCGCATCTGCTTCGTTCGCTCGTGTATCAGGTGTTTCATTTTCTTTGTTGGCCTCATTGTGTTGTGTTTCCGGATCAGCAAGAGCCATATCTGTTGTTGTCTGCAGCTAAAAAGTCATGATCTTTAAAGACGTGGCGATCCATTGGCTCTATTCCACATTTACGAAAACCATTGACTGAAATAGACCGTTGGGCTGCCTCACTGTAAGCTTCGCCAAAGAGTTTGCTGAGTTGGAAGACAGGTTATTGAACTTCCTTGGTTATTGCGAATATACTGTTCAACTGCGCGGATGTAGTTTTTATTAAAAGGCCCTACTATATTACAGCCCTGTGCTCGAGCAAGCGAGGTTGCTTCAGGGCTTCTTAGTGTCAGTTCCGGATGACGTTTTCTAAAAGCAGAACTCCATGCTTTTCCAGCCATTTCAGTTTCTATATTAAATGTGTGTTCTATATTATTGCATTCAGTCTACTAATAAGCCAGTCTCCGTACATCTTGTCAAGTTATTCAGTAAAATCGCTTATTCATTTCCAAAATGTGATGCACCAATTCTTGTACTTGCTCCGGACTGAAAGTTGGGCGGCAAGACCAACGGCAACGGCTAAACCAATACGTTTTTTATTTTCAACAGCGTTATTTATTCCTTTTACACAACTTTTGAGCGTTGATTGAGGAACATCGAATACTTCGCTAGCCTTGAGGTAACCTATTTCTTGGTTTCTTAGTGCTCTTATAGCATTTTTCATTGATTCCGAGTACCATGTCTGTTGCTGCATCTTCCGTTTGTATGTATTTGGCATACTTATAAATATATAACAATAATAATTTAAATTTATTGGAAAAATTATAATTGAGACGGGTAAAGTGGCCTACTAGGTCACTTTACCTGACTACTAAGTAGGCCACATTACCCGAAATAGCGAAGCGAAGAAAAAAAGTTTGCTCAAAATTCAAATGTGGTTATATTGTCCGCGTTTGCCATGAAATAACAAGACCATAACAGAGACTAAACCGTTAAATTATTGTATTATTTATAAATTTTGTTTAACACAGTAACTTATCACAATGTTTAAACCACTTACCTTAGATCATAGACCACAAAAATCACATTTTTTGCTATAAAATCTTAACGTGTTAAGCAAGCGTGTTCGTGTTTACTAGATCACTAATGGCGTCAGACAGTAAATTATTTACACATTCTGTTGATAGATGGCAGTACTTGGTCCGTCATAAAAACTTCGGTGACCACTTTACCCGCCTGGGCCACTTTAGCGAACCTTCCCTCTCAATTTAAATCATTTTGAAGTGTATTACTAATTTGCTTCGTATGTTCCAAAAATGTGTTACGTAAAAAAAGCGATGAAAGTGAAAATGAAACCCTTATGGCTATTATCGTGTTAGACCGAGAAAAAGCAGATACCAACACATTTCTACCCGGATTTTTCTCTGATAGATGAGTCAGGTATCACCGCCTAAAATATCCACGTGTTCACGCCACATGTTTGAATTCTCGCGTCCATTCGTATTCCCGTGCGATCTTGAACATTAATATCTGCTCCTATAATAAAAAGTGGCGAAACGTGAGTCCAACACGTACATGAAGGTTTCCGTAGTATCACACAATATGTAACATTACATATTTTAGTAAACCCAATACTGTAATTAAAAATACGTTTATATGTAGGTAAAAAAGTGTTGTTACTAAAGTACATTGCGAACAAAAGTCCAAAAGAACTTTCGCAAAGCAATAGTTTGATAGATAACAATAACGTTGTATATTGTATAATAATTACATGGATAACGTTTAATTTGACTTACGTCCTCCTTGTTTTAAGGAAATATGATTACAAATGAAGGGGGTACTTAATATAAATACAAAAACAGCATATGTTGCCAATTACAAATTATACAAAAGTACAAAGTTTATATTTAAAATACACATAGATACTATTCCATTTATTAATATAGATCCATCATCATCCCAGCGTTAATCCCAGTCGCATCCGCAGCCTTTTTCAGCTTTGGAGTCTGGGGTCCGCTTTACCAGTCCAACTGCTGATATGGCTAAACTTCGACATTTTCCGTGAAGCGACTGCCATCTGACCTCCACAACCCGAAGGCGACATCGAAGCATTGCAGTTAGACCAATTGTTGGATTTTTGAGGGCTCCAACAACCCGTAACGACTGCCACTAGATGTTCGTATGGCAACCGGGACCCGACCGAGGTACGACCAGACCAGTGCAAATATTCATATTCATGCATACAAATACTTGCACTGTGCGGGGATCGAACCCGCGCCACCTTGCGCAGCGGCCGCGTCCGCTACCGCTACGCCACGGAGGCTTTCGAACAAAGTTATTGAATATATAGAACAAATATTTGACATTAATATCGTTTATGTAAATAGGCTACAAGAACTTTATGAAAGTAACAACCACCCTTCCTTCTTGCAGCTATTATGAAGCGAATTCCAAATAATCGGTGCTCCAAACCAAACCAAGTGTTTATTAATATAGATAACCCTAGTTTATCATTCAGTAATAGTTTTCATTGGTTAACCAATCAATTCTTTTAATAAATAAAACATTTCTAATTCGTAAGTCAATAATATAATTTATGTCACAATTTCTTAGCGAAGCCATTGAAATAGAATTAAGGTTGGCCCGATCCGGTACGGAACCCTAAAAAGAGTAAAAATACAACCTGACTGAACGTTCTAACTGAATGAAATATCCCATGTGTGTGGTTTTCCTCGAAGACATTTGTTTTGATGCGATTCCAGAAATAATTATTTATTTTCATTACAAACTGTTTCTAAGCAAGAACGTGTTAAATGTGTGTATTTTTCGACCTACTTTTCTCATTGATGTTTTAGCTCAGAATACTAAGAGAAAACTCGCCTTCTTTTTTTCTGCTAGATACTAATTTCTATTAGATACATATTAATATCTGTCCCTGATCTCTGCTTGTGCTATTACTTTGTTTACGCTTAGCGTTTTCTTTTGATAGCCTCCGTGGCGAAGCGGTAGCGAACGCGGCCGCTGCGCAAGGTGGCGCGGGTTCGAACCCCGCACAGTGCAAGTATTTGTATGCATGAATATGAATACTTGTACTGGTCTGGTCGTGCCTCGGAAAGCACGTTAAGCCGTTGGTCCCGGTTGCCCTACGAACATCTAGTGGCAGTCGTTACGGGTTGTTGGAGCCCTCAAAAGTCCTACAATTGGTCTAACTGCAATGCTTCGATGTCGCCTTCGGATTGTGGAGGTCAGACGGCAGTCGCTTCATGGAAAATGTCGAAGTTTAGCCATATCAGCAGTTGGAATGGTAAAGCGAACCCCAGACTCCAAAGCTGAAAAGGCTTCGGATGCGACTGGGATTAACGCTGGGATGATGATGATGATGATGGTGTCTGGTGAAGCCGTACGGAGAACGAGTCACCAAATGTTGTGCCGGTAGTTTGATCGTGGAGAGTCTGCATATCAATCTCCCTTTGGCGCAGCATCGTTGGTCGTGTTGTTGCGTTTAACATTGCATCAACTTTATTTTTCTTTTTTTTTTATTGTCTCTGGGGGAAATGGCAATTACGCATCCCCGGGAACGGGAAGAGGAGCTTTGGCTACCCCCCCCCCACCGGCGGCAACATTTTTTTTAAATTTTTCTTCCGTTCTATTCACTAAGTTTATAAGTAAATAAGCTTAATAAACTAGCGCACTTTACCATCAACGATTGCTTACCATCAGGCGGGATTGCAGTTAAGCACTAGTTTATAATTAATTTAATAAAAAAATGGAGTCAGCTAACATCCGTATTACCTACGTGTCAACAACAATTATAATTACCTATACTTAGGCAAAATAATGTCAACTAAATAATTATAAAATAAATAAATAGGAAATAGTAAATAAATGATATCCACGGTAAATCCGACAGGAAATTACCAATAGGTAAGTATATTATTGTTATTATTTGGTTGACAAATAGAACGTTAATAAATGCGTTTATTGAATTAATGACGTCATTTTATGACAATCACAACGGGCTGACGTTTGTGTCTGTCGGTGTGTTTATGTATCAGACATTTAGGACTAAATGACTGTATGTCATTGGTCTGTTACGTCTTAGGCATATTAATATGTATTAGCTTGATTTGCGGTAAGTTTTGAGGAAATTAATGTATTGGATTAACCCAGGCAATGAATAAGCTCGGACTGTTTCATTATTTCAAACACAAATGGGAAAGGACCACTTCGGAAGCTTTCTCTGTTATGTATTAAAACAAAGCTTTAATGAGGAAGTTTGTATTAACAGTTTCCCTGCGCGATGAATCAACGTCCTTTCCATTCGTAATAATAAGTTTTATGAATATAAAAATAGTCTTTTAATTATTTTTCCTTTATGTACTTTCACACGCATAAGTTTCAAACCGGTGGGAAAATCGGGATAACTGGTCTGTGTGGCAAATGTCATCCAAATCAGTTCGGTAGTTTTTGCGAGAAAGAAACATCCATACATACAAACTGTCATATTTATAATAGGATTAGTACCATTTTAAACCTAAAATATATACTAACAGAAATGACTTGCAAGGACATAAAATAGTTGCCGTTGGTTGAATTGACAAGTAAATACATACATTGATAAATAAAACACATAATATCGTAATATCCTAAATGTTAGATACAAAAATACTTGCAAACTTTACCATTATTTTTAAGAAAAGAAGCAAGAGACTATTAACTTTTTTTCTTAGCACATACTCTCTCATTGCTGGCAAAAAGCCTCCACGAATCATTCCGGGAACTCTGCACGTTATCTCGAACCATACTTAGTCGTCGCGGTAAGCGTAATCTCGGCATCTCTTTCTGGGCCGGCCTCGACGGACCATTATAAAATACTACAAGACGAAAAATCTTGCTACATGTTCTATTAATGGCGTAAATTGACATCTTAATTGTTGGGACATTAACACTGACACAATGAAGATTGTAGTTATCCAATTAGCTACACAATAAATACAATGCATTGGAATTTGTGATGGCAAATGACGGTTCCTAATTAGACAGATCTTACTTTTTTTGCAATTACGTTTCAAATCACGATTGAAAAGTATCTCTTCTTTAACATATTTTTACTCATTCTGCTGGATATAAGTTTTCTATGGGATTCCCAAAAGTTCCGTGCTTTAGCTGTCCCCTTAGGAATGTTTTTTTTTTTATTTATTTTTTTTTATTACGTTGCCTGCATGTTCCAAGTCCAAAGAGAGAATAGAATAAAATAGTCTTTATCATAGGATACACTTTTTGTTTCTCTTGTTAGTCGTGGTGGCCTAGTGATTAAAACACCAGCCTCTCAAGTATGAGAGCGCGGGTTCGATTCCAGGTCAGGCAAGTACCAATGTAACTTTCTAAAGTTATATTTTTTTTTATTAGTTATAAACTAGCGCTTGACTGCAATCCCGCCTGATGGTAAGCAGTGATGCAATCGTTGATGGTAAAGCGCACTAGCTTATTAAGCCTATTCACTCAAAAAAACTGAGTGAATAGGAAGGAAGACAGCAGTTGAGCGAGGTGATGCTACGTTTAACCCAACAACACGACCAACGATGCGCGCCAGAGGATGATCTGGAGACCCTCCACGACCAAACTCCCGACACAACAACATTAGGCATATCGTACTCGGCACACATCGCAACACAACTGCTCAGACCCGTCCACCGTACGGCTTCACCAGACATCATGCCGGAACACGACGAATCGCTTGGCGGCAAGACTTTGTCTGGTGGGTAGTAACTTATGCCGGCAAAAAGTACTTTCTAAGTATATCTTGGACACCAATGACTGAAAGTTAAGGAAAACATCTTGAGGAAACCTGGACTTTAAGTCTGAAGACAGAAAACGGGTCTGAGCAGTTGTGTTGCGATGTGTATCGGGTACGATGCGTTTGTGTCGGGAGTTTGCTCATGAAGGATCTCCAGATGAATCGCTCTGACGCAACATCGTTTTTGGTGTTGTTAGGTTTAACATTGCGTCACCTCGCTCAGCTGCCATCTTCCTTCTTATTCTCTCATTTTATTACGCATAAATAAAAAAAAAACAGAAGTTTTAAAGATTTTACAAAGGGTGACACAATGGGCGGTGTTATCGCTAAGAACAATCTTTAATAGTCGGAGACTGAGATATTTTATCCTGAAAAATAATTAAATATTTAATTTATAAAAGAAAAAATATTTGTTATATACTAAAAAAAAGCGTAATTTCAATGCAGAGGTCCTATATTCTTTCTATACATATTTATTTACAGTTGGAAATTTATTGATTAGCAAACTAATTAATAAATTTCGGAACTGTAACAGACTAATTTTTGAATGTAATTGATTTATTGTCTTATAGTTATTAGTATAGAATAACAATCCCAAAAGGTCTATTTTTTAATAATTTTTTGTCAGTGGTAATTATTTTTAAATTATGAACTAGTGCTTGACTGCAATCCTGCCTGATGGTAAGCAGTGATGCAATCGTTGATGGTAAAGAGCGCTATTTTATTAAGAGCCTATTCACTCAAAAATAATTCTGAGTGAATAGGAAGGAAGATGGCAGTTGAGCGAGGTGAAACAATGCTAAACCCAACAACACGACCAATAATGCTGCGCCAGAGGGAGATTGATCTGACGCATCGTATCCATACATCGCAATACAACTGCCCACACCCGTCGTCCGTACGGCTTCATCAGACATCTTGCTGGAACACGACGAATCGCTTGGCGGCAAGACTATGTACGATTAAATTGAAATTGAGAAACTACGTAGTAATTTCGTTGGTAAGCCACACGTAAGTCGAAGCTTTGACAATTTTAATCGCGTCCTTAATTAGTACTTACAAGACTCATTACAATTAGTTAACTTTTAATGGATACTTTTTAAATAAAATTTTCATTATTGATGAACCGGATCCTTATTAGTATGATAAGTTTCTTGCATTGAGAACTATAGTGACATTTGATTAAAAAAGCCGGTTTATTTATGATAGTCTTCTCTGTTCATGTCAGATTAGTCAGATTATTCGTACAAGATCAGAAACATTTATTTTAAATAAAAATACTAGTCTAATCAAAACAGGGTTCCATAGGTGCATCTCGGGACAATTGTTGATTATTATTAACTTTGATGTAGGTATTCGTTTTTATGGGAAGTAAATTAATCAAGTATTAAAAAAGTATTTTAGAAAACTTGTTGATTAACAAAATGGGTAATTTTTCACAAAAAACTCATTTTAAAAAAGCTGTTTCATGTTTTTTGACCACAATGAATTGAGTCATTGGTAAAGTAAATCTAATGTTGGTTATAAATGCGTATTGAAAATTAATTAATCGTTCGTCCGATTTGAATAGTAACTTTACAGTCTTAGGAATCGCACGAGAGCTAGACGCAAACGTTACTCACATTCAAAGGATTGAAGGAAGAGGAAGGAGGAAAATAGTACTTCCTTTGCACATAATATTGATTTAGTTTCAAGACTTTCACATCTCATCATCATTATCTTGCCCTTATACCAATTCATTTGCCATCGGCACAACATTCTTTTTTAACAGCAGTCACTCCCTTTCTTCATAATTTCTTCATCATTCACACATTTCATACGTCGTTGATGGCTTTAACAGTAAGGGAAGACCAAAGTCTTCCCTTACCCTTATAGCCATCGATGCTCAAAACTGCCACACGACATTTTCCTTATTTCTCCGTAACACGTACCCATACCATGAGATCCGATTTCCACTCCAAGTTTTCAGTTACCGGTGCCACTTTCAGACTTCCGCTGTACTCATTTCGTATTCTATCCATTCATTCACGTTCACATATATAGATTTATTATAGATGCTGGTAACTAAAAACAAAATGACGGCCAAAGTAGCGATATCTACATTTGCTATAACCGCTTGTCCACCGTATACAGCTGTCATCCGAACGTCACCATCATCCCTGCTGCCGAAGTACCCGCGATTGTGCCGATAGTCTCCACTACCATCGCACAGGCGGCGTGGTTCTGAATTCGGCTTCTATCACAATCATCACATATCCATTATTTTAGTCACAGGAAATTATTTTTCATTTTTCACATTTTTTACATCATGTACATGTTGATAAGGAAGCGCTTACAGGTTGATGACCGCCACATCCAGCGGTACTAAACTTTAATAATAACTTTAAAAATAAGTCGATACAGGAACGCGATGTCACCCGCTGATCGGAGGTCATTGAACCAATATTTTAAAGGATGTTCTATTCCGTTTGCAATTTTATGCGATTTAGTTTGTTTGAAATTTTCATTTTTTTTATTTTTGATGCATTTTTTTTTCTATGGTTCAGGATTATTCCTACGAACCAGCATGGTCTGTGTTTTCATTTATTGTCGTATTGTCAGCACCACTCTATATATAAAGAAAGTCGTGTTAGTTACACTATTTATAACTCAAGAACTGCTGAACCGATTTGACTGAAAATTGGTATAGGTAGCTAAGAACTGGCAGAAGGACATAGGATACATTTTTATACCGTTCCACAGTGTTCGGCGTAGAACAAGCCAGGTGGACAAAAGTCATTATCGAATTTCCAGAAATTTGTACTATCTACCTGTAAACAACCCCCCTAAACCTCTGATTCCAATAATTGTTTACGTCTAACATTTCATATGGGTGAGTCATCGTATATCAAAGTAAGGTAATTAAGTAAGTGCAGTTAAATAAATAAATCAGTTGCATTTCAGCGACACTTACACTAATATCTCATGATGGTAGTTTTAATTTTTTGCAAAGTTTTAGTGAATTATTTTAATTCTGAAGGTATGTTCAATATTATTTTCTAATTAGAATCTTTTAATGTGTTATAAACATTCATAAAGTAGCCTATCTCTGAGTACTCAAAAAATTACAATCTTTTTCTTTGTTTTTGAACTTAACAGGCTTAGAAAAGCCATGTATCCTCTTGTATCCACTCTGAATTTTTGATATGTTTTAACTACATGGCTATAGACTATTATGTGACCTTATTTATGTAGCACACTTGAGTACAACATTTTTTTTTCTTTTTTTTTGTAGAAATGACATACTCTATTGGCAAAATAGTGTTTTCGAAGATGAAAGAAATGATCGTCTATTTCAATTTATTTTGTTTAAGTGTGATTTCTCTGATATCACTGAAGTATGTCAAAGGGAAATTAAGATGAAAATAGCCAGCATTTCTTCGAAAATTGCAACTAAGTGGGTGTCTTCAGCAAAATCAAAGGAGCGTTTCCTGAGTAAGAATAAGTTGTGGCTGGAAGGCGAAAAGATAGAATTTTGCTTAAGATCGACTCAACCACAACCTTCTACTTCATCCGCTGATTGTTGTCGACCCGGAAGACCTAAAAAGGAATAAAGCTGCCAGAGTAATAAAGGACATTGGCGAAAATCCATCTTCTGCAAGTTCATACCTCCAACAACTAAGTGCTATGCAAACTGATAGACCGCTAAGTAGTGACGAGACATTAGCGTATTTTATTGATTCTAAATCAACAACCCACTCTTACAAACAAACTACGAAGTGGACCATGAAAGTTGGGCATCACGTGATCCATCATATGATTGCATTGTAAAATAAAAAAAAAACAATGTTATCCTTTAGAGAAGCACATTGTTGTTATACAATCTCGAGCAGATATTCTCTCGTCTCGCCATGAACAGAGACATGCTCTTGACTTGCTCAATATGTTGATTTTAACGTCTGATCCTCTGATCAACAGCCTCTGGGAAGTACGAAAAAAAAAGAGTAGTAAATTATGCGCCGAGATCTTAAAGCTCATCATAGCTCCCACTATAGAGCCTCGACTCCAATTACAACCAAGACCTTTACAAATTCAGGACGACTATTTTCAATTGGATTCATCGGATTCTGAATCAGATGATTCTGATATAGCTGATTAGTTTTAATGTAAATATATTAGTCTAGTGTTAGATTTCGATTTTTTGTATTTAATTTGTTAGTCTAAGGTTGTATATTTATATTTTTATACATACATATAATTATACTTTTAGATTTTTTTTATTTAATATGTTAGTCTAAGGTTGTATATTTATATTTTTATACATATATACATTTAGATTTTTTGTATTTAATATGTAAGTCTAAGTTTGTACCTATATTTTTGTATTAGCGTTGATATTGGCAGCGATTGACATAATTTTTTCCTTTTTTATAATCGTGTCTAGATGAAATAAAATATTTATACACAATTTCTACGCATTTCCTTGAAATAAAATATTATAGCAAAACTAGCTGTCCCGCGCGGTTTTACCCGCATCTTTGGTTACTGCTCCACTCCCGTGAGTTGCAGCGTGATAGTATATAGCCTTCCACGATAAATAGCCTATTTAACACTGAAATATTTTTTTAATTCGGCCTTTTTTTTAATTCGTCAAAGTACTTCCTGAGATCAGCGCGTTCAAACAAACAAACAAACTGAGTTTTTAGGTTTATAATATTAGTATAGGTATATGAATACTTAATTTATAGATATAGTTCCAAAATCATGAAAAAATATTTTTGTCCACCTGGCTTGTTCTACGCCGAACACTGTGCGTTCCCATGGTTCCCGTGTGACGTGACATAAAACGTGGTAAGCCCGTGAAACGGCTCGGTTGGCAATGCGAAATCGTCAAGCAAACCTCAGATATCAACAGCTAGATAATTTACGAAGCACAAGAAGAAATTAATCAAATAGTGTTTTGATTAGGGCAGCGTTTCAATATGATGGCAGCACTGATTACTGCTTGCATACTAGCATTTGGTGGAACTGATAATACATTCCTCATGTCAATAGTTTAAGCCAATGTTCGGGAAAGATCCAACATTGCAGTGGCAGTTGCAGTTGCTTCTTCTGGAATAGTAGCCACATTGCTGGAAGGATGTCAAACTGCACATTCTGCATTAAAATTGCAGTTAAATCTTTAATCTATTGAAGAACCAACATGCAATATTAAAAAGCGCTCCACTATTTATTTATTTATTTGGCTCAGGCAACAAAGGCCCATAATAAAATACGATAATACTAAGTATAGTATTATAGTAGTAGTAGTGTAGTAGCATTGTAGTAGTGTGTTATAGTATAAAATACTATACATATTTAACTTTATGATCTTTATATAAAAGCAAACTCATACACGATAATTTTGCAGCATCGGCGACGTGTATTGCGCCATAACCAATTACCATTATTAGCTAGCATTATTATAGTATAAATAGCTAATACTGCTAGTATTAGCTATTTATACTATAACCAAAGTTTTATCCGAATCGAAGATCATCGAAGAGCATTGGAAGCACTTAACTGAACATTGCAAGATCTGCGTAATGACTCTGGAGTCATTACGTAGATCTTGCAATGTTCGGTTAAGTGCCAGTAGTGACGTGAAAAATAATTAATAGTTGAGTGAGCCAGCAATTTCGGCAGCTAAGAATAAAAATGCAGAGGACTTAAACTACATAATTCAGCATGAGATCAGTAGTGACAGTAAAATTATTGCACCTCCAAAACATCTTGATGTTTTGGAGTCGCAATGATTTTACTGTCTGGCGATTTCCACCAAATATTGCCAGTAATTCCCATATCGACTGCTGCCAACGCATTAAACGCTTGCCTCAAATCATCGAATCTATGGCGGTATGTTAAGAAACTTCAGCTAACAACAAACATGAGAGTTGCATTGCCGAACGATACATCTGCTGAAGATTTCTCTGAGCAATTGCTGACTATCGGTAATGGTCGAATACCTGTCGACGAATCGAGCGGACTAATTTCATTTCCTCCGAATTTCTGTAACTTTGTCTCATCGAACGACGAACTCATCAACAAAGCATTGCCAAACATCATTACTAAGCTCAAAAACAATTAATAGTTGAGTGAGGCAGCAATTTTGGCAGCTAAGAATAAAGATGTAGATGACTTAAACTATATAATTCAGAATGAGATCATTGGTACACTGCATTCTTTCAAATCTATTGACTGCGTAACAAATGAAGATGATGCCACCAACTAACCAATTAAATTTTTAAACCCCTGACTTACCACCGCACAATTTACGACTAAAGATTGTCTCCGTAGTAATCATGCTTAGAAACTTAAACCAACCAAAACTGTGCATGTGTTTTTTTGGTAAGTAAATTTTTGAACAATTTGATTTGCGCCACAATACTCAAAGTAAAATTCAAAGGTAAGGAAGTTCTCATTCCGAGGATCCCGATAATCCCAACCGACATGCCCATCCATCTTGCATTCGCCATGACTGTAAATAAGTCACAAGGCCAATCGTTGGAAGTTTGTGTTCTTAATCTCGAACATCCATTTTTTTCCCGTGGATGAATCGTGAATTATATGTGGCATGTTCACGAGTCGGTAGACCTACCGCATTATTTGTTTTCGCGCCTGATAAACAAACAAAAAATGTAGTTTTTCATAAGGTGCAAAGCTTGTTTTTTTTTTGTTTACAATTATCCTAATTTAAAAAGTTAAAAATGAGATCATGACATTGTGATATTGCCTTTAAGGCGGAGCAAAGTTCGCCGCGTCAGTGCCTCTAATCTGACCATCCCTCACTTGCTGGAGTGCACCTTGGTTGATATAATGAATGCTTCTGATGCCTCAAATAACGCGAAATTATTAGCCTGAATTTTTAATGTAAAAATATCTGGTGCACAAACAAAGCAAATAAACAATATTATGCCATTTTCAGCTTGTAAAGTGTACAGATTAAAATTAGATTTCCTGTAGAAAGGAGCACACAAAGGCTTTATTAATCATTTAAATCTGTAGTGGATACATTTGGACTTAATAAGGTTCCTAATTGTATTTTCATTAGAGTCCGTTTTAACCCGCAATTTTGGGCGTAAACTGTGTTTTGTTTTTCGTGTTTCTGTTTTTCATTGACAGTCGTTTAAATTTAAATCACACGATAAATTATACTTTCCATTTCACAAGCCATTTCTTCAGTATTGTCTTTAAATAAATGAAGGAATTTATTATTTTCAGGCAGTAAATTTTTTCAACCACAGCCGAAAATCTTGATTTTCCAAAAACTGTAAACAATTTTCGGTCGGGCTCAAATTTTCATTAGCTTTTTTACCTTATGAATGAAATCGAAAATTGGAATCAAATGTAGATCAGAAACATCAAACATCTCATGAGTCATTGTTAAGTACCGAACACCGCGAAGGTACCCAGTACTTAAAAGTTGACCTTTATTGGTATACAAGTAGGGTTGACGTAATTAAAATAAAACAACTACTGTATACTGTTCTATAGATGCGCTTATATTTCTTAAAATACCAAAGGACCCAACCAAATCGTTGTCATGCAACGTTTGCGACTTCTAATTTGACGCCAACGCCATCTAGTTGCACTTAGTGTAAACTTATCATAAATATTTTTGATGATGTTAAACTTGATGAACGGCTTTGATCTAGCATGATCATTAACATACCGCCCACCAAGGACATTATTGACGGAATGTCCTTCTAGGACTGGTTATGGGTCTGAATGAACAATTTGACAACTTATTTGTGATCTATATATTAATAATATTGAAAAATAAATCTGTACTTAGTAAACTTAAAGCTATTTAAATATATAATGCTTAAAATGTATAAGTTCAACAATTGTAAAAAAAAGGTTCTCAATATAGTTCAATAATTTCAGTGTAAATCTAAATAAAAATTTAACAATAAATTGATCTAAGCATAAAAACCTTGTAAATAAACAAAAGTAAAAATACTGTATACATTAGAAGTTGGTAAAATTTGATCTAAGTATAAAGTTCATGAATCGGTCACCGGCAAAATGCAAAGTTTAGAGGTTGGCCTTTTAATGACAGAACTCTTAGTACGTAATGTGACCACACGAGTGATATTATCATCTCCGGGATGCTTATGAACTACGCGACCTAACAACCAGCGACTTGGCGGCATGTCGTCCTCTTTAATTAGGACAATATCGTCAATTTTAGGCTCAGGAACCTTTGAAGACCATTTATATCGATTCATGAGATGGGACAAATACTCCTGAGACCAGCGCTTCCAGAATGACTGCAACATTCTTTGAATGAATTGCCACCGTGTCAAGTAGCTTACATTTGTGCTCTCATAATTATTGTCTGGTACAGTAACAATCGGCTCACCGATTAGGAAATGTCCAGGTGTTAAGGGCAACAATTCACCAGGCTCATCAACATTCAAGAGGCTCATTGGACGCGAGTTCAAACATGCTTCGATCTGATTGAGGAGTGTGCTCAATTCTTCATAGGTCAAAGTAGCCTCACCAATTACTCTTTTGAGATGAAATTTGGTGGACTTCACTCCCGCTTCCCATAGTCCGCCAAAATTTGGACTATGTGGAGGAATGAAGTGCCACTCAGTACCGTTAGCTTCGAGTTGTTCTGCAATGGATTCCTGAAGAGAGGCCAAGTGTTTCAGCTCTTTAGAGGCTCCTACAAATGTAGTACCATTATCGCTATACATTTCGGCGCAATGACCTCGTCGTGACACGAAACGACGGAAGGCAGCTAGGAAAGCTTGAGTGCTCATGTCACTAACGACTTCCAAGTGAAGAGCACGAATGGACATACATACAAATAAACATGTGTACCCTTTATATGATCGGTGTCCACGGCCCTTCGTTGTCCTAATATTTATAGGGCCAGCATAGTCAACACCGCTGTGCAAAAATGGTCGCGCGGGAGTACATCGGACAGTTGGAAGAGAGCCCATCATTTGACTCCTGGTGCTTGCCCGATGTTTAGCACATGTTACACATTTATGCACATGCTGTTTGACGAGGTTTCTGACTCCTATGACCCAATAGGCTGTCCTTAGAAAATTCGACATCAGCTGAGGGCCACCGTGTAGAGTTTTTATGTGTGCATCTGCAACTATAAGTGTTGTCAGATGACTATGAGTTGGTAGTACTATAGGGTGTTTAGTTTCTTCACTCAATGGGGCTTTTTCAATTCTACCTCGAACTCTGATGATACCTTTTTCGTCTAGGTAGGGACATAATGATTTTAGCTTACTTGTTTTTTGTTGTAAATAGCCTTTGTTTTCTAGCTGTATATATTCTGCTGTAAATGTTGCCTTTTGTGTTTGTCGTATGCAACATTCCAAAGCTGATGCTAATTCTGTATTTTGTAAATATTTTTGTTTGTGTGTATTGTTTTTTAGAAATCGCCTGCAATATGCGATAACTCTTAGAAGTTTCGATAAAGAAGAATATCGCTCGAAAATGAAAGGCTCGGGAACTATAGCAACGTGTGCCTTTATTGATTCCTCTAAGTTAACAGGCCACACATTTGGCTGTTTGTACTTTATAATGTTTCCTATTTCATTATTTTGAATGATATTATTTTGTTCTATTGTTTTGTCCTTAGTTGTACTCGTTTGATCTAATTGGTTTTTAGTTTTAGTTCTTTCAATTGTATCTATTCTTTTTAATATTTCCTTATTTTTGACCTGACAGTGCATAAACTTTATGTTATTTGATGCACTGTTTGTACTGTGATTATTTTCAGGAGTAGTAGCGCCCGACAATACCCATCCTAACGCAGTACTCTGTGCAATTAGGGTACCAGAAGGACTCTTCACTAAGCCTTCATTAATGATGCAGCTGTACACATCCGCGCCCAACAGAACATCGATTTTGTTGGGCGTGTTAAATTCTGGATCAGCTAGACACAGATTATTTATGTCTAACCAGTCGAAGGTTCCTAAATTAACACTACGCTCCGGTAGATAAGACGTGATCTTGTTCAACACATAAGCGCTTAGTTCAAACTTGAAGTTTGGGTCGACACGAGACTTGATTGTTAGTTGTACCATGTATTTTGTCATGGTTAACCTGTTATCTCCTAATCCCGACACAAACCCTTGAATGGGAATCTTTTTAAGGCGAAGATATTGAACTGTGGCCTCGGTAATAAAACAGGCCTGTGAGCCCTGGTCGAGTAAAGCTCGAACCGTCTGATATTCACCCGTTTTGGACGAGGCCATTATTAGCGCAGTGGCTAATAACACCTGTCTGGGTCTTGATATCTTTCCTGTAGACAAACAAGAGACTATCTGAGTAGCACTAGTCGAAGGACTAGCACTATCAGCAGTAAGTTTATCTTCAGGTTCTTGTTTCTTGCTGTCTGACTCGGTATTGATATGTAGCAAAGAGTGGTGGCGCTTCTGGCACATTCTGCAACGGGTGTTCTTCTTGCAATTGAAAACTGTATGATTACTGCCTAAACAATTATAACAAATATTATGTTTACCTACAAACTCATGTCTAGCTTCGAGTGATTGTTTAGCAAACCTTTTGCAGAAACAGAGCTTATGATTCTCGCAACAGAATTCACATTTCATTTGTGACGCCGAGTTTGTAGCTAGCATGGTTTTAGGCGTGTGATTGTTTGAACTGCTGTTGAACTGGTGACTTGCTACTCTTTTCGGTTCTATGCACTCTAACGCGCGGAAACGTTGTTCCAAGAACATTTTAAATTGCGAGAAGGTAGGAAAGTCATTACTAGAACCGCTACTGACGCTTAATTCCCACTGCTTGCGCGTTTCCAGATCTAACTTGAATGTCGATATATGGATGATAATAACATCCCATGTGCTCACATTAATGCCTAAGTTTGTCAGTGCATTTAAGCAATCACTGGTGGTATCCAAAAGCTCCCTTAACGATGTCGCCGATTCAACCTGCATACGTTTAATACCAAAAAGCTTTTTCAAAATACAGTTAGCAAGGTATCTTTTGTTACTGTAACGCTTGCTTAGCAGGTCCCAGCACTGACTGTAGTTGGCCTCAGTAATTGGAGTATTTCGTATGAGTTGTTCAGCTTCACCAGTAAGATGACCTTTCAAATAGTGCAACTTTTGTACATTATCTAATAACTCATTTTTATGAATTAACGACACAAAAAGATCGTGAAATGTCGTCCACTCTTCATATTTGCCAGAAAACGTTGGAATGGCAATTTTTGGTAACTTTACTAATGAACTTGCTGACTTAGATGGACTACTAGAAGAACCATCCCTATTTTGTCCTGTTACTCCTACATCTTTTAGTTTATTAATCGTTGATTTCATTAAACTTTTGTAAGTGATGTATGTGTCTTCGGTCGTATCATACATATCAACAACCCTTTGTTCTACATCATCAAATTTGGAGTTATGGTAAATTTTGGTGTTGGTATCTTTAAAAGAATTCCAATCTTTTTCTAATAATTCTTGTCTAGTCTCAATATATTCAACAGTTAACCTCTCTTTGGGACACTTTTTAAAATTAACTAACCCTTTATTTATAACATTTTGGAATCCTTTTAACACATTTATCAATCCCTCCATATTTGAGCTGAATAATAATTTTAATAACAAACAAATAAAATTAAGGTGTACAAAAAATCAACAAGTGTAAACAACGTAAGTAAATAAATTCTACTATAAAGCAAACTAAACCCAAGTTAAATGGTTCAATAATATTCTAAGTCCTATTTAACCGCACAAAATTTTACAAGTGTTATAAATTACTTATAATCTGGTGGAAATCGGGCATAGGTTCCCCGTTCCGTCGTTTTTTAAGAAACTATTCTAAGTCTTAAGCTAAACATGCACAAATAACTCAATTTCTAATAGCTAAATAAAACTTTTCTAAGTCCAAATATCTACTTAAAATTTTACAAGTCCAAAATTCTTCGACAATCTTCAAAGTTAAAAACTTGGAATAAATAAAGTTCAAAATGGCTTGACTTTTAACTGGTTTGTTTATAATAATAAATGTACTCACAATTTGCACTTCACTCACACTACACGATGAATGATGTATGTGGCGCCCTCTGGTGGCGACACGATGAACTAGATGTGACGTCAGGCTTCTGATGTCACGTTGAACTACTGTGCGACGTACTTCTGACGACTACACGTTGAACTGGATGGGTGACGTACACGCTACGGTCACCACTTAACTTCCGCTGCTACTGTACTCGCCAACCGGGCTGGACAAAGCTGTCGCTGCCGATGCGAGTAGCCGGGTACTCTAGCCGCAGCGATCCACTGCGAGTACCACGGGAAGAGCGGACCCAAAGCGAGGCCGCTAACACAAAAATATTATCCGCGCTCGATGGACCAATGTTAAGTACCGAACACCGCGAAGGTACCCAGTACTTAAAAGTTGACCTTTATTGGTATACAAGTAGGGTTGACGTAATTAAAATAAAACAACTACTGTATACTGTTCTATAGATGCGCTTATATTTCTTAAAATACCAAAGGACCCAACCAAATCGTTGTCATGCAACGTTTGCGACTTCTAATTTGACGCCAACGCCATCTAGTTGCACTTAGTGTAAACTTATCATAAATATTTTTGATGATGTTAAACTTGATGAACGGCTTTGATCTAGCATGATCATTAACAGTCATAAAGATAATTATTATGGTCCTAATTAAGTATTTAGTCATACTATGACTAAACAGAGACCATTTAGCATTGAGACCAAAGAGATATCATTTGGTCTTTCACCCCAACACTTCCACAATAATTCAATTCTAAGAAAATTATAACCTTTAGATCCGGATCTCCGATCTATTTTGAACGGAACTTAAGTAAACAGTAAAATTGAACTAAATAATTATATTAAACTAAAATATTATCTAAAAATAACAAAACTGATTTTTTAATTTTAGTTTCAATCATCTCAGTTTATCGCAGTCCACTGATTGATATACTTACCTTCTTTTTTCTTTTTTTTTTTTTCGAAGGTGTAAAAATCCTCCTGGAAATTCTATGGCCATAGCTAAGCTTCACCCAGACTGAACCACAATATCCTGTCCTCTACTTCCCCATCATTATCCAAGTTTTAGCTTGCACCAACTTTTCTCCAGACTTCGGAACGATAGTTCAAGAAAAACCTTTAAGAACCTTTTTGTCTTCTCCTTTTTCTGTTATTTTTGTTCATTTAGTAGAATCATCATATGCCATTTCCAAATAAATTGAGGTCGGTTTAATGTGCTTTCAATATTTTTTGTTTATTAAAAACTTGATAAATAAAAAATACTCAATAAAAACCGTCTTTTTTCGTTTTATTCTTAATTGCAGATGCTAAATTCTAATTAGTCATGGTTTACAATATGAACCTGGACAGTCTTTTTTTTTTTTAAACGAACCGTCAATTCCATTTGTGACCTCTGCTTTAAACGATAAAAGTTGAATCACTATTTTAATTAAATTGTAATTACTCAATTTATCTCATTTATCTACATGACCCTATTTCTGCATATTGATATATATTATAGGTATAAGATGCATCCTTATCAATATTATAAATGGGAAAGTGAGAATGTTTGTTTGTTACGCTTTCACGCCGTAACAACTGAACCGATTGCTTTGAAATTTTGCAGACGTAAAGTTAGAAGTCCGAATTAAATAATAGGATACTTTTTTTTCTCGGAAAATTTGATATTCCCGAGGGAAATCTAAAAAGCGCGGTATAACCGAACTCCACGCGGGCGAAGCCGCGGGCGAAAAGCTAGTAAGTATATACACCCTCAGACTTGGTGGAGTGACCATCTTCGCAAGACGACTGGTAGTAACTAGATGAGTGTTGCCGAAAATTCAGTTAGTTTAGAATCGCTTTCAGGTCACTAAAAATATGTGTGGTCATGAAAACAATTATGGTAAATAACAATTATTGCTTCAAAAAATTGTATAACTCGTCAAAACCAGCACCCTAATTACGTAACACAATATCAGCAGCAATGGATATTATTTTTGACAGTTCGACAACATTCATTGCGTTATTTACGTTGTTCTGTATAATTTTTTTTCGAACATATAGAGCAATGATTCTTAAAAATGAGTCTAATTGATGTAATAGTGATCAATTTAAGTTATACAATTTTTTTAAATCAATTATTGTTATTTACCATTTATGAGGTGCTGATACAATCTTCAGCAGAAATATAGGGATAAACTCATTATTAAGAGGGGTGCGCCAGGGTACGAATACGTAGCGAATATCTTACTTAGGATTAACCAATTTGCATTTCAGAGTCAGGATGTATATTGTTAATATGATTTACAACCGTAACGAACATGGTTTTACAGAATTATAATCAAATTCAGCAATACACCACTTTTTTCTTTAATTCCTCCTTTTGTTTTGGATGGAAAATCATCAAATGGCATCTCCCGCCCTGGGCGGAGCAGAAGGGCGTGTCAGATTTTACTGAATAAAACACACTTCGTTTCTTTTTTTACCAACCCGCAACCCTGGCTCAGCAATACACCTTCTTAAGTAAGAATTCTCGCCATATGGCATGATAAAAATTCTACATAATAAAAATTCTAAAAGTAAATATTTGGTAAGCCCGCGCATCATATAGTTCATCATCATCTTCTTCTTCTTCAGCCTATAGATGTCCACTGCTGGACAAAGGCCTCCCCCAAGGCTTACCACGCTGACCGGTCTTGTGCTGCCCGTATCCATCGGCTTTCCGTGACCTTCACCAGGTCAACGGTCCACCTTGTTGGGGGCCTCCCTACGCTGCGTTCATCATCATCATCTCAGCGTTAATCGCAGTCGCATCCGAATTCCGAAGCTTTTTCAGCTTTGAAGTCTGGGGTCCGTTTTACCACTCTAACTACATATTTTGGATAAACTTCGATATTTTCCGTGAAGCGACTGCCGTCTGACCTCCACAACCCGAAGGCGATATCGAAGCATTGCAGTTAGACCAATTGTTGGAGTTTTGAGTGCTCCAACAACCCGTAACGACTGCCATTAGATATTCGTAAGGCATCCGGGACCACGCAAACGCGCGGTGGCGTGGTGATTACGCTCAATACTTCTCTGTATGAGAGGAGACCTGTGCCCAGCAGTGGGACGATAAAAAGGTTGATGATGATGATGATGATCCGGGACCAACGGCTTCACGTGCTTTCCTATGCACAACTAGACCAGTACAAATATTCATATTCATCCATACAAATATTTGCACTGCGCGGGGTGGGAACCCGCGCCTCCGTGCACAACGGCCGCGTTCGCTACCGCTGCGCGACGGAGGCTGTCAAAGCTGCCGCCCATCATATAATTATACGTACAAATTAACATTGACCTGAAAATTGCAAAAAAGTTAATAAGTATTTTTTTCTTTACTTTTTTGGGCTTAAAAAAGTTTGAAACTAGAGAATGAGTCAGTAGGCAATCCTCTTAGCCTAGTTTCACAATTACCTGTAAACTGACGAAAATACATAGCTACATTTACTTTTCTTATTTATTAATATTTCAGACAAGGTGCATTTTGTTTAAAAGTATATTAGACACAACATTTGTATACGCATACATTTTTTATAGAACGGAAAGTATTCCTGTCCGCTATCAGAACAAGTACAGACGACTGCACACCATGCTACTACAATCTGTCAGTTTGTTTTATTAGATTTTCAACTTTATCAATAAAGCATTAAGGTAAACGGTCTCCAAAGCCTAGAATACAGGCGTAGAGTCGCCAGCCCAGTGTTCTACAGGATGCAGTTTGGAGAGTGTGCGAGGGAATTGCGTAATTTATTTCCCCCATCTTCGTTCCACTATCGGACGACCCGTCATACGGCGAGTTTCCACCCTTACGTTGTTAACACCAGTACGATCCGGACGCAGCGTTTCGCCTCCTTGTTTATACCGCGTACATCGAACGACTGGAACAATTTGCCAGCGGCGGTGTTTCCGTCGGACTACAATTTGAGTGTCTTCAAGGCTAAAGTGAATAGACTTGTTAAATAAAAATATCTACTTTAAATCGTTCTTTATTTCTTGACATAATTTTTATAATAACCGTATTAGGCAATCCGTTGCTAAGGGCGGCAATATGACAAGGCTCTTAATAAACTATTACGCTTTACCATCAACGATTGCGTCACTGCTTACCATCAGGCGGAATTGCGGTCAAGCACTAGGTTGTACATAAAAAAAAGCTTGACCTGCTGTCGTCCTTACAACATCAATATCATCATCATCATCATCAGCCTTTACTCGTCCACTGCTGGACATAGGCAACATCAATATATGTATGTAACTTAATTTCGGCACCCTATAATTCTGACATTTCAATGAAAAATCATGAATATTAATAACTAAAGTAGGAGACAACATTTGCATGTAAAGTGTTTTGAAAGAATTGCGGATTTATATATTTAAAAAAAAATAGACTCAAGTATATAGACAGACATGTAGATAAACATAGATGAGCATAGAAAATCATACGTGTTGCTAAAAACAACAATAAAACATGATAAATATTTTTAGCTTAATGTCAAAGTTTAGGAAAAAAATATTTAATTATTTTTGGAATAAATTCTTAAGATTATTTATTGCATATCACAACATCTTTTTCGGGTAAAAAACAAAAATAATATAAAATAAAAATATAACATAGAAAATCAATTATATTTATTATTCACAGTTCTATGAATCTAATTCTTTAAATATTAGATCCATATGACTTCACGGCCGGTGCAGTGGCTGAGCGATCGATTGCTGCGCTACGTTTCGGGTGTTCGATTCCCGCTAGGAACAAATATTTGTATGGCCTACAGGTAGTTGTTCCGGGTCTGTCTGTTTGTGTATGTGAGTTTAAATGTTGTTAAATGCACCCACTATACTGGAGTCATTCTTAGTGTGGACCAAAGTTTTTTACAAATAAATGAATTATATACATACCTATAGTACAACTATAAATAATAATCAGCCATTATTTTTTTCCAGAAGTGGGACATAGACCTCCCCTCTGTCATTGGCAATGGGCCAAATCCACCACATTGGCTGAGCGTCATCGAATTTTTGGTTCCAAGACATCCCGGTTTTCTCGATATTTTTTTCACGTGGCTATGAATGAACATTGTTCGTTCAAAAGATGCCAGAAATTGTGCTACATTCGAAGCCACGTATACTCGTATTATTTGCTTTGCTTAATGCTGCCGGTATATTTAATGACTTGGTGTCAATAACAGTTTTTCGGAATACATATCACTCAATCATAATATGATCTATTCAAACACAGACCGGTTGACCTTGACAGTCATTTTAGAAACCACATCGTAAACTAGATTCGTAAAAAAATTACAAATTAATAGGTATTTGCGAAGGTTACACTGGTTAATAATGGGTATTATAATTTTTTTTTTTTTGGGTTCAAACGAATCACAATTTTATAATATGGACACATCTCATCAGTAATAGTTACAAAACAATCTTTGAACTTTTCAAATGTAGAATATATGAATAGGTCACAGATTTCCATTCTGTGGTATAAAGCGTGTATCGGAAAGGTGTGGTCAAATTCAATGGTGTATTACGCACGGCTACGCATCAAATTATAAATATCCAGTTTAAGTTGATTTCTGATTATATGAGAAACCTATACAATGCGAGGTCAATTAAAACTGGAAATTTATACAAACCATCAAACTAATCAATTCTCTATGTAGTAACAGCAAAAAAATCTAGCTCCAGACTATAAAAATGATGAAGGATCTTAAGAAAACCGGCATCTCCTAAAAAAAAAACCTCCCCACTCCCTCTCACAGCAAGGAGCTCTGTGTTCCATCATTGGGAACATTAGGTTAGGTTTATGTCGGTTAGCTATAAGGTCTCCAAAGCCTGGAGCACAGGCGTAGAGTAGCCAGCCTTTCGGTCTTCTATAAGATGCATTCTGGTGAGTGTGTAAGGGAATTGCATGATTTAATTCCCCCATCTCCGTTCCACCATCGGACGACCCGTCGTACGGCGACTTTCCACCCCTACGTTGTTGATACCACTACGATCCGGACGAAGCCTTTCCCTTCTTCTTTTATACCGCGTACATCGAGGGACTGGAACAATTTGCCGGCGGCGGTGATTCCGTCACATTACAATTTGAGTGTCTTCAAGGCTAGAGTGAATAAGCTCTTAATAAACTAGCGCGCTTTACCATCAACGATCGCATCACTGCTTACCATCAGGCGGGATTGCGGTCAAACGCTAGTGTATAATTTATAAAAAAAAGCTATGCTATGGTCGCAGACAAAACTTCATAACTTACTAGACCCAATCTGGTTTGGCAGATTATATTTATTTGGATGCATAAATTCCAATAAAAGTTTTAAAAAACCTTGCAAATTGAGGTGGCCACGCCATTGAAACTTTTGTTTTATTTCGCAAAAACACTTGGTTTGGTTTGGAGCACCAATTATTTGGAAATCGCTTCATAATAACTGAAGAAGGAAGGGTGGATGATTTGGGGGCTTCCTTGTTACTTTCATAAAGTGCTTGAACCCTATTTACATAAACGATATTAATGTCAAATATTTGTTCTATATATTCAATAACTTTCTACTGTTACGAACAGTTAAATAATAAAACACATTGCGTATTTTTTGCTATTTATGGTGCCTAATTGAAGATTGTGCAATGTTTGAACAAACCTTTGAGTGATTTTAATTTTAATCGCACCGTACTGGATGACTATAACGCACGCCTTGCTCACGAGACTTCAATGGTTTTGCGTGAATATAATAGATCGTTTGAGTGCACGGCTTCACTCGATCATATAAAGAAGGAGGCCAGCTTTTACGCCCATACGTCTTTGATTCTGTATTTGCTTATCAAGTTCTTGTAAGTGATGCTCTTTTGTTTGTCGGTCGTCCACTTATTTTGTCGGCTATTATGTCTTCTTTTTCTGTTTGGAATATAACGTCAATAACTGGTCACAATAACGGCAAGATCATTCATCTCACAACTAGTTTATGCCTTAAGACTATAGAATACGATCCATAAAATAATTGTAACAATTGAAATCGTTGTTGATACAATCAAGTGCTTGGGCAAACAAGGATTGATTGGATGTGACAGATTTAAATTGTATTCATTGTAAATTTGTATTTTGGCGCATGACGCCCAAGGCACCTAGTTTTATGGGTGGAAGTCACATGTTGATTCAAAGTTTTATACGATATGATCCGGCAGAGCACCAAAATTGACAATATATCTCACAGAATAATATAGCTGATACGCCGTCGCTGTAATACCACTGATTACTCCTCCTCCGTGGCGTAGCGGTAGCGGACGCGGCCGCTGCGCAAGGTGGCGCGGCTTCGATCCCCGCACAGTGCAACTATTTGTTTGCATGAATATGAATATTTGCACTGGTCTTGTCGTGCCTCGGAAAGCACGTTAAGCCGTTGGTCCCGGATGCCATACGAACATCTAGTGGCAGTCGTTACGGGTTGTTGGAGCCCTCAAAAGTCCAACAATTGGTCTAACTCCAATGCTTCGATGTCGCCTTCGGGTTGTGGAGGTCAGACGCAGTCGCTTCACGAAAAATGTCGAAGTTTAGCCATATCAGCAGTTGGACTGGTAAAGCGGACCCCAGACTCCAAAGCTGAAAAGGCTTCGGATGCGACTGGGATTAACGCTGTGATGATGATGATGATGACCAGTGATTACAGACCTCGAATAAACAAATGTTTGGAAGGGCGCCCTTGGGCTAGGTGGAGTGGTGTTGTCTGCAAGATGATTGGTATCAGCTGTATGAGAGTTGTAGATAATCTAGTTCTATGGCGCGCAATGGGAGACGCATTTATTTAGCAGTGGATTGTAATTGATGGTGATAGTATTATTGTCTAAAAAAATAGTGTCATCACTCGCTTCACGTTTATGTTCTAATCGCCATATAACACCCAATTTTCCAACTGAGCGTATGCTCAGAATTCAGTATTTGCTACTAGTAATGAAAAATTAAGAATTGTCGTAAATGTCTCTTTTAAGCGGGGCATCAGATTATGTTGAATAAAGTTGTCTTGTCTAAATGTAGGTGTAATGCTACCCGTTACAATATAAAAGTACATAATTCTTCATATTTAGGTAAAAAAAAAAAAAAATTATATTTCAAGTACCTACCTTGATTTGGCTCGCGACGTTGTGAGTGTAGAGTCAGCAATAGTTGTACCGATAGTCATGACAGCCAATGGCTTAATAGCCACGAGCTTTGTCCAACACCTCAGGAATTATTTTGGTTGGAGATAATCCTTAGTGCCAGGCTGTAGTGCTTTGACATAGTCCACGTCTTGTTCAACAGGTTTTGTAGAATTATTAGCAAAGTAAGTAAATATCGACGCTTTATCCTCATTGCATCATTAAAAATAAAAAACCGAATAAGTGCGAGAAGGACTCACGCTTTTAGGGGTTCCGTATGTATATACTATACTACCAGAAATATAATAATAGTTACGGGAATCGTGTCTTGATTACATTCCTCGTGTTTTCGATTTCTTTCAAAGGAAATAAAAAATAAAGATTTATGCTACGCGAACTTTCAATTTCCATATTCTAGGTCAACGGGACGTCCTTTGTAAGTTTTGTTTCCCTTGAGTGTGAAATAGGTGGCATAAACGGAAGATAAATACCCGTATCTCTGGAATGCGTTGATTTAGTTTCTGATGCAAGCAAATGCAGCCCAGATTATTTGATATTAATTTCAACTTGATACCTCCTCTCCATAGAAAGTTGGTCTTGATTGGTAAACAGACAGATGCTCAATGAAGTGTTCTTAAAAGGGTTCCGTTTTTCGTTTTAAAATACGGAATCCTAAAAACGTTTTATTATTAAATTGTCGTCCACCTTAATGGCATGGTAATAAGGTGATAACTGGTTGTGTTATAAACATTTGGTATTTAGTAGATATCGGATTAGTTGGCTTAAAAAAAAAAGAAAAATCTTTTGGTAATTACCATTCCGCTTATCAACCATTGTCATTAGGTTAATATTCATTCTCAACAAGCTCAAATGGTTATGGTCAATTAGGATCACGAACGTACTTTGTTCATGAATAAGGTTAATGTGTCGTCAGTCGTAAAATTTTTACAAGGAACCAGTACCATTCATATTCATTGAGTTACGTCAGGTTCAATAGAATGTGGTAAATCGGGCTAATTTAAATTGAATCTTCCGTTCCTTATTTAAATTAGTTGATAAAAGGAATACAGACATACCACGTAGGTATCTTCTTCTTCTTCAGCCTATAGAAGTCCACTGATGGACGAACGCCTGCCCAAGGCTTTCCATAATGAATGGTCTTGTGCCGTCCGCATCCATCGGCTTCCCGCGACCTTCACCAGGTCATCGGTTCACCTTGTTGGGGGCCTTCCTACACTGCGTCTTCCGGTACGTGGCCGCCACTCCAGAACTTTACTGCCCCATCGGCCATTGATTCTATGAGCAATGTGCCCCGTCCGCTGCCACTTAATTTTAGTGACTCGAAGAGCTATGTCGGTGACTTTGGTTCTTCTGCGGCTCTTCTCATTTCTGATTCGCAGAGAGACTCCGAACATAGCTCTATACATAGGTATGCTTTATGATAAACTCAAACCAACCAACACACAAACATGACTTCTCTACATAAAATGTAATCTACTCATCTAGTACTTATTTATTCATAAAATGCAGTTCTTCTTCTTCAGCCTATAGAGGTCCACTGCTGGCCAAATGCCTTCCCCAAGTTGGGACGGTTTGCCATAAACCCCACGCTTGGCAGGCGGGTAGGGGACCGCAGCAATTTGATATTCCACAGGAGAAGCACTGCTGCCCGCTTCCCTGGTGAGAGTTCGCTTAGTCGCCTCTTACGACACCCACGGGAGGATATGGATGGTAACATATCCACTATTCCAAATTTTTGCAATACAACATTTTTAGCAGTTATTGTGGTCGTTAAAAAGTAATCAATGCGGTACAAAAACTCAATTACTTGGCTTAAAGATATTCCCAACGAATTTAGCTTTAATCAATTATAAGCAAACTCGGGCATAAATTACGAAGCCATTTGCAATATTCCAGAGTTTTTAATAGGACATGCTAAATAAGCCGAAAGAATGAAAAGGGCTGGCCATTAAATTAGAAGGAGAAAAAAAAAACAAAAAGACTTCACACTAGATAATTAGTACTCCCGCTTAGATGTCTCTGGTAGTTTACGAAAAGGGTCCGATCCTATTTTATAACAATAAGTTTTAAAAAACTTAAAAGGTCATTGTAGGCAACCACTGGCGTGATTTTTTCTCCTATCCTCTTCCAACGCCAGGTAACTGAATCAGGCATTCTTTTTATGAATTTTTGACAATTCTTCTAGAAAAAACTGTGAAACGTTATATTATTTATTCCACGAATAAAAATTAATTGCCTATTGAAACCACAGTGCTTTGATGTGTTTGGCGCTAGACGGCAATACAGAAGCAAGAGTGAACAACGTTTTTTTCTTTTTTTAATTATAAACTTGCGCTTGACCGCAATCCCGCCTGATGGTAAGCAGTGACGCAATCATTGATGGTAAAGCGCACTAGTTTATTAAGAGCCTATTCACTCTAGCCTTGAAGACACTCAAATTGTAGTCCGACGGAAACACCGCCGCTGGCAAATTGTTACAGCCCCGCGAAACGCTTCGTCCGGATCGTGGTGGTGTTAACAACGTAAGGGTGAAAACTCGCCGTACGACGGGTCGTCCGATGGTGGAACGGAGATGGGAGAATTACATAAATCATGCTACATAGGCATCTAAGTATGTAAAAACACATAATATCAGTTAATCAGCACAACTATGTATACACATACATGCGATACGCTTCTGTGCTGAAATGCAATACACAAATCCATGACCCAAAAACGTAGACAGGTAAATAATAGATGATCACTATTCTTCCGACTGCTGTTTCCGCACCCTAATTGCGTAATATACAATTACCATCAATTGGAATAATTTGTAAGCATATTACTAATCCATTGCTCCATACGTTCGACAAATATCTCTGCTGAACTACGTAAATAACGCAATGAATATTGTTGAACTGTCCGAATGATTATAAATAGCTATACTGGACTACAACACTAAAAGGAATTGCAATAAAGCGTTTAAACCTAGAGCAGTAGTGGCTTAGTGGTATCGGCCGCGACTTTGACAATTTGTAGGTCGTAGGTTCAAACCCCATCAGGCGCTTTCTTCTTCTTCTTCTTCAGCCTATAGAGGTCTACTGCTGGACAAAGGCGTCCTTCAAGGCTTTCCACAATGACTGGTCTTGTGCTGCCCGCAACCATCGGCTTCCCGCAACCTTCACCAGGTCATCGGTCCACCTTGTTGGGGGCCACCCTACGCTGAGTCCTCCGGTACGTGGCCGCTACTCCAGAACCTTACTGCCGCATCAGCCATCGGTTCTACGAGTAATGTGCCCTGCGAGATTCGCTGAAGAACCAAAGTGATCGATGGCACTTAATTTTAGCGACTCGAAGAGCTATGTCGGTCACTTTGGTTCTTCTGCGGATCTCCTCATTTATGATTCGGGCGCTTTACTTTGTGTAAATTATTTCATCACCACTGCTCTCAAAACGATGGAGGAAAACATCGCGAGGAAACCGGCATGTTCTAGAGCCAAAACTTCGAAGACATGTGACATCTACGATCCCGCACTAGGCCAGCGTGGTAGATTACGGCCCACTACTTCTCACCGAGGAGAGGCCTGTGTGCCAACAGTGGGAACATTTTAGGCTGATTATGTTTAAACCTTGACCATCAATTTTATTCATTCCTTTAGTTCAGATCCCGTAATAGGGATGTTACCTAGGTAAAAAAAAAAGATTCTATTTAGCCCGTCATTCAGATTATAGAAAAATATTGGATACGTATATTTTGTTTTATCAAATCAATAAAAATTGACAAATATAAAAGGCATCAAAGATCAGAAGTGGTGGCTGGTGACGTCACTGCTCGCTAAAAAGTACATATAGTGTGCAGTGACGTCACACGAGTTTTCAAGGCACTGTGTCGTCTTCATTTTTTGTTTATATGAAAAAAGAAAAAATACGTGTCTAGATTTTTTTGGAAATCTGACTGACTGACTAATTAGTTTCTTTTTTTTTTGTCAACTACCCTATTAATAGTAGTTAACGCTTTTATTCTAATATACAGTCGCACAAAATAAGTCACATAAATTATGTTACTAGTAACTATATTACGCTTAACGCGTCTACACGTCATAACGCGAACATTAGGGGGAAAATGACTAACATTACCGGCTTCAGTTTATAAAAATCGGTGTCATTAACACGACGAACTGACCTCAACATGACGCGTGCCTTCCAAACAATGAACTTGCTATCAGCTGGCCGTGGCACAGAAAGGGATGACACATCACCAGCGAGATAGCGAACCTGTTTAAAAAGTTAAGCCTACACGATGCAACTTTCTTCCTGTGGCATACAATTTTTTTTTTATACGGCAAATCACACAGATTGATCTAGCCCCAAAGTAAGTTCGAGACTTATGTTATGGGATACTAACTCAACGATGCTATATTTATAACAGATACATATATAGATAAACATCCAAGACCCAGGCCAATCAGGAAAAGATCGTTTTCCATCATGACTTGCCCGGGGATCGAACCCGGGGCCTACACGCCGCAGGCATGCGTGTTGATCGCTGCGCTACGGAGGACGCAAAATTAATAAAAACAACTGATTTATACCCTCATCATCATCTCAGCGTTAATCCCAGTCGCATCCGTAGCTTTTCAGCTTTGGAGTCTAGGGTCCGCTTTACCAGTCTAACTACTGATTTTGGCTGAACTTCGATATTTACCTTGAAGCTGCTGAAGACTGTCGTCTGACCTCCACAACCCGAAAGCGATATCTAAGCATTACAGTTAGACCAATTGTTAGACTTTTGAGGGCTCCAACAACCCGTAACGACTGCCACCAGATGTTCGTATGCCAACTGGGACCAACGGCTTAACGTGCTTTCTGAGGCACGACCAGACCAGTGCAAATACACATGTTCATAACAATAGTCATATTCATGAACAAAAATATTTGTAATGTGCGGGGATCGAACCCGCGCCTCTCTGCGCAACGGCCGCGTTCGTTACCGCTACGCCACGGAGACTGAAGACTGTCAAACTGATTTATACCATAATATTGACTAGTCGGTGCAACTTTTATTGTTGCTTCAACATAATGCAATAAAGAGAAAGAAATAATTCCGTTTATTTGGACATGGTTCATGAAACAAAATACAAATAAAAATTACATAAAAATAATATCTTAACTACAATGCATAAAGATTGCATGATATCTATTGCCTCTACTGGTAATTACATCGCGCTGTGTGAACCAGCCAACCAACCCGCATTGAGCAAGCGTGGTGATTATGCTCAATCCTTCTCTGCATGAGAGGAGACCTGTGCCCAGCAGTGGGACGATAAAAAGGTTGATGATGATGACGTGTGAACCAGACGTAAATTTTTTAACCCTTCATGACAATTATAGATGATGAGAACCATCATAGCAACACCATCGCAGCAATTAAATCAAACGTTATGTTTTACGATGTCGGCCGTCTTGTGATTTTCCCGGAAAAATTTAACTTTTACGTGATGAAATAAAAGCACTTAAAACTTTTTATTTTAGTCTCCCTCCGGACGAACGGGACAGGAAGACGCGGAATTTTATTGTTGAATTGTTCAAAATTTATTTTTAGATACTATATTGGTGGCTACGAATCAAACTAAAAGTAAGTACCTATTTATTTCAAATAAACCAATTACAGGTAGTTTTCAAAGGTATAGTTAGAAAGATGAACTTGGTTCATCATCATCATCAACCTTTTTATCGTCCCACTGCTGGGCACCGGTCTCCCCTCATACAGAGAAGGATTGAGCGTAATCACCACGCTTGCTCAATGAAGTAAGTTGCCCATTGCATATCGTAGTAAGGTATCCATGAAGGAAAATGTTTAAGAATACCCACAGACGTACTCGTCTAAATCATGAAATTATTTCAAAATAGTGGTTACGTTATTCATGTTTCAATTATTACGAGAACGAGGTAAAAGAAAGGCAAGTCGAAAATAAAAAATACGGTAACAAATGAGAAATTAGAATAAGTCGTGGCAACTAAGAAATTACCAGTCCATACTGACGGCCCCAGTTCACGACCATGACGACTAGCACCATTTAGTTACACCATTTTGAAAGGAATTCAATGATAAAATGTATATTTTATCATTGAATTCCTTTCAAAATGGTGAATGGTGAAATATCTCGCTGGTATCAGCGAGATATTTACCTGAGTTTTTAACACATCCTCTTAAACTAAATAGACTATCACTATTCTTCCGACTGCTATTTCCGGAAACCGAAAATGAATAATTTTCGACTCGGTAGCTGTTCGAATAATTGTAAATAGGGAAACTGGACTACAACACGAAAACTAATTGCGATAAAGTGTTTAAACCTTGACCTATAATGTTTTTAATTCCTTTATTTCAAATCTCTTAATTAATAGTCTTTAACGCTTTTATTCTAGTATGCCTACGGTCACTCAAAATAAGCCGCGTAAATTACGTTCGAAAGAAATTCAACAGATGACAGTTCATCATCATCATCTTTTATACCGCCCCACTGCTGGGTACAGGTCTCCTTTCATACAGAGAAGGATTGAGCATAATCACCACGCTTTCTCAATGCGGGTTGGCGATTTCAGACTTAAAGTCCGGGTTTCCTCAAGATGTTTTCCTTCACCTTGTAATCAGTCATTGGTGTACAACATATACTTAGAAAGTACAACATATAACTTAGAAAAGTGACATGGAATCGAACCCGCACACTCATACTTGAGAGGCTGGTGTTTTAATCATTTAATGGTTAAAACACCAGCCTCTCAAGTATGAGTGTGCGGGTTTGATTCCATGTCACTTTGATACTCAGAGGTCAGGGTCTCACTTTGAGACTCATACTTGAGAGGCTGGTGTTTTAACCTAATGGTTAAAACACCAGCCTCTCAAGTATGAGTGTGCGGGTTCGATTCCATGTCACTTTTCTAAGTTATATGTACCCACCACGACCACCACGACTATATTATTGCAATTAACAACATTAAAATTGCATGCAGGAGTTTTGCCAGCCAGCATTAAAAACAAATGAGAGTTGTAGGATAATCCAACCGCAATAACGATACATGGTCATTACACGTTAATTATCAAGAACATAGATACAATTATTGTATTATTATTTGCTTGGATTATTGTTGTAGCAATAGCTAACAGAACTGTGATTGTAAAGTGTATACATAGAGAGATTGTTCTTTTTTTTTATAATCTAGTGCTTGACCGCAATTCCACCTGATGGTAAGCAATGATGCAATCGTTGGTGGTAAAGCTAGTTTATTAAGAGCCAATTCACAAAAAAAAAAACTGAGTGAATAGGAAGGAAGACTGAAAGTTGAGCAAGGTGATGCAATGTTAAACCTATCAACACGACCAACGATGCTGCGCCAGAGGGAGATTGATCTGGAGATCCTCCACGACCAAACTCCCGACACAACAACATTTGGCGCGACGTATACATCGCAACACAATTGTTCAGATCGGTCCTCCTTACGGCTTCACCAGACATCATGCCGGAACACGACGAATCGCCTGGCGGCAAGACTTTGTCTGATGGTGGTGTCGTCAGTAACGACACGTGTGTGATGAGAATGAATTACATGGAATATTTCGTCTCATAATTTCAGTCAAAAAGCGTCCACTACTGAACATAGGCCCACCTTGTGGGACGCCTGCCAACACTACGAAATATTTACTGCATTGTATCATTGGTTGACCGATATATTTGTAAAAGATATACCTACATGGGACCTACTTATGATGATTGCGAAAGCCAGTTCAGCAAATTTATATAGTAATCAGCGATGCTGAAGTGTTTGTATAGAACTATTAAAAAACCAAAACTATGCATTTTATGTGGTGAGGCTCGTAGACAAAGTAAGAAGCATGCGTTCATGATTATTATAAAATAATTTCTTAAATTTCTCTCTCTCTCTCTCAGTGAGGAGTCTCAAGTTCGATCAAAATTCCATACAACCTTCACATCGCAATATACTTCCATGCCATTTTGGGTCGATGAACCGGTCTGAAACCTGCTTCGGGATACTGTAAATGGATTGCAAAGAATGGACGCAGCTCATCGTCCAACCTTATAAGAATAATGGGGACAGGCAAAGGCGCAACAAACTTGGATCTTCTTTAGTTTTTACTATTATTGAAACCTGAAAATAACTTTTACAAAGTATTTCTGCAAAATGACCTAGAAAAATGGATGCTTTTTTAGCCGAGTCGCAAAATGAAGTGAAAGAGATGAATCGAGCTCCAATTCAAGATAATTGAATAACAATTGTTTCAATTCATCAATATAATCTCTGATTAATAGGACAAAACTGAATACCTTCGATTTGTAGTTTAAAAATATATTAAAAAAACATCTCATTAACAGAAGACAGTTACCGAGTATCAAGTTATTGGAAACACAGTCATCTATATTTATAAAGGTAATCTAAAATAAAAAAAAATCCTGATCCTGGTGTTCTTAAAGCAATCGGTCACATATCATGAGCTCCACTATACTATGATTCATCTTTAAAATTTTTAGATAGACTTCCGTGAATTTCCACCAATATAACTTTACAAATACTGTAAAAATGCTAGTGACTTATCACGTCCAGCGATAACTATGATAATTTTATGAATTCGCATTTTCACAGAAACTGTAGGTCAGTAACGATCACACATTCTCATCGCCATTAATCATCCGCCATTCATCACCACTACTCTAAAAACGGCGAAGGAAAACAGCGTAAGGAAACTGGCATATCCTAGAGGCCAAATTTCGAAGTCATCTGATGCCCGCGTGCTAGACTACGGCTCTCTCACCGAGAGAGTACTGTGTACTGTATCCCAGCAGTGAGCTGATTATGTATTTATTGTATTTACTAATCGTTCTCACCGCAAGGTAAAGGCATGTTCTCACACAAAAGAGAACGAACATCAAGTCAGTGCTTGCTCCCGAAAGCTGATGTAAACTTGCCTTTATATTGATATTTAATTAAAACTTACCGAATTATCCATGGTTTTATTCTTGTCTCTGTCTCTCACGAGCGTGTACCCTTTCTAACCAAAAAGGACTCTTGTCGAGACGTTGTCTACGTCAAAGGCCCTTCAACTTACCAGCTTGAGTTTTTTGATTACAGATGTGTCCATGTAATTACTCCAGGTTCATTCCGATGATTTTTTTTTTTTTTTGTTATAGGACAGCATACATTTAAATATAATTCGAAGTACTCCGTTTGGAGAGTGTTAATGAAAACGCTCTTCTTCAAATTAACGCCAGAAATAATCATGCCACGCCCTTATTTTTACCCGACTACAGCGATGCAAAAAGAAGGATTATGACTTTCATCTTATTAGTTAGCATATTACTAGTTTGAGCTGTCCCACTCCTGGACAAAAGCCTTTTCCAGTCTCATCACCTTTTCGGTTTACTCAGAACATCGTGAGTAAACCGAAAATTTCAAGAAAATCGACATCCGCCAACCCGTCCTAGGCCCGCGTTATGATTATCGCCCAATTCCTCTGACATTTTAAACGCCAGTGTACCACTAGTGGGAACTTTATAAACTGTTTATGCTTATGCTGTAAAAACTATGTGGGTTACGTTACCTTGCTGATAGCGGCGCAGTAAAAGTTAACCGTTATCTCTACACCGCTGCAGTGACGCTATATACACCACTACGGTAACCGTTTGTACATATTATCTACGGTGATAATGAAGGCGAGTGTTGTATTGGATAAATGATATCAAATGTTGGTTCATTCAAGATCGTGAGTCATCCTCTTTCTGTCAGTCTTCTTCATTGTGTCGGTAGTATGACTAACTTGTAGATTGGTCAACCTAGTTTGTTTTTTAAGGTATTGTGTCGGGTGATATCGATATACAATAGGCAACAGAGAAAACCAGCAGTTCCGTAAATTTTGTCTGGTTATGCTAATTTAAAAGTATATTAAATATAGTGCAGCAGATTTTTTATCATGATTTTTTGCAATTGCATGGACTAATTACAAAAATAGAATCATGCAGGAATACAGTTATCTTGCATAATAAATCCAGTTATTTCAAATACTCCTTCCACAGGCTGGCACTCGGCAAGGATTTGGAGTTAAAAAGTTTAATTGTAATCATGTAGAACGCTGGTAACTGGTGCCTATATCCCAGTGCTAACAACTGATCCGATATTAACTCATTGGCGTTTATCGATGACGATTCGCAGTGATTTGGCAAAAGATATGAAACTGCCGACGCCGCCAAACGTTGGCAAACCGACGGTTTTTGGTGCTGATAAGCGCTGGCATATCGACGCCGGTTAAAAGCGATCTACTCAAATTTACCCTAATACTGTCATCTTCAATATTTGTTCACCTTCTAGTATAACATATCGTTCTTGTATTTTATTATAACAGCTATTTACTGTACGCATAAATAACTTATTCCTTACATTTGCTAGTGCATTGTGTTCATTACCATACTAAACGACTGAAATTTGAATATTTACATAATCACCATATTTGGCAAAATGGTTCGGGATTAGCACAAATAAAAGATATGCTCATCGTACACTTGACGTGGTAGTCTTTTACTCATCAAATAAATTATTAAACTTAACTGTAATTACCTCTAGACATTAAGGACGTGTTAAAACTGAAGATAAAGTACGCAAGTATTGAGAGTACATTAGCATCTTGGTGCTCAATCATTAAATTAATTATGATGACAAAGCAATTTGTTAGGATTGTTTTTAAAATTTTTTGAGGTCCTTGGTGTTGGTTCGTTACACAGTAATAATACCACATAGTTATGTTACTTCATTTATTTGTTACTTAGACACACTAATACTAAAATATAGACTAGGAAACACTTATTCGATTGCTATTGCTAAGCCACCATTGAAAGTAGTGTAAAAAAAAATACACTTATAAGCGACACATATGTATAAATGCTGTTGGACTGTGAAACACTAAACTGATTCATCATCTGGCTAGCCTTTTTCCAACTATGTTGGAATAGGATTCCAGTCCAACATGATCTAGCTGAATACCAGTTCTACATGGAGCAACTGAACACAATACACAACACTAACCCGACTAACAGAGTTAAAATCTCGATTCTTTACAAGTAATTGGATCAGAAACAGTAACATGTGCTTTATTACTGTTACAGCGTATAAAGATTTTTTTACTATTGATGGACAAGGGAGTGACTACTTCCTTTCCACCTCTCTTGATCCAGAGCTGCCAAGCACCTTACTGATATTGTAATATTAACATACCTATATAGATCTATTTTACTTTATTTGCACCAAAATTGTAAGCTGGATAGGTATCTTTGGATTGGATTATGATTCACTGCCGACAAAATATAATATGTATTAATTTTGCTAGTTTGTTTTAGGAATTTCATTAAAGTATAGGGATACAATAATATAGGACTAAATCTTCAGAATAGTGTACAGCAGTCTGTAAAATTATTTAAAATCATATTTTTGCTGACGTAGGCATAAGGAACGATATTTAAATATGGCATCGAAAAAAGTATTTTAGTATAAAATACTATTACTATGTTCTGTTAAAAGATTAGTTTTATGTTATTATTATTGTATAAAGGTGGTTTTATTTTAAGTTCTAATATTATAATAAATAAAGATAGTTTTTCTACTAATTGGTCTCAAACAACGTGTCACATATGTTGAATGTCAACATAGTCAGTACATTCTGAGTATACAAATACGTATTCTGGTCAGTATGTTATTCAGTTGGTTTCAATAAAAACTTTATTGTAATTCCTCCGAGTCTGACAAAGTCACAAACGTGAATATACCAACCGTATAAAACAACTTTCGACAGAAATATATCCCCAAAAATACATTTATGGATATTGTAATATTCTATAATCGGAAACCTGATCATGAAATTTATAATCAACACCTAGGTACTGATTCAGTAAAATAAGTGATACTAATAATTTAATTTCATGTAAGTGAATTGTTGTGATTGGTTTTCCAAAAATAAACATACGTAAATAGGCAATTGAATCACGTGACTTTTTCTTTAAAAAAATCTGTTTCCAGAAACCAAGGGATACGTATAAACAATCATTGATAATAAACAAATATAAGTCGTGTAACAGAAGCTGCCAAAAAAGAGATTTCTTACACTTTTCACATACTTATTATTTCAATAGGCTTTGGAAAATAATAAACAAATATTGTACACAATTACAAACACAACAAATATTAACATAATAACCACGGATGCGGTTGCGACAATACTGATAAAGACATACATAAACTCACGCCTTTTCCCCATAGGGTTAGGTAGATACTACAATACGCACTTGCTAATTAACAATGACATTTCGTATAATTTTGTAACAAGGACTCACTGCACGGGCGAGAAAGTCTCCTGGATGGATTCCACAGCTTTTTGTACTGAGGCTTGACTGCAGGCGTTTCCATTTTCGTATACGATACCACAACCGTATCCATTAAAGCACAATTGCGGTGACTTGGGGTCAGCACAACACAAAACAATAGCAGCATTACAATTGATTGGTGTCCTTAACGACCCAGTCCCGGCCTGGTCATTGTATTGCGGTGCTTCAGTAGACGGAGCCTGACTCTGCAAAAGAACAGAAATATTAAATACGGCACTGATAAGTTGTCATCTGCAGGAATTGCCGGCTTGTGCGCACGAAATCAGAAAGTGGAACCACGCGTAAATAACTGGATAACAGACGTAGTTTAATGGCTCACTGCTGGTTTTCATTTAAAAAATATATAAACTAAATGTTCAAAGATGTTTAAAGTAATGTAGGTAAACAGAGATTACGTAAAGTGGCTCGAGAATATATATACATATACTTAACCTTAAAAATCTTGAGAATAACCAGTCACAAGTATTTGTTTAGCTGTATCGAAGGTCTGGTTGAGGAAATGTTAGTAAATTCTGAATGATCTTCACACAGAGCCAGTAAAATGATCTACGCGTCTATTTTTGTTTACGAGAATAGCTAGGGCCTACTTACTTGTCCCGCAGAACTGCCATGCTCAACTTTAGGTGATGGTCGCTTCATAGGTCGTAACGGTTTGATCGGATCGAAGGAGATAGGTCTTGAATCAGGTAAATCATCTGTTTCATCTTTTTCATCAGTGACGAATCCCCAATTTTGGTTTGTGTCCTCCATTACTGGAAATCTGTTGTGAATAGTTGGTTTCTTCGTTGCGTTTTCTGTGCAAGAAGTATACTGAGGAACAGGGTAAGGTACCGGATAGGGTATGTAGATCGGCTGTGGTGGCGGCGGTGGCTGCGGCCTCCTGATGTACGTCGAAATTTCTTCAAGTAATTTTACTATCTGTGGTAATAGGTCTTGCTGATTACGATCATAGTCCCGTCTCTCCGGATAATAATGTGGGGGTGGAAGAGGATAATCATAACCATAGTTTGCCTGCCACCTTCTTCGCCGATGTCTGTTTTGATCCGACGTATGCTTCCTGATTCCATCATTCTTGTCAGGCGAGAGCATATCTGATTCGTTAATATCGTCTAGTACGTGTCTAGGGTACACTTCTCCCATACAAATGATAACAATGAGTAGTACAGTAAGCGTATGCATCTGTAAAAGAATAATAAAAAAACAAAATGTCAGGAAACTTATTAAGTAGCCTTCAACTTAAACGCGGAACCGTGGGTGGACAAAAATATCGATGCTGTGTTGTATGAGAGCTTGATAATACAACAAACTACTGTTGGTAGGTCGCTATTTGTGACGAAATTCGGACATCGTACTAATATCGGACTTGTTTAGTTTGTAAACAAAAAAGATTGTGTTTACGCACATACTGTTTTGTTAATCCGTTAATTTGTTTTGTACTATAGGCTAAGATCTATAAGAAGATGACGAGACTCTGATATGTGTGATATTTCTCATTAGTATTTGTAGTGGCGTTGCATTGGCGACTGTAAGCTGAATTGCATTTTAATTTTATTGTATATTTAGCACGCTGTTGCCATTTCGTTCGGGTTGGCCGCCAACAAGTTGTAAATTCTTGCACAGAAGCCGGTTTGGGTTTGACCGGCAGATGATATTGACATCATTATGGATGAATCCATAATCTGAGAAACATTTCTTTGTTTCATAAAGAAATATTGCAAATATTTTAATTCATAAGCTGTCTTAAACTTAATTATAATACCAATTACAGAATGAACGTGTTTGTGACTAATTCATTTCATGCTATTTAAAAACGTTTATGAGCCGTTTATCTAATTACTTACTTACTAACGATTTCTGATAGCAATTTTTTTTATACGGACAAATCACACAGATTGAGCTAGCCCTAAAGTAAGTTCGAGACTTGTGTTATGGGATAGTAACTCAACGATACCTACTATATTTTATAATAAGATCGTTTTTCATCATGACCTGGCCGGGAATCGAACCCGGGGCCTCCACGTCGCAGGTAAGCGTGTTGACCGCTGTGCCACGGAGGACGTCGAAATTGAATTTAACACGTTTTTCTTAAGTAGTACTACAATAAAGATTTGAACATTGAGATTCACCGTAAATAAATGAACAGCAACAAAACGTGGTAACATTATAACAGTTATCTGATCACACTGGCAATGCTTGTGGTTCATATACTGCGATACTTGATTTAATCATAAAAAATACTTCCTTATAAGCTTATTTTTACCTTTCTATAATCCAATATTTAGTCAATAAACACACGCAATTACGACCTGAAACTCCTATACTTTTGATTGTTAAGTATAACACAATATCCCAGAAAGAATATACACACCTTGTGTCGCTATATTTAAATAGTAGTCTGAAATAAACAAGGTTTCTATTTATGTCACAGAGCACAACACTGTTTTATGTCGTTCGAAACTTGAAATTACCACTTTTAATTTATTGTTAATTTGAAACGCGTGTGGTCTGCGCGGTGCGTTGTTCAAGACTGGCGCTGTGTACTCGACATTTGGCAGACTGCGCATGAGTACACGTCGAGCGTGTATATATATATTGTGAGTTTTTTCAATTGGAATTTCCAATGTTATATATTTTAATATTAGGGGTAGATAGTTTCTTTGTAATAGCTAGCACACCAGACTAGTAGGTCCTTGTCATTGTGTTTTAATGAACATAGGAAACATGCCCATACTTAAGCTTTTAGGCAAATATAAGATGTACCAAATACAAAAATTTAATTTTACACACTTTCGAAAAAATATTTTCTTTTAATAATTGAAATTTAAAAAAATGCAGTAACGGTAACGGTAAACGGTATTAAATCTCATTAACAATAATTTTAAAACAGAATAAACAGTTTATTTTTTTATTAGACCTATCATAAAAACACCACATACCTATTAATTCCGATTTTAAACCTGGGAATTGAATTTCTTACATAGAATATTCATATAAGTAGTATTCACATTCAGTTGACAAGTCATTTTCCTATTTTTAATCTTACTATTCAGCTTTTACGACTGCTCCGTTATTTCGAGTTGTGTACTGTTCAACTATTTGGGATTTTCCAAGTGCAAGGAACACCTATTTTCATGTTTACATAACATCACGCAGCTTATTCTTCCTAGGCAATATTACATACTATGTATATTAATATAATTTCGTTTCTATCAATAGACATTCCTCTTACCTAAGCGAATGCCAGGATTATCGAGTTCACGTTAACATTAAAAACATAAACACAACGTAACTTTATTCTATCATCTCTGAAACTACATAACCTTGAAATCCTTATCATTCTTTGAAGTCGGTGTAGTTGATAAAATGATTTAGATGCTTACTGAAAACTGTCACTAAAAGTTAGCAAGATATAAGTTATTTATCATAAACCTGTACCTACCATGAACCCAATTCAAAATAAAAATCTTAAGTAGGACATTGAAGTTTTATCCAAAGCATGGCGTACCCATTATGCCTAATTTCATTTAATTCAGTTGGAATTTTTAGCGTGAAAGCGTAACACAGAAAAATCAAATCTTTTCAGTTTTCAATATAAGTTAAAACTTTAAGATAAACGAGGCGTTAAAACAGTAAGATTCCTTTGAAATCAAACTGCTATAGGTGCTCACGTTCATGGTAAAAATAGTCACAAATGTCATTCATTGGCAAAAGTCCATCAACAGTATCGTAGTTTAGATTTTTCGGACCATTTTCCGTTTAAATACCTGAATGATTGATTACATTCAGAATTCAACATCAATGTAATTGATATATATTTTTACCCGACTACGGCAAAGCAAAAGGAGGGTTATGATTTTGACAGGCTATGTATGTATGTATGTATGTATGTATGTATGTATGTATGTATGTATGTATGTTCATCTGTTCCCTCGTAACTTCTAAACTACTTATTCGAATTCGATAAATGATATATCATTAGAAGCGTCTTAATTGTCTGCTGGTTATAGGCTATATGGAGTTTCACAAAATCTAACGTGGCGCCCTCTAGCGGACAAAATATACAGAGTAAAAAAATAAAGTTAAGATAAATATGCCGTGTTTGGTATCATTTGAAAGGGCTTAACTTGTACATTTTAAATATGTATATATTACTAGCATTTGCTTGTGACTTTACCTGTATTCATGGGCTGATTGCATATAATTCACATCTTTTCGTTCATAGATAGCTTCTTTACTACTTATCAGAATAAGACCACTGCAGAACCATTAGAAGGGCCTTGATATTCTGTTGGTTATGAGCTATAAAGCTTGTCACCAAATTTAGTATTACGCCCTCTAGCGGACAAAAAGTTCTATGTTAATACAAAATTAAAATAAATATACCGTATTTGGTATCATCTGAAAGAGCTTCACGAGTACTTTATGTTTGTACATAATCCCTAGTAATGCTTCGTAGAATTTGAATGTAAACCAGGGTTTGGTAAACGGAGCGATGGGAGTGGTGAAGGCCTTCGAATGGCCTGCTCTTCGGCGCGATCAGTTGGAACAGGAGAACAGCCAAGCGCTGTTCTCATACAATTTGACGACGCATCCATAAAAGCAGATACTAACGGACTTATCAAAATCGAGCCTTGCCTCACTGAATTTGGCGGCTTGAGGGGTTCTGGGCAAATTCAGCGTAAAATGCTCCCGCTGATTCTTTCTTGGGGTTGTACTGTACATAAATTACAAGGTTGTACTCTAGATAAAAAAGTTACAGATCTAGGAAAGTCATTGTTTGCTAAAGGACAGGCCTATGTCGCTCTCAGTAGAGTTAAAACCATAGAGGGATTATTTATAAGTGCCTTGGATCATAATAAATTACTTAAAAATCCACATGACAGTCGATCGTTAGCAGAATTAGATAGATTAAGAAATCTTCCCAGGTCCTCTTAATATAAGTTTTTTTTTTTTAATAATTATAAACTAGCGCTTGACTGCAATCCCGCCTGATGGTAAGCAGTGACGCAATCCTTGATGCCTGCGCACTAGTTTATTAAGCCTATTCACTTAAAAAACTTAGGAATAGCAAGGATGACGGCCGTTGAGCCAGGTGATGCAATGTTAAATCCAAGAGCAACACGACCAACCATGCTGCGCCAGAGGGAGATTGATCTGGAGACTCTCCACGACCAAACTCCCGACACAACAACATTTGGCGCATCGTACTCGCCACACAACGCAACACAAAGTGCTCAGACGCGTCCTCCGTACGGCTTCACCAGACATCATGCTGGAACACGACGAATCGCTTGGCGGCAAGACTTTGTCTGGTGGGTGGTAACTTCTGCCGGCAGCCGATGTTATGGCCTACCACCGTTAGAAAAACATCCAATCTATTTATACTAACGGCCTCATCCACTAATTCATGACCCATTCGGTGCCATCGACGCAAATGTGCGTCGCTACTACGAAAAACCGGGAGCTTCATACGGTGAAACCGTTGCTATACGCGCTACGCTTCAAGCGCTACGAAATAGTAAAATAGGACATCTCTACATATTACTATACGCCGATACATAAGTCAAAAGAGATGTCGTATGTTAACTACCTAGTTTTTAGTTCGTCAATTTAACTTTTATTAATATTATGCGCCACAAATACACTTTAACACCAAAATAGTACAAATAATAAAAAGTTAAAAAACTAAAACCCAACTACGACAAAAAACGACGCTGAAAAAGTATAAAACAAGATTTTCAGAATACTGAACTGAACAAAGTTGCTAATATAGTTGCAAGTAAATGGACACAGTAGACTCTACCAAGAGTAAATTGACAATAATGTCTTACGATACTATTCTGAAGTATGCAATATTCACTATTTAGAGATAAATTTTCGTTAGTCACACGTTACATATACCTACCGTAGCACTTTCATAACGTGTGACTGCGGTTTTCCAAACATGAAAATTTATCTCTAAATAGTGAATATTGCATACTTCAGAATAGTATCGTAAGACATTATTGTCAATTTACAACGAAAAAGAGTCTACTGTGTCCATTTACTTGCAACTATATTAGCAACTTTGTTCAGTTCAGTATTCTGAAAATCTTGTTTTATACTTTTTCAGCGTCGTTTTTTGTCGTAGTTGGGTTTTAGTTTTTTAACTTTTTATTATGTTAGTAGGTACCTATATCCATCATTATATATTTTTTTTTTTCAAAATGTAAGGGCTTGTCGGAGTAGTATTCACCCTCTTTACAACTATGTACTTGCTAAAACATGAATGGTGGTTTATTTTCCTGTCTGGCATAATATAGAGTTAGAAGACCTCCAAAAAAGTGGACCAATGATCTGGTTGAAGGTCACTAGATACGAGAAGCACAGAACCAATCGAAGTGACGATGTTTGGGGATTTCTATGTCCAGCAGTGGACGTCTTTCTACTAAATTTTGTACTTCAGGTAAGTACGTCTCCAAACAACTTAACAAACACATTCAAAGCCAAGTTACGTCGAGAGGTGTAAATAAGTTTTTACTGATGGATTGTTGGGGCAAAAAAAGAAGACATATCTATTATCTAACTGTCCAATTGATAGTAATGAAAATTTTAATTATATGAAATAAAAAAATATATACGGACAAATCACACAGCCCCAAAGTAAGTTGGAGACTTGTGTTATGGGATACTAACTCAACGATACTATATTTTTATAATAGATACATACTATATATCGACGCTTGAAAGGCAATCATATCTAAGCAACAAAAATTCGTAAATTGAGTTATATACACCAAACGACGCAGAAAAATCTGGCGGTTCGAATGGTGTATATAACTCAATTTACGAATTTTTGTCGCTTAGATATGATTGCCTTTCAAGCGTCGATATGTAGATAAACATCCAAGATCCAGGCCAATCAGGAAAAGATCGTTTTTCCATCATGACCTAGCCGTGGATCGAACACTAAAACAAAAAATTTGCTAATTATAACAATTATTATTTATCCTATAGATCTACATACAGCTAGGAAATACTGACCTTCTTGGAAAGATCAACTAAAAACATTGACGAAAGAGGAAATATCTAAATTTATATTATTCTATACATATAATATTAAATTACAAATAACAAAAATCAGAAAATTTTATGGTCTTGCTCACAGTACCACACTTCATCTGAATAAATCAGGACCCTTTTTGTGTAAACGGTTTGCTTTCAAGAAATCAGTCGTGTTCAGTGATTGTTCAAGTGTAGGTAAAAAATTACTCGCTAAAATCGCGCCTGTAATCTTGAGTAAAGTTTAGTCACAATTCATTAACGAATAATCGATGACGATGTCATTGTTTTTATTACCTATTGGACTAGCGGCTGCCAGCGACTTCGTTCGCGTGGTTTAGTTATGCTCCGCTCCTATTGGTCACTCTTCAGCTTTATCCATACTAATATTATAAATGCGAAAGTAACTCAGTCTGTCTGTCTGTTACGCTTTCCCGCTTAAACATCTCAACCGATTTTGATGAAATTTGGCACAGACAATCTTTAGACCCTGAGACAGGACATAGGCTACCTTTTATTGAAAAAAAAAATGATGTTCCCCAGAGAAAGCTAAAACGCGCGATATAACAGAATTTCACGCGGGCTAAGCCGCGGGCGGAAAGCTACCCGAAACTGTCAAATATTCCTAATCAGTCTTGAGCCGTAATGCTTAGAGATAAAATTGAAAATCTAATAAAGAGATCTGACAGATAGTAATAGCTTGATCTGTTGTCGTCTGTACTTTAATAATAATAATAATAATTTAAAGGACAGCAAAGATCTCAATGATACACATTCAATCTTGTACTGTGGAGCTGTTGCGATATGTCGTGTGGCTCATGTCAAATTCCCAGACAATGACAGAGCCACACGACCAAAATCAGCTGTACCAGCTTGGCAGTGCAGGATTGAACGTCGTATCGGAGAGACTAGAGCACTCATTGGCAAGCTTATTAGCTTCAGGGAGGGCAATACACGCCCTAGAGTGATGCGCTTTGTGAGGCGGGCGTTCTCGGGGACTGATACTAGTACTCGAGACTATTTGTTCCGCGTCACAGAGCGCATCGACTTTTTTAAGCAGAAGATTTATGCATGGGCAAACCGTATTCGTCGGTACAGGCGAAGAGTTGAGCGGTATTCTCAGAATCGCAATTTCCAAAGCGATGAAAGGCGGGTCTATAGAGCTTGGGAGCGATCAGACCAAGGTGTCACTGACACGTGCCTACCGGATGATGATGCCACGTGTTCATTCTGGCGCAATATCTGGTCGGTGCCTGTCAGTCACACCGAAGGTAGTTGGACTCGGGTTGTTGAGCGAGCCTGCGATCCAGTACCAGAAATGGGGGCTATTACCATCTGCCCCCAAGATGTAGCTCGTGCAGTCCGTCCGTTGCCTAATTGGAAGTCTCCAGGGCCGGATGGGCTGCACAACTTTTGGATCAAATGGTTTTCCGGGTCGCACGCTCGCTTGGCATCTCAATTCCAGACTGCTTTAGAGTCTGGTTCGCTACCCCAGTTTCTAACAACTGGAGTAACCCACCTGCTCCATAAATCAGGTAGCACCGCGGAACCCAAAAATTATAGGCCGATCACGTGTTTACCGACGGTCTATAAAGTTCTTACATCCATTTTGAAATCTAAAATTAACACGCATATTGACAGCAACTTCATCATGTCTGTCTCTCAAAATGGATGTAGGAGCGGGTCCCGCGGTACTAAGGAGCTACTCCTCATTGATATGGCCATTAGCCAACAGGTTCGTCGTTCCCGAAAGGATCTGTCGACATGTTGGATAGATTATAAGAAGGCCTATGACTCAGTGCCACATACATGGCTCATGCGGGTGCTGGAGTTGTATAAAGTGGATGCAACTCTACTCACCTTCCTGATGACGTGTATGAGGACATGGAGGACAGTCCTTCGCTATCCAGGATGTCGAAATATTCAGAGGAATAGCGAACCGATAAGGATCGAGCGAGGTATATTTCAGGGCGATAGTTTGAGTCCACTTTGGTTTTGCTTAGCACTGAATCCTCTAAGCACACTATTAGAGGATTCAGGTCTAGGCTATCGGTTGAGGAGAGGTGGTCAGGTTATATCGCACCTCCTCTACATGGATGACCTGAAACTTTTTGCTCGCACCGATTCACAACTGAAGGAGCTACTGAAAATTACTGAAACTTTCAGTAGCTCCATCAGGATGGAATTTGGTGTGGACAAATGTGCAGTCATGCATGTAAAGCGAGGAGAGATTATGGAATCCGTGGGAACCCAACTCACGAGTTCCATAAACCTTAGAGCCGTCTCCGCATCCGAAACCTATAAGTATTTGGGTATGTCGGAAGCGTTGGGTATCAATGTTACTGACATGAAGCAATCGTTGAAGGAACGCTTCTTTGGCCGCCTGAAAAAAGTACTTAATAGTCTTCTATCAGGCGGAAACAAGGTGCGCGCTTTCAACGGTTGGGTCATGCCGGTATTGATGTACTCTTTCGGCATACTCAAATGGACTCAAACCGAACTCGACGCCCTGGATAGAAGAGTCCGTACACTACTGACTGCAAATCGATTGCATCACCCACGGTCATCAGTTATGAGGCTGTATATCCCGCGAAAATGTGGAGGTCGAGGCTTTTTAAACGCTAAGACACTCCACAATCGTGAGATATGCAGTCTCAGAGAATATTTCCTAACAACCGACGTGGGAATGCATCGAGATGTGGTCGCAGTTGACAAGGGCCTCACTCCGCTCTCCTTGGCGAAAGAGAACTGGCGCAAACCAGTAGTGCTTGACACCAATGATCGCATGGAGGTATGGAAGAGCAAGGAGCTTCACGGACGCTTTTTCAAAGCTCTACACGGGCCTGATGTAGACTTACAAGCGTCCGTGGCCTGGCTACGATTCGGTGACCTTTTTGGGGAAACCGAAGGTTTTGTATGTGCAATTATGGACGAAGTTATGATGACGAACAATTACCGGAGATTTATTGTGAAAGACGGCACAGTTGACATCTGTCGGGCATGTCACCGGTCTGGGGAATCAATAAGGCATATTATCTCCGGGTGTTCTCGTCTAGCTAACGGAGAGTACTTGCATAGACACAACCTTGTAGCCAGGATCATTCATCAGCAACTTGCTCTTAAATACAACCTTGTGGAATCGGAGGTGCCGTACTACAGGTATACGCCCGACCCAGTTCTCGAAAATGACCATATCACATTGTACTGGGATCGATCCATCATCACTGACAGGACTATTATTGCCAATAAGCCTGATATAGTGCTGGTGGATCGATCAGAGCGGCGTGCAATGATTGTTGACATAACCATCCCACATGATGAGAACCTCGTGAAAGCTGAGAAGGATAAACAAATCAAGTATCTTGATTTGGCTCACGAGGTTGTCGACATGTGGGAAGTGGATTCAGCAATTATTGTACCGATAGTCGTGACAGCCAATGGCTTAATAGCCAAGAGCCTCGACCAACACCTCAGGAGGCTCTCGTTAGGCAGCTGGATCAAGGGCTTGATTCAGAAAGCGGTACTGCTGGACACGGCTCGCATCGTCAGGAAGTTCCTCTCTCTGGAGCCCTGACCGCCGCTAGCTTGGACCCTGTTCCAGATACCGGTGGGCTACTATTTTTTTATATTTTTAAATGTTTTTTATATATATTTTTGTTATGTAGAAATATTTAAAAATATAATTTATAAGTGTATTTATTGAAATAAAGGAGATAATAATAATAATAAACGTTTATTTTTAAATAGGTAAATTTACTACATCGGCTGATTTTTTACCATCTGGATATACATAACAGGGCTAAAGGTTTACATACAGCTTTACACCCATTATACCCTAAAAAATAGTCAGCCGGTATAAGAAATTTGTCGTTCAGTAATCGCAATTGTAGATTAAGGAAACCGTCGTAATAGGGTTAAAAGTACCTATATCGATTAAAAAGTCTATTTATTAGGTCACTTTTTTAGGTAAAACCCGGCTCATTTTATGTTACCGCAACTAACATTTGGTAAGGTATTTCCAACATTTTACGGAACATAAGGGAAGGGTTTCCTCATTATACATTGTCATCGTAAAGATTCTTAGAATTCAGTTACCAAAAAAAAAAATATTACACAAGATTAGGACTTGGTACTCATCCTAACACGTGGTAAATCCGTTTCTTTTAAATCGAAATTCTACAAATGATTGGCATGTTTAAAGATAAAATGTCGGTTTTAATATAATATATAACGGCGCGTGACTGGTTAATTTTGAATATTGTGATCTGTTTTGTATCAATTGTCCGTAAATTACTCTACTATTTTTTAAAGTCGATTAATCGATCGGTATTCGGATAAATTATGATTTTTTTATTAAGAGAATGGTAACACCGACTGGAGTTGCGTTTGACATAGCGATCGACCGTTGGCGCGGGCATTCTTTGCCCAAGCTTCGATCGAGTGGGATGGTCATACTCAAACTCAGTGGCTCTTATCTGTTTTAATCTGAGATTATCATTGTAATCCCTTTATATTAAAGTGATCTAAGTTTCTGTACAATTAAAATAATAAGAATCGAACATCACACGATGGATGCTCATGCGAAAACAACTCCGGATGATGAGAAGACAACTCCGGAACTTCGGTCCCGTCTTCCTGACGGTTTCCCCCGTCATATGTATATTCATCATCATCCCAGCGTTAATAACAGTCGTATCCGAAGCCTTTTCAGCTTTGGAGTCTGGGGTCCGCTTTACCAGTCCAACTGCTGATATGGCTAAACTTCGACATTTTCCGTGAAGCGACTGCCATCTGACCTCCACAACCCGAAGGCGACATCGAAGCATTGCAGTTAGACCAATTGTTGGACTTTTGAGGGCTCCAACAACCCGTAACGACTGCCACTAGATGTTCGTATGGCAACCGGGACCAACGGCTTAACGTGCTTTCCGAGGCACGACCAGACCAGTGAAAATATTCATATTCATGCATACAAATACTTGCACTGTGCGGGGATCGAACCCGCGCCACCTTGCGCAACGGCCGCTTCCGCTACCGCTACGCCACGGAGGCTGTGAGAGGCCGTCATAAGTATATATATACATTTTAAAACGTTGTCCCACACTAGCAATTTCTCCAGTGTCGTGGGTGCGTTTACAAACATATAAACTCACACACACAAACAACCAGACCCAGAACAACTACTTGTAGGTCATACAAAGATTTGTTTCGTGCGGGTATCGAACCCGCGACACGCAGCGCAGCAGTCAACAGCTTAACCACCACGCCAACCATGCCGTCAGTGTGCCGCCGTGCCGTAGGTATATACATATCTGCAAATGGTTGACGTCCCCTGCATCGTGTCTTTACATTAGGGTTGTAACGGAGCTTCGCCTCCGCTTCCGTTACTGCGGAAGTTCCGCAAGAAATCGTATCTTCGCTTCCGCCTCCGCCTCCGCACAATTTTTTACGGAGTTATGACGGAGGTTTATTTACGTATTTATAAAATAAATAACGCATAAGCGAAATGGTCAAGAATCAACTAGTGCGAGGCGGGAATGCGGCAAACACAATTTGTTTCTCCTTAATTTTCATTAAAGGAAGGTAATATTTTTTTACCAAGTATACTATTATTAATGTATGTATTTAAAATAAAAATTTTGTTTTAATTAACCATAAATTTCATTTTTTTCTATATGTACTTTCACCTCCGCCTCCGCCTCCGTTAACCTCCGCATCCGCGGAGGTGAGACTCGTCGCCTCCGCATCCGCCTCCGCCTCCGCTAACAAGCCTCCGTTACAACCCTACTTTACATAATGAATGAGTAGTTCGAATCTGGTGACGTCACTTGGAAGAAGAATAATATAACGCTACAATTATGACGCGGGTAATGCAGCACGTGTCGATAAGCAATGAAATCACTGCTCTTTGAACTTAAATACAGAAGAGTTGTTAGGATCAATGTACAATGCGCCTGATTGTAACTTGTTATTGGCTCGAGGTTACGCCATTTCACGGTCAACACTCGAACACAAATTAAATTGGAAAAAGGAAGCTGAATGGCCAAACCAATTAAATTGTGTATAAATTATTAACTGAGACTACGGACTATTAAGAGAGAAGGAGGTTTAATACTAAGATTGTTCATATAATAGATAAGATTCATCGATATTGTTAGAACACTTAGTTTTACTTATACAGGAGTTGCAGTTCATGTAAACATACTGACAAGGACTAAGGTCTGGTAGAAACAGTATGCTCGACAGCCGATGGGAATTCGGACCCCACTTCCGGCGGCTGGCGCCCAAGCTGATGGGTGCAGCAGGCGCGCTGTCAACGTTGCTTCCCAACATGGGGGGCCCGAGCGCCGCCTGTAGGCGGTTATACGTGGGAATCGTGCGGTCCATGGCCCTGTATGGGGCCCCTGTGTGGGCGATGGACCTGACGGCCGGAACACTCGCCATTCTGCGCAAGCCGCAGAGGGCGATGGCCGTCAGGGTCGTCCGCGGGTATCGCACGATTTCCTACGAGGCGGCTTGCGTCCTGGCCGGATCCCCGCCCTGGGACCTAGAGGCGAAAGTACTCGCGTCATTATACCAATGGCGTGAGGAAGAGCGGACACGGGGCTCCAGTCCGGCGCAGCGGCAGATCGAGCTGCGCCGAGAGGAGCTCCGTCAGGTCCTGGTGGCGGACTGGCGGCAGAGGCTTATGCGCCCTACCGCCGGCCTCGCTACCGTCGAGGCGATCCGGCCAGTACTCGACGACTGGCTCGGGAGAAGGCACGGCTCCCTGTCGTTCAGGGTGACGCAGGTGCTGTCGGGGCACGGCTGCTTCGGCAAGTACCTGTGTCGCCTAGGCAGGGAGCCGGACGCTCGGTGCCACCACTGCGTCCAATGCGGGGAGGATACGGCGCAGCACACGCTCTCCGAGTGTATAGCTTGGGAGGAGCAGCGCCGTGTCCTCACAAATGAAGTAGGAGGCGACCTGACGCTGCCGGCAGTAGTGCGGAGGATGGCCGGCAGCGCAGAGTCGTGGGACGCGGTGGTGTCCTTCTGCGAGGACGTGATGTCGCAGAAGGAAGCTGCGGAACGGGAGAGGGAGATCTCAACTCCCTTCCCGGGCCGCAGAAGACGCACCGGGCGCCGAAGAAGGGCGGATAACGCCCTCTTCCGCCCCCCATGAATGGGTCCAGGGGCGAGGGACATGGGGAAGTCCCCGCCCCCTATTCGATGGACCCCGCGGCGGTGGCGCGCGCGAGTGTCAGCGTGCGCCTCTGAGGCGATGCACGGGGTAGCTTAACACCCCACTACCCCGTGCCGGAGACGAGGCCCGGACAGATCGGGCCAGGACGAGAGTGTGGGGCTGCGGAAGAATTTAGACTCCGCGGCCCCACGCGCGCTCGTGATAGAAGAGACACCGGGGTGGTTTTAGTCAGTAAAAGTCTGACAGACCCCGTCGCCCACCCTAGGGCGGCGGACATCCTATGAGGATTTCCACCCCGAAAAAAAAAAAAATGGTAGAAACAGTAAGTTACGTAATCTTTAATTGATCGGATACAGTCCATTTCATTTCCCTTTCTTTTTTTCTAGAATTTTGTGGAGCAATTGTGGCTAATAACAGCTCCTACTTACGACTTCTTGGTTACTACGATCTTCTTCTTTTTTCTTATAGGTTGTGGGTTCGTAGACTAGACGCTTCACTTTGTTTCTATAATTTTGTTATCACAGTTCTCAAAATGGTGATGGAAAACATCACGATTACACCGGACATAACAGATGACCCTTCGATGATCCTTGATGATGATCTTCGAGTCGCTAAACTTAAGTGGCAGTGGGCAGGGCACATTGCTCGTAGAACCGATGGCCGATGGGGCAGTAAGGTTCTGGAGTGGCGGCCACGTACTGGAAGACGCAGCATAGGAAAGCCCCCAACAAGGTGGACCGATGACCTGGTGAAGGTCGCGAGAAGCCGATGGATGCGGGCAGCACAAGATCGGTCAGCTTGGAAAGCCTTTTGGGGAGGCCTTTGTCCAGCAGTGGACAAAGACCTCTACTCGTGGATCTATAGACTGAAGAAGAAGAAAAAGAACAACAGATGACATCTACCAACTATCCCAACATCTATCTGCGTGATAGATTACACCCTCTCAAAGAAAGGAGACCACTACTCCAACAGTGGACCCATCTAGGCTGATTACATAGTGTATAGTGCATATTTTAATTAAAAAAAAAACCGTTCAAGTGCGTGTCGGACTCACGCACAAAGGGTTCCGTACCATTGAATTATGAAATTCAAGGATTTAAGTTATTTATATGAAAGATTACGCGGTAATAAGCGGTTTACGATTAACGAGGTATTAAAAAAAACTACTTACTAGATCTCGTTCAAAACAATTTTCGATGGTAGTTTTTATAGTAATGTACATCATTAGTTTTTTTCAGATTTTTTTATTTTAGAGGTGGGACCAACTTTTTTGCACTTTGGAAGCGTCTGTCATGCAAACTATTAGGTTTAGAAAAAAAAAATATTTTAGAAACCTCGATACCTATAATTTTTGAAAACCTATCCATAGATACTCCACACGTATGTATTTGATGAAAATAAAAAATGTTGAGTTTCTGTTCTAAGTATGCGGAGCCCCCAATATTTATTATTATTTTTGCACCAAAATTTTAACTCGGTTCACAGAATATTATAAGATATAGTTAATATAGTTTCGGAAAAAATATCTGTGACATACGGACGGACAGACGGACAAACGGGAAGACAGACATGACGAATCTATAAGGGTTCCGTTTTTTGCCATTTGGCTACGGAACCCTAAAAATGGACCGACAATTTCGATTTCGAACAGCCTTTTTTAATGGTGATGATCGGGTATCAGACCAGACAGATAAACTTTAGGACGGACAAAATTAGACACAGGGGCACATATGGAAGGCAACAGCTTGACAAAACAAAATACATAATTCATAAAGAATACTTATTGTAATTACCAACTCCTCGACACATATTGTCACAAGATGGCATAATGTAAGTAGGTAAGTTTATACAGCTGTAATGTAACGATGAATCATTCACAGGAACATACATCTAATCAAGCAAGTAGAACATATATTGACGGCATGAATTAGTCAGGAAGATAATTAGCCACGTCAAATCATGCTACATAGTTTGTAAGTAAGTCAGTTAAAATAATATGCATGACATTACGCCATTTTTTGTTTAATTTACCTTTGTTTACCTTTGGTTAATTATACTAAGTTTATAGCACCTCATGTTCACCTCAGTTGTTATTTTATTTGTGTTTGTGTTCTTTTTGTGCGTTGTGTTTGCGTCCAAAAATAAATGTATTTTCTTACCTTTCTTTTTTAACATATTATGATTTCGTATTCTTTATTTTCTAAACTTCTTGTAGGTGTGTTTCATATTAAACAAACTCTTCGTGTCTTAGTAACTAAGTTTTTACTGTATTCATTGTAGAATCAATACTATTGAGTGTCGTATCGATTTGACTAGAACAGACTAAACGTAGGACTTAAATCAACATTTAATCTCCTCAGGCGGCGGTCTGCGGTCGCGACATTGTCTCTGGAACAAAGGGTTCCGTAAAATGCTGAGGCAAAGTATAGAAAATCGCTTACTACTTTCTATACTTTGCGTCTCATTTTATTTTACAAAGTTGTCTATGGACTTTAAGTATTTTACAGTCGTCTTAAATTTCAATAATTAGATTTTTGTGAATTAGAGGAATAGTTAAGGGATTGCTCGTCTAATAGCAAGAGGGTGGGCCTAGTGCCGTTTTGAGGACAGTGGTGTTGTAATTAAATACAAAAAGTAATATGTCCACCTGAGCTCGAAATTAGGGCCGATTCCATTTGGCCACCAAACTTCAACTGTAAGTAGACCTCTGCCTAACTCTCCGGGGAAACCAGGCATAATCCATCCATACTATCCATACTTCCATACTTAATATTATAAATACGAAAGTAACTCTGTCTGTCTGTCGGTCTGTCTGTTACGCTTTCCCGCTTAAACCTCTCAACCGATTTTGATGAAATTTGGCACAGACAATCTTTAGACCCTGAGAAAGGACATAGGCTGCCTTTTATGGAAAAATAATGATGTTCCCGAGGGAAATCTAAAAAAGCTCAAAACAACCGAATTCAACGCGGGCGGAATGCTAGTGTTATATATATTTTTTTTTTCTTTAAATCTTGGTCCCCCAGCTAGACAAAAGAATAAAACAGTAAAGTATTTTACTCGTTTGGCCTTCAACAAAACTTCCTACCTTAGATAGTCGAAATTAGAGTACCTAGGTATTTTCCTAGAATTAGGATGTAGGTAGGTGATGTAGCTATTTGTCCGTATATATTTATTTATTTTATTTATTTATAGTGTCTACCATTTTACTCCTACTAGCAGCGTCCCGCGGTTTTACCCGCATATATTTCGATCCCGTGGGAATACGGGGATAAAACGCATTCAGTGTTTATCCTGATTATCCATACTTAATATTATAAATGCGAAAGTAACTCTGTCTGTCTGTCTGTCTGCTACGCTTTCCAGCTTAAACCTCTCAACCGATTTTGATAAAATTTGGCACAGACAATCTAGGCTACCCTTTATTGAAAAAAAATTGATATTCCCGAGGGAAATCTAAAAAGCGCGATATAACCGAATTCCACGCGGGCGGAAAGCTAGTACTCTATATGTGTGTGTGTTAAATCCTTGCAGGTGTTTTTACGTGAAAAAGTACATTATTTCCTTTTCCGAAATCCTACCATACGCCAATCCTACCATACCTTTAGTACGCAGGTGCGTAGGTAATAACTTATAGAAAATAAAATAGTTTAATTTGTTACAAAAATATGTGCAACAAAAAGATAAAAAACGAGCGGGAAACCGGTGGATGCGGGCAACATAAGCCCAGTCATTGTGGAAAGCCTTGGTGGACCTCTATAGGCTAAAGAAGAAGAAATAAAAATAAAAAAGCATATCACGAGCATAATACAGAACTAGTCGACAGATGTTTATATTGACGGAAGACTGTGACTAAAAGGTTTACACTCAGCATAATGCAGTGCTGCACCCAGTCAGATCTAATAATTGATACTATAGGTATAGAAGTATGGATAATAACTACGCCAAAACCATAAACCGAAATCGGAGGCAGCCAGAAAATTATGTCGTTTAACAGCAGTCGCTCAGCAATGATCCGCCATATTGGATGTTTGGTTTGATACTTGTTTTTTTTTTTTAACAAATTATAAACTAGCACTTGACCGCAATCCCGCCTGATGGTAAGCAGTGACGCAATCGTTGATGATAAAGCGCACTAGTTTATTAAGAGCCTTTTCACTCTAGCCTTGAAGACATTCAAATTGTAGTCCGACGGAAACACCGCCGCTGGCAAATTGTTCCAGTCCCTCGATGGACGCGGTATAAAGGAGGAGGCGAAACGCTTCTATGGATCTTAGTGGTGTTAACAACGTAAGGGTGGAAACTCGCCGTACGACGGGTCGTCCGATGGTGGCACGGAGATGGGCGAATTAAATCATGCAATTCCCTCGCACACTCCCCAAAATGCATCCTATAGAACACCGAAAGGTTGTTTCCTAGATTATAAGTTTAGATATGCTAATTAATTGTTATAATAAGGTACGATGGGGCTAACATATCCATAATGAGACAAAGCCCCGTAATAAAATGTAGATTTACAAAAAAAGATACTTACCACAATAATTACCACCTTTATCGAACGGATCGGCAATCGCATTATCACTCAAGAGGATGCTGCATTCTATTTCCTTGGTATAATGGCTTAGTACTCCAGACTCCAAAAGCTAAAAGGCTTCGGATGCAACTGGGATTAACGCTGGGATGATGATGAATGGCTTAGTACTCACAACTAAGGGGAGGGGTGACCTATTGGAAAGGTAAACTCTTGAAATTTCTTTGATACAATTCTAATCGAACTTTAGCTTAACTTTCACGAAATTAAAATAACAAAATAATCAGCTGTAAAAAAAATGGGGCTTCGATAAATATTTCCATTGTATAATTTATTTTTCTCTCTAAAAAATAAAAAAAAATACATATAGTACAGAGTTGGACAACGTTTTAATATTCTGGCCTGTATTGCAAGACACAACTTTCATAAGATTACATTTAATTTTACTATATTTCCGCCCGCGGCTTCACTCGCGTGGAGAACGGTTATATCGCGCTTTTTAGATTCCCCTCGGGAATATAATTTTTTTCCGGGATAAATAGTACCCTATTATTTTTACTTGACTTTGACTTTTAATTTTACGTTTGAAAATTTTCAAAGCAATCGGTTCAGTAGTTACGGCGTGAAAGCGGAACAAACAAACAAACTCACTTTCCGATTTATTATATTAGTAAGGATGTATCTATCTACTGACAAGCAAAAAAAATAAAAAAAAGGTGGCTCGAATGGCAAGTAAAAGAAAAGTACTTACCTAATGCTTGCTATTGTCATGGTTTTCATGATTTTGATTCCCGCTCAGCTTTGGTGTCATTTCTACAAACAACCAACTCAGCAGCTATCGCAGTATACTGTTGAACGTAAGCCCCTTCTTAATATCTTCAATAATCCCTTCCTAATCTTCTTAATCTGCCCCACAACACATGCAGGGTAATTGCGTAACAGACTATCAGAAGCAATGGGTTTAATTTTGACAGTTCAACAACATTCATTGCATTATTTACCTTGTTGTGGTGACACATTTTGGGAACATAGGGAGCAATGGACTAGCAATATTGCTATTTTGAAGCATATGCTTCAAAATTATATCAGTTGATAATAATAGTGAGCTGTCCAATTTTGGTACAGGTCCTCCACCTGCCGCATCCAGTCTATTACAACTATCTTCCTTAGGTCGTCCGTCCATGTAGCTTTAGGTCGTCTGATCGTCTCACATTAGACTTGCTTATACGCCAACTCCACTCGAATACATACTTATGACAAATAGGCAAATTCTAACACTTGTCTCTCTGTATGTTTGTTCCGAATACACTCCGAAAGGGTTGGACCGATCTAAACGGCATTGAGTTCTGGCAAACAGCGGATGCATATAGAAGTAACATAGCTAAAAGATATTTAATTGTTGAAGTATGCAGCCAAAATATTAGCATTTTTCATTCTAAATTTGAATTAATGAATGGGTAACTGGTTTCTAGTGCCTTCAACATATTTTGAATGAAGCATAGCTTGATTTTATTTTAGAAAAGGAAAGAAAACCAAAATCATGCGAACGAAATCGCGGGTAGCATAGCATAGCTAGTTCATCAATAAATGTCTGAAGGAACTGAAGCTGAACTGTACTTTTGACGAGGGCAGAAAATCTATACTAATATATAAAGCTGAAGAGTTTGTTTGTTTGTTTGTTTGAACGCGCTAATCTCAGGAAGTGCTGATCCGATTTGAAAATTCTTTTTGCGTTGGATAGCCCATTAATCCAGGAAGCCTTTAGGCTATATGTATAATATCACGCTGCGACCAACAGGAGCGGAGCATAAAATGTTGAAATAACTAACTCCACGCGAACGAAGTCGCTGCCGTCAGCTAGTCATGTTATAAACGAAAAACAGGAACAGGTTAACGCCAGTTTATTATACAGAAATTATACTTGACGATTTTTTCACAATACAACTCTGAAAACTTAGTCACTATTTCAATCATATATGTTTGGTTTAAATAGATTTGGAAACAACAGTATCAACTTTGTAAGACGTACGAAATTATCATAATTTACATCACCGTAAATAAGCGTGTTATATCCTAAATTTGCTTCTATTGTGGGCACCGCTGCAAATTACAAGGATACGTTCAAAACATGTAAGTACGTAATTACTACGCAATTCGAATTGGTTGTCTCTATGGAAGCATCGATCGATTTGAAGCGTAAGACAAATAAAAATTCTGTCTCACTGAATACACACGTAATTATAGTTTGTCAGCAAATAACTTAGTAATAATACATTACAGTATTGAATTCTATAACAATTTATAAAGCAATAAAATAGGAATCCATTATTATGGTGTCTTTAATTCATGGACTAGACTTTACGTTACGACCTTACGTTTATGCGTGCAGTAGCCGTTACTTCAATAAAAAAAAAAAAAACGTTTTAAAATTCGAACTCAAACCATACCAGTCAGACTCAGTCGGTTATATTTCTAATGTTTATATGTCTATGGAGAAGACAGGCAAAAAAACTCCAAGCACACTTGTTCAAGATATTTCAAAATGCTAGCTACATTGTTGCTTCTCTTCTATATTCTTTTACATTCTTCTTTATGTTGCTATATGTGAGATACAAGAAAAATATAAGTAAATGAAGGATTTATTCAAAATATAAAAAAAAAATAAGCGCTGAGAGTTATTTATTATACTTAATCAAGCGTTCTCTGCGATATTCAACACGTAACGCGTTGAAAATATATCTCAATTAGCCGCAGCAAGGACCTTTACGTTAATTCACTAATAAGATTAAGTATTTATTTGTCCTAAATGCACTGTCATATTATAGAATACCCGACCTACATTATGATTAATTATGAAGCAAAATTATGCTCATTCCCTTATATCTTAAGTCTGGTTTCTGCTAAACAATCGTTAAATCTGCATTTTATTAACCGACTCTAAAAGTAAACAGAGTTAAATAATATTTACTCGAAATATTCAGATATTTAACCTTGCGGTAAGAATTTATCTGTTTAATGTTCGGCTGGTCATCTTTCAATATTTTCTGAGGCCAGAGGTGTGAGTGAGTATTTGCATCTGAATTTTTGTTTGAATTATTATAAGCACAAAGGTAATGTTTACCAGCTGCGATTTATTTTTGTTACACACTGGCCCAGGTTGGAAAATTCATCAGTCTGGTTTTATGATGCTCTGAGATGAGCTCTGTTGGATTGTCAGTCAGTGCTTTATTCAAAACTGGGGGTAGAAAATCCAATACGCGATAAAATTCCGTCCCGATATTTATATGACCGGTGAAGCGCCCAGCGTGGGTTTAGGTACCAAAATAATTATGTATTATATGTACTATTATACAATATGTAAAGAAAACCCTGTCCGACCTATAAGGATAATAAAGGCTAGGCGATCTATAAGGATAATAAACACATAACCAAATAAAATATGGAATATTACGTAATCATTACACTAACAATACTAATGAATTTTGAAATAATCTTTTTATTTTCGCGAATTAATTCCAACTTACCCAAAATTTGGTAATTTTTTAATAAGTGACAACATCATTTTTGACGGTGTTATTATGACTATTATGAGCGAATGCCCTGCCCCCTTTCGCCCGCACATGTATTAATTTACCTCCTTTTGCGAAATAATATTTATTTTTTTACTGGTTTTTTTTTAAGTTATCGATACCTAACAATACCTTGACGGATCGGACAGGGTTTTCTTTACATGTTGTATATTGTATGTACTATTATGTCTTGTGTATATTATTTTTCGGGGTCGCTCACTCATGAGTGTAAGGTATTTCTGTTGTAAGTCAGTGACATTCGTTTTTTTTATTATGTGTATACTTTGATTATTTTTCTTTGTATGTATACTAAAATAAAGTTAATTTTTTTTATTATATTTTAGTATTTTCCCCTCTAATAATCTAATTAATACGGGCTAGAAAATCAGGAAAGTCCTCCTCAGACCTATTCGCAGAATACACTGTTTAGTCTGCAAAAGCTAAATATTTAATTTTCAGCGTTTGTGCTACCTACGTAGGTACTAGGATCAGTTAGTATGTCTATCTTCTTCTTTACAAGTTGCTGAAACTTTTATATTCATTGTAGATGGCCACGTTAATAGATAATAGGCAGACCCTATTATTTAGAAAGGCGTCCATCCTCCAAAAATACAGGCCTATGGAAAAAATTAAATTATAGAATTCCATTATTTTTCAATTTCAATTCCATCCCAATGAAAAATCTAAAAACTTATTCCCCTTATTCATAAATGTTGTTTATTAGCTATTCTTTAACCATACATTTTTGACCTTTTAACGTTACTTTAATCGTCGCTTATGAATAAACACCACAGTGTTTAATGGGTTTATTCATAAACGATGATTAAAGTTAAGTGACGTGCAAATGCAAACGTCTAAAATCACTAGTTAACTTTAAATAATGTTTATGAATAAGGGGTAATAAGATTACTTTTATGTGTGTCTGCTCGGCTGTTACAGCCATTTTGCTAAAAAAAAAAAACGATTATGTTTTTTTTTTATAATTTTTTATTTTTATTAGTTATAAACAAGTGCTTGACCGCAATCCCGCCTGATTGTAAGCAGTGCCACAATCGTTGATGATAAAGCGCACCATAGTTAGTTTATAATGTAGGTTTCGATATGTTTTTTTTTTAATGCTCCGCCCCTATTGTTCGCAGCGCGATGTTATATAGCCTTCCTGGATTAATGGGCTATCCAACACAAAAATATTTTTTTCTAATTGGACCAGTAGTTCTTGAGATTAGCGCGTTCAAACAAACAAATAGCTTCAGCTTATATATTAGTATAGATAGATACATATTAATTTCTGTGACCCGGACTAAGACGTGCCATGTAGGTAAATAAATTAATAAAAGTAGGTGGATTTTGCTGATTTTTAAAAAAAACTAGCGATGTTTTAGCACAGCGCATTCGACAATCCATATGTGACATGGAATTAGTGTTAAACAAATATTGAAGCGTGCACGAAGTCTCTAAACCTCATTTCATGAGTGTTTATTTACTAATCGTGCCTGATTATTAAGTGAAACTGGGTTATGGGTCGTTACTAATATCAGAACTTGGCAGGTGTGTTACGTAGGTGGGGTACCGTAGAATTGGAAGGACCCGGTACCCCGGAAAGGCAGATACGAACGCTTAGTTGGTTTTTTGGCCGGTAGGTACATAACACACCTTTTTTTTCCGAAGTTGGAAAAATCCTCGTGGACTATCCTCCGTTCGGGACGCGGAGGGGTGTACCTACCTATGCTTATCTAGTGGATGAAGATTTTTAAACTAATGGTTGTTCTTTTGTAAATTTTCATATTTTCAAACAAAACATGTATTCTGTGTTTAAAATTTCGTTTTCGGAAATGTAAACAAATACTTATGTTTATTTGGAAAATTAATTTTCAACGGGGGCTACATATTTCATGCTTTTAGAGCTTCGGATTTTTGTAATCGATCGGCGCTTTGGGGGCTTTTGATTGCAACGGGATTCATTGACAGACATCGCAATATAAGTAGGTATTGTCATCGCAATATATTGTGTCTGTCAGTGAATTTTTTTGTCAAATAATTAGGAATTCTGTTTCATAAACTTTAAAAAGAAATAAGATCAATTCGAAACAAGGATGACGAGACTAGATTTCTCTTTAGATTCAGATTTTTTTTTTATATTTAAATAAAATCTGTTTGAAATTTAAAGTACTAAACAAAGCATAACGTAACACAAAAACTTAATATTTATGTCGGAGATCGTCGGTATAATTTTAATAGAGGTTTTTTTTTTTTTTTATTAGTTATAAACTAGTGCTTGACTGCAATCCCGCCTGATGGTAAGCAGTGATGCAATCGTTGATGGTAAAACGAACTAGCTTATTAAGCCTGTTCACTCAAAAAAACTGAGTGAATAGGAAGGAAGACGGCGGTTGAGCGGCGGGCGGCGGACGGTTGCTGATTTGGTTCACGTAGTAGGGGGGCAAACGCTTGTGACGTTATTTTGTGATGGCGGCACATGGACAGGGTTGGTTTGGAAAGTGGAGACTGTCGAACATTCACTTTGCATCGGGACGCGGATCGGGGCACTTCTCCGAAACGAAACGGTCGGTTTGCCTATTCAAATTGTTATTATGAAGATTGGAGGGTATATCTACACGTCGGCTTCAATTCAAAACTCACCTACGAAATGGAACCTGTACCACCACACCAGGATGCTGATGACCCTACCGCTTCGCCGTCGCTGTCTGCGATATATATTAAACCTGACTTTATATTGCCACTTTTGTATTTTGAACTTAACTCCTGTCGGAATAAAGTTTGAAATACAGAAACTGGCTGAAAGGTACTTCTTCAAAGTTAGAACTCGTTATATAAAAAAGACGGCTATTGTTTATTGCCCACGCACGTATATGGTAGACGACGTATTCACGTATATACACGTTATTATATTGAAGTAATGTTTACAAAAATCAAAATAACTTGCCCCTTTATTCATAAACGTTGTTTAAAGTGTTTAAAACATCAACGTTCAACGTGCAAACGTCAAAAATTTATGGTTAAACCTAATGTATAACCATACATTTTTGATGTTGTCAAATCACTTAACTTTAATCACCGTTTTTTGAATAAACACAATGGTATTTAATGGGTTAATAAAAATAATCACTAGTTAACTTTAAGCAACATTTATGAATAGAGAGAGGGGTTAGACTCTAGTGTTAGTACTTACATCTACCAGAGAAACAACACAAACTATTCGTCAATATGTCACATTAGCATGTAGGCGTATCCAATGTTCCAGTATGGGGCTGTCCAACCTATCAGCTATAGTTTTCACATAACATACATTGATATAATCGTATCTAATAAAGTCTAGGATATATCACCTCAAATTTTAGTATAAAACCCACATATGTAGGTTGTAGATCATTGTAAATAATATTATTCTGTATATGGATGTACAAGTACATACTAAAAATTGATTTTATGATCTAAAATAAGTAAATTATTATTGTAACAAAGGCGAATCTATTCTTAGTAACCGGACACAAATCCATATATCTGGGAAAATTCATAAATATTTTGCCATCCATTAAAAATAGCATTTTCTGAACACTTAGTTTCATCATCATCATCAGTTCGGCCGAAAGACGTTCACTGCTCGGCATAGGCCTCCCGTAAGGATCTCCATGACGACGGGTCCAGCGCCTCTCGCATCCAGCGGTTTCCCGTCACCTTCACCAGGTCGTCGGTCCACCATGTCGGGGGCCTACCCACGCTACGTCTTCCGGTGCGTGGTCACCACTCGAGAACTCGTGGTAGGCCATAACATCGGCTGCCGGCAGAAGTTACCACCCACCAGACAAAGTCTTGCCGCCAAGCAATTCGTTGTGTTCCGGCATGATGTCTGGTGAAGCCTTACGAAGGACGGGTCTAAGCAGTTGTGTTGCGATGTGTGTCGGGTACGATGCGTCAAATGCTGTTGTGTCGGGAGTTTGGTCGTGGAGGGTCTCCACATCAATCTCCCTCTGGCGCAGCTTCGTTGGTCGTGTTGTTGGGTTTAACATTGCACCACCTCGCTCAACTGCCGTCTTCCTTCTATTGTGATTAATGGGATTAATAAACTAGCGCGCTTTACCATCAACGATTGCATCACTGCTTATCATCAGGCGGGATTGTAGTCAAGCGCTAGTTTATAATTATTAAAAAAAAAAACTCGTCGGCGAAACATTTTAATTAACAATAATAAAGTTTCTTAGTCAAAACAGTACTTTACAATTTTTTATTCTAGTCAACATTACTAGTTCATTAGTAGTACATTATTTTAGCTAGACTCAGAGAAAGTATTTTGTCAGTGAACTCCACACTAGATCGAACCTGTCTCGTGGTCTTGTTAGATGGTATTACCATGTTCCATAACTATTCATTCTTCATTACTGATTCTTACATTAACAGCATCCTCCTTTAAAACCCTTCGCGCCTGCACTTACGAACTCCCTTTAGATAGGGCTATAAGGTTTTGTATGTAGTAGTAAGGTTTTTTCCGGACAGTAAGTTGCCCAGTGATCTTACCTTGCTGTGTCCATATGTGTTCCATTTATCTTCAGCCGTTATTACTGTGTAATGTGGTGTAAAATTGTGGCGGACGGACCTTTGGGGATCTTATGAATGATTGTGGTCTCCAGTTATGCCTGTCCTATCTATACGCGGATATGGCATAGAATAAAGATATGATTGATACGAATTCTGCATCCAGAGGCAATCGTGTAAGAATGGACGATCAATGATCTCTTAATTATCGATTTCGATAAGTTTCGGAATCAACTAACAATATGACGTCATTATGACTTTTTCTACTGACGGGTTTTATAATAATGGCAATATGGCAATGTCATTCTATCGCCATTCCATTAAGAGATGACTGATCGATCATTGATCGGTCATTATGAATATGGCAGATTACGAACGTTTAGCACAATGATAATGGAATGGCCATGGAATCGCGTTGTAATGACAAATTTATAAAAATGGCTAGGACCGCTGATGACTTGTTCAATAGTGTTTAGTTGTTAGGTAACTTAACTGAACAGTTGTTTCTTTTATTAACACTTTTTCTATAGGTTTTATATGTATAATTACCACATTTTTTTATTTTGTTTAGTGTAGAAAGTGGTAGCTAAGCCTACTCATTTCAATTTACATAAATTGAACGATTGTGACCTTGTTTGATTAGAAACCACAAAAGAAATACCTAGTAAATTCGATCTTTCTCTGTTACCGTTAATTGGTGTTTTAATTAATAAATAAATTTAAAAACATAAAAGAGAGAGTGTGGGATATATGAATAATTGTAGGAGTACTAGACAGGTCTACAGTACACCCATAATTCACCTATTTAATAACTGGCCCTCCATTACTTAGGAGACTAAACTAAAACATAACCTAATGCCATCATCCGGCACAAACCACGAATCATCATCATCATCATCTCAGCGTTAATCCCAGTCGCATCCGAAGCTTTTTTCAGCTTTAGAGTCTAGGGTCCGTTTTACCAGTCTAACTGCTGATTTGGGCGAAACTTCGACATTTTCCGTGAAGCGATTGCCGTCTGACCTCCACAACCTGAAGGCGATATCGAAGCATTGCAGTTAGACCAATTGTTGGACTTATGAGGGCTCCAACAACCTGTAACGACTGCCACTAGATGTTCGTACGACACTAGCTGTGGGATCAGCAAATAAAATTACCATAACCCTATAATACAATGATACTTATTACAATGAACGCTACTGTCGGTACTCAGTAATTTCCTCTTTAATGCCCATTCATCGTTAATTCGTACTCTGTAGCTTGAAATTATAAAATGAATTGGTCAAATCACTAATGTAGGATATACGGAATAGTCGGATTTCCGCCTTTAGACAAACAGCAGATAAGCCATCTGCTGTTTGATATTCATTCGTAGTTTGTAGATAAAACCATCTTTAATTTTTCCAATTGATTCATTAACTGTTCTTCGTATTTGATGATTGTGAATGATGTACTCGTAAATCTACTCTGATAGTCATCACTCTTCTACGAAGGATTGCTTTTTGTTAACTCATTTCGTTTTTATTTATGTGTAGTCATGTATGTCAACAGTCAACTGGCATTTGGACCTCCTCAGAAAATGGCTATTGACGCCACGCATTGCAAACAATGCTAACTACTTAATATTCTGCTACCATTGCAAAAAATAGCTTACTTATGCTCAGCAACTCATACATATGAGACTATTATACGCTGTCATAGTAAATATAATCACCAAACATTTATTACAACATTTACCTAACCTAATAGAGATAAGGTACGGACGACAGCAGGTCAAGCTACCTGACACTGTGAAATATTCCCAATCAACCTTGAGCCCTAATAATTTAGTGAGAAAGTAAGAAAATCTAATAAATAAATCTGACAGATTGTAGTAGCTTGATGTGCTGTCTGTACAAATCAGTACTGCAGCAACAATGTAATATTTATAATACTTGCATCTATAGGTATATATAAAATTATATTCTACTATGTAACCATTATCTTTAACGCCAGCCCTGTGCTCACTAAATACAAACGTTACAGAATTAGCACCGATTCAGCAATTATTAAGTTTACATGCGTTACATGCGTGTACATTCTCTTTCGATCCCAGAGTAGGCAGGAATGGAGAGCTAAAAGACAAGTGTTGTTCCGAAATAGCCTAAGAAACATACAGGCAGTCCTCGACTTACGTCGTTTCGATTTACGTCATTTTAAATTACGTCGAACAATGTTTTGATACTATTTCTGAAACATACGTTACTTGTTTCGATTTCCGGCATAGGGGAATTCACTTGTCGCAAGGTCCGTGGGGCCGGCCACTAAGCATTTACTTTTATTATTAAAGTACATATTATGTAGGTATATCCTTTGTTATAAACAAAGTTTTTTTTTTATCGGTGTGGATCTTAACCCTTTAGTTTTACATGTAAACATATGAAAAAATTTGTCGCGACTTATGTGCTCTGTTTCGAGAACCTAACATGAGGACTGTCGAAGGCAAGTAGCCTTTAAACCAAGTCATAAAGTCATCATCATCAGCCCAGCCTTTTTCCAACTACATATATTATATAGTCGGCATCCAGTCTGACCGGATGCAGTTCAATAACAGTATTTTCCATATAGCTAGTAGTTACTGCTTATCTGACCTAAACATCCTATTTGCTGGCTAATCCAATACCCCTTGGTAAGACCATGTCGAAAAGTCTGCCAAAAAGTAGTCATATTATTATCATCGTCACCATATTACGTATACCATTAATGTCTTATTTATTGCAAACTACACTAAACTAAACTACTAACATTCATGGCGCATTTCATGGCATATTACTACTCGTATGCATAATCTACATTCTACGCTAATTAAACTATGCGCTTACTCTGTAACTATTAATTTACTCACTACTCTGAGACTACAACTAGGGCCTCTGTATTTCTTGAGCAAGTCGGAAGTGTTATAGCACACAATACAAATAAACACGCGCTATTAAAACATTCGTTGTGTCTGTATGTAACTCAAGGTCTAGTTTATGTGTTAATTGCCATTATTAATTATCATTTTTAAGACCTCCATATTTTTTGTAGGCCTAATTGGTCAGCTTGGCTTGATCCAGTTTGGGTAATGAAGCAAATGGGTTTTCCTGATATAATTATAATGATGCCCGGTAATTAAGAAACTTATTCATTTTGCTGGAAACTACATATATAGTTGCATGTTACTTCGTAGAAATATTGGGATTGATCCAGTTTGAGTGATGTAGCAATGGGTTTTTTCTAATACAATTGGAATAATGCCCGGTAATACAATGACCTGTGTGAGTGTTTGCCCATGAGACATTGCCGCCTACTCCTTCGATGAAAACGTGCAAAGAAAGGTGCTCAACTATGAAAAGATTATTGTGAAAGATTACCTTTAAAGGAGCTATCTTTTAACTTAGCTAGTCATTTCAGTATAAAAAATTCTAAAAATGATATTAATCATTATAATGACAACCCGGCTTGCACCTGGACTATATCATTGACTGGGCTGACGGTTTATTCATGTGAAATGGTACTATATTTATCTTTAGGCTCGCACAAGATTTTTCGTACTGAGTTATTTATATTTTTGATTGATTTTATTGAAAAATGTTACTTTTAAATATTCATTTTTACTATATTTTATTTCCTGTGTGTAAAGAACATATTTTTCTTCCTTTCATTAATTCCCGCATGGAACATTTTTTTTTTTCTTTTGGGATATTTTTTATTGCTTAATGTTTCATATGTCTCTCCTTTAGGATAACATAAATATATTTTAACTATATTTATTTCAGACAATGTCTATATTAAATAGAATAATAGCTATCAACACAATAATGTTAATTCTAGTTTCACATCAAAGACTTTGTTTCTCATAATTGTAACAAGAAACTGAAATAAACAAAAGTTTCGTGTTTCTATTACACATAAATAATTCTTTCGGTAAAATTGTATATTTGCCCTAAATTGAAGGTAGTAAGTTATAAACCGACACATCCGGGTTTGGTCAGAATATAAATGTTTACTGTGCATATTTTGGTAAGGGATTAAACCGGGGACCCTTTAGGTAACGCTGTTCACCCGTAATCCGTATTAAGTCGGAGTTACTGGAATTACAGTGAGAGACCTTAGATTTGCGTTTATTTTTTAATGCATAGTATGCAGATAACTTGAACTACACGGTTTCAGAATAAGTAAGAGTAAATGTACCTAAATATGCTTTTCAAACATAATATAAATAGGCACCTAGGTATCTAGTTTTATTTAGGGTTAATTCTCCTGCCGATATACCAATTTATTTAGAATCGGCGCAACATGGCTTCTTCTTCCAACTTTCCCTATTAGTTGTCATCTCGGTATTCAGTCCCTTTCTGATTTTTCATGATCTTGACAACTTTGTTCAAGAAACAATTTTCAAATTTTGACAGTCAACCGTCAATTTGCTCCTCAAATAAAAGTTATCTAGCATTAGAAAAATCATTCGCTTATGAGTGGAATTCTCTTTATTTAATTTATTTGAGAATGATCATTTGTTAAGTAAGCTTTATCGTGCAGGGTAAAGTGGAGAACAATACACAGACGTTCACTCATGAGGTGGACTGGCAGCGGAGGAACCGTTATATAAGAGCACCAAAAAAAAAATTATAAAAAAACGCATGAGGTTGGAAGACCTCCGGCAAGCACGAAGTTAAAATAAAAATCCAAGCTAAAATCCAATATTTTAAAATCATCGCAGTAGCCATCTTAAATACTTCTACCGCAAGCTCCGTTAAAGAATTTTGTTCCAGAAGCATTAGCTACGATCCTATTGGGGGTAGTCAGGTTGGTTTTTGATATTCATCTTCATATTTCCAAATCGATTCAAAATTCATTGAGAGTTTATCGAAATTGTGAATTATGTTTCTTCTAGACTTTACCTAAATGACAGGATACGGATCTATGACTATTTTATTAGGTTACTAGCTTTCCACCCGCGGCTTCGCCCGCGTGGAGTTCGGTTATACCGCGCTTTTTAGATTTCCCTCGGGAACATCAAGTTTTTCCGGGATAAAAAGTAGCCTATGTTCTTTCTCAAGGTCTAAAGATTGTCTGTGCCAAAGTTCATCAAAATCGGTTGAGAGGTTTAAGCGGGAAAGCGTAACAGACAGACAGACAAACAGACAGACAGACAGAGTTACTTTCGCATTTATAATATTAGTATGGATTAAGATAATACAATGACGTTTAATTTACTATAGGTTAACTTACTTTTAAGTGTTTATTTTGCTTATTATCCTCATTCTTTTATCACATTATTTTTACTCTTATAAACAAATCAAATTAATAAATTACAGTTAATTTCGCCTTATTATATTTTATACGTACACTCTCAATTATGCCAACGAGCTGGGTCCCAATTTCATAACTTGTCCGAGTTCCCTGGGAATGAATAGAAATTTCAGGCAGCTAACAAAGTGTTCTCATTCGACTAATGAATTGCTATCACATAAATCGTCTCAACATCGAAACCAATAATCCCGTAAATACAAACTGTGGATGTTATTCCTGAAAAGGTTAAGTAGACGCCGGCAGTTTTCACATTTTTGGGTGATTAAAATATTTCTTACTAGCGGCCGCCAGCGACTTCGTTCGCGTGGTTTAGTTATGCTCCGCTCCTATTAGTCACAGCGTGATGTTATATAGCCTATAGCCTTCCTGGATTAATGGGCTATCCAACGCAAAAAGAATTTTTCAAATCGGAACAGTAGTTCCTGAGATTAGCGCGCACAAACAAACAAACAAACAAACTCTTCAGCTTTATATATTAGTGTAGATTAGAATATTGTGAAAATTTTATTTAACCGGAATTTAGGAATTTATTTATAAATAATGATTAATGTTAAGTGACTTTTAAACGTTAAATCTATGAATATCTAAATTTTCCTGTGTAACTGTGTTACATTTTACGTTTGCTATTTCCCTTATCATGTAAATGATTTACAAAAAAATGTATTGAATAATATAATGTATAAATAATATTATTACTGTTTAATAATATTATTCTCGTTTATTAACATTTAATGTCATCTCGGTGAGTCATTCAGGTTTTTGCAAATTATTTAACGCCTGATTCTATAAATACAGCTGAATCAATCTGCCTAAACGTTCTGAGCCAAGTTGGGATGGACTTCTGGTTTTTCTAGTTTAAGCAGATGTAGATGAATACTCATATTTTACATAGACCTACTGCGTATCTGACCACTACCACTCAGTTTTTCAGTAATATCCCCCTTGATGAACATGGTTTCTCAGATTTCTGGTCTTCTGACGACCGGTAACGACTGTAAAAGATCTAATAATGCTTTCACGTCACGTTTCCACAGACTAACCTTGGCAATCGATCTGTATGCCTTGTATAACTAGGAAGAAAGAAGAAAGGAAATCTGTTTCTTTGCGGTAAACATGACGCAAAAGTTTACAAAAACACAAAAAATTGTTGAGGGAAATATGCGTCACATTCACGCAAAACGGCTGTCGCTCAGCATAATGCTGCGACCCCATTGAAAACAGAGCCTAACTCAACAACAAACTCCAGCCTTATTAATAATATTTCACGGAAAATCTTAGCCTAACATAAAAAAATAATCTAAAATCTACTCTAAATTTGTGGTAATTAAATACAGATTACCAAGACAGACACAATAAAAAGACATGCTATTAAATGAAGATAAGCAGGTGACTCATTCTTAAACATTCATAGGTACCAACCTCTGCATCATGATTAGTAAAGCCAGTGATCTCACGAGCGGTGACCACATTGATCCTTATCAAAAATCAATACAAATGGTTTCTCCAGTCATTCGTGACTTTGTGATCGTCAAAAATACAATCTGTAGCTATTTATGGTAAATGTGGTTAGGTACGGCAAATTAGCCATATATATTTCTACTAGCGGCCGCCAGCGACTTCGTTCGCGTGGAGTTAGTTATGTTCCGCTCCTATTGGTCGCAGCTCGATGTTATATAGCCTAAAGCCTTCCTGAATTAATGGGCTATCCAACACAAAAATAATTTTTCAAATCGGACCAGTAGTTCCTGAGATTAGCGCGTTCAAACACAAACACACAAACAAACCCTTCAGCTTTATATATTAGTATAGATTAATAAACCTAAGGCTTCGTTGTTACAACAATGTAAAAAGCGGAAAAATATGAGTTGAACAAAATGTAAAAGTGAACTTTACTGTATTCACATTGTACTCTGAAAACGTCAGGAAAATCTCCAGTTCTCCGCCAACAGCGATAATGTAAAACATGATATCAAGTATTCAACTACAGCTAAAGCTTCAACGGCAGAGTCTACTGCAAGCAACACGTCGGCGACTACCACCGACAGAGCCCCACGGCGGCTCACGCACCATACGCGTCCTTTCAGCACCGTACTCAAATAAGGGGGTCGGGTCGTTGTCAACGCCTGCAGTTAGTTACCTCTGTCGTTGACACGTGCCACTCATATGAATGAACGTGTACAGATGTCTATAACGCCATATGCTTCAATGCGTCATACTGACGTCACGCAATTCTTGCTTCTCACAAGGAGAGTTTACTGTGCAACTTGTATGCATTAAAATTCCCGACATGTACAACAAACAAAGCATTTTAATGCACTATACCAACTTTACTTGTTACAGCCACTCTTATCGAGTGAATGCAATAGAGAATTCAGAAAATGTCGCTGAAAACCAGCTCTGGGCTCGGTTTTGCATAGGATAGCAGCATAATGCTGAGCGACAGCTGTTTTGCGTGGATGTGACCCATGTTCCCTCAACCGCTTCTTATTTTTTGCAAATAAACGTTTTTTTTTATTTCTTACTTTTCTAAAATCAAAACGTATTCAACCGAATTGTCTAACAGAAGCAAAAGGAAAGCTACTGTTGCAGTGCGGGTCATAAAAAACGAACGCATCACTGGAGATTCGGTATCTCTTTTTCATTCGTGATGTGATGAACAAAAGAGAAAATCCAGATACGTTTTGAAGGTCTGTCTTTTCTGTCAATTATGGAACGTGTAACAATGAAAGATACTTTGTTTTTTTTTTGTTCATGTATAAAAATTAAGCCATTAATTTTTATATTTTTAAACTTTTTGATTGTAAGTAGGTATACCTGTATGCCTGTATGCCTGTATGCCTGTATGTACCTGTATGTATGTATGCTGTTTTATGTCTCCTAAATACAATCAAAGACATTTGTGAATCGAATAGACGTATTTTTTTTATTTTTTAACCGACTTCAAAAGAAGGAGGTTACTCAATTCGACTTACTTTTTTAGGGTTTTTATGTTTTTTCGCGTATAACTTCGTCGTTTATGAACCAATTTCGATGATCCTTTTTTTCTCCTTCAAGGTGGTCCGTCCTATGATCTACAAAAAAAAAAAACAATCGACTTCCAAAAAAAGAACACTACACAGTGAAAAGTAACTAATTTCGGAAGTCGGTAGCAAAAACGAATTTACAAAAACCAAAGTCACCATGACCATGATATGTATATTCGTTTTTGCCATCGACTTCCGAAATTAGTTATTCTCCACTTTGTAGTGGTCTAGTTTTTGGAAGTGCATTGTTTTTTTTTTGGAAAAAAAGTTTTATCTATTTACTTTAGTTACTGCTGACCGCCATGGGTAATCGTCCACTGAGCATAACAAACACATTTCTTCTTGTGCGTGTGTATAGATTTTACTTTATTATTTAATTTTCGGCAAAACCAATCTTGGTATATATTCGTCCTTTTCAAACACTGTCCAACAGAACCAAAATACACACACACATACACATACATACACACACATAGCGGGATTTTAGTTAAAGAAACCAATGTTTTAAATGTGGTGGCCTACAAAAATGAATAGGTATATTTAATATAACTGAAAGAGAATCAATATTTTGCGCGGATTTCTTTCCATAGGGTCATCCCATTTTCGGTTTCATTTGGGCATCCTTAATTTCTTTGGCTAAAATATTCATCAATTTTACCTTTATGAAATATATTACAAGTCTAGGGTATAATTTCGCCTTGTGAGATACATCGCAAAAAATAAAAGAAAAATATAACCCAACTCATTATAACATGATGAAGGGAGCGGTCGGAAGACATTCCGATAAAGGATCGGAATGCTTTAAGTGGTTATGAATAAACAATGAATTATGTACATATTATATATTTACCCCATGTTCTGGGCGATATTACCTATGTAAGTATATCGTACGGAACTTCGACTATGGAAATAAGCATTATTCATTATGACACATTAACGAATTGTCATTTTTTGTTAATTTACATAGGTACATACTATATGTATATCGGCTGATTCACGTCAAGGAATTCTTTGAATCACCGATATGCATGCCTCTTGATTTATTTATCTGAAGCATTTGATAGATTTATCATTTCAATTACACTCAAATGAACAGCTATCCTTGCTGCATAGCTTATTAGCGCTTGCTTAAATGGAATTTTAAATATGTTGACAATGAAGCATTTTTTTAAGTGGGTACTACTTCCTGTGTTAGAATGACTTATAAAAGTTATAACACATGAGCCAACGATTATGGCTCATGGCGGAAGAAAACGGTATACATTGTGGGCTCATATTTATGTGGAGGTCTCAGCAATTGCCATTTCGCTAAGGTTTTCCAGACAGAATTTTCTTGATGTGGTTTCTTCACTTCTCATGCTTCAGGGTTCTTGTCCTCCATATGCCTATAATTTCTTTATAAAGTAACTAACACAAGTTCATTCTTCACTGAAGTCAGGTTCACTATAAAAGTTTTACGTGCTGATGCTGAATTACTAAAAAGTTTAGCCAAATGAGCAGTTAGTCTGCTAAAGCGGACCCCAGACTCCAAAGCTGAAAAGGCTTCGGATGCGACTGGGATTAAAGCTGAGATAATGATGATGATGATGATGTCTGAATTACTAAAATGTCCACCAAAATTTCTGTAGCGAAACTTCGAACTGAAGGTACAAATCTGTCTCCATTGCAGATTACAGGCGTGGTGTTATATTGAGTTATTTTTTTAAGTTCTAATGATTAAAATTGTGTACCTAATACTAACGGCCCACCTTATAGGAATACTAGCTTTCCGCCAGCGGCTTCGCCCGCGTGGAGTTCGGTTATATCGCGCTGTTTAAATTCCCCTCGGGAACATCAAATTTTTCCGGGATAAAAGGTAGCCTATGTTCTTTCTCAGGGTCTAAAGATTGTCTGTGCCAAATTTCATCAAAATCGGTTGAAAGGTTTAGGCGGGAAAGCGTAACAGACAGACAGACAGACAGACAGGCAGACAGACAGACAGACAGACAGACAGACAGACCGACAGACAGACAGACAGAGTTACTTTCGCATTTATAATATTAGTATGGATATGACTACCTAGAATCATGAATAATAAGATAAGACTGAATGATTAAACCAATCTTACAAATACTTAGTTAATAGTTAAAATCTAACTTTTGCTAGTTGCGTAGTTTTATTTGACTACAAACCCATTAATATTAGGTATGTGAAAATATGAAACGACGAAAGTATGAAATCTCCACACACAGGCCGCATCTGCCCATCAAATCTGCTAAAAAGGTTTTCTTTACTCCCCGTCATGCTCTCATTTACTGGATGATGATTCACCGATTTCAAAATGTCGATTTTAATTCGAAAAACAACGTAGTTATCCGCAAACAAACATAAAAAAGCTGTATACGGTCGAATTTGACGAATTGAGTAACCTTCCCTTTTTACAAAAATAAAAAACCTAGCGACTTTCCCGACTTTTAAACGTCGATTTGAATGTGAATCATGAAAATATATTTTTTACTAGCTTTCCGCCCGCAGCTTCGCCGGCGTGGAGTTCGGTTATATCGCGCTTTTTAGATTTCCCTCGGGAATATTAATTTGTTCCGGGATAAATGGTAGGTCCTTTCTCAGACTCTAGACTATCTGTGTACCAAATTTCATTACAATCGATTCAGTAGTTTTGGCGTAAAAGCCGAACAGACAGACAGACAGACAGAGATACTTTCGCATTTATAATATTAGTATGGATTTGTCATATGATGTTCGTCATAATACAAATAAAATATCACAAAGAAGTAATCAGCCTCCCTCTCACCAAGAGGAGGCCTATGTCCCAGGAGGTGGAACATTATAGGCTGATTATGTTATGTAATCAGCCTAGCCTTTTCGCAACAATGTTAAAGTCTAACCGACCTACACTAAATATTGCCTATCTGACCTTCACAACTCAGTTACTGGGTAAAAAGATACCACTTGGTATGATGATTCGTCCACTTTCATACATCTACACAAGCGGCCTCCAGCGACTTCGTTCGCGTAAAGTTAGTTATGCTCCGTCCTATTGGCCGCAGCGTGATGTTATAATAGCCTTCCTGGATTAGTGGGCTATCCAACGCAAAAGGAATTTTTCAAATCGGACCTGTAGTTCCTGAGATTAGCGTGTTCAAACAAACAAACAAACTCTTCAGCTTTATATATTATCCATGGCAACTGATAGTGAATAAGTGAACACACTATCAGTTGCCATGGATTTCTTTTTGACAGTTCAACAACATTCATAGCGTTATTTACGTTGTTGAGCAGATGCATTTTTCGAACTTAAGGAGCAATGAATTAGCAATATGCTTCAAAATGATTACCCAGGAAACATCCCTATTATGTAACAACATAATAGGGATGTTTCCTGGGTAAAAAAAATATTCTATTTAGTCCGTCATTCAGAATAGAGAATAACTAACTGACCCGTGCGAAAAATTCGCACTATACTAATTAGAATTTTTAAGTCGTTTTTATAATAAACAGTGAAGCGGAATAATTTGAAAATAGTATTCCATGGTACCAGGGACGAATATCTGTCGATTGGTGAGTCGGACGTTCAGATTGGTTCGATAGAAAGAGGGAAAAAGGGAGAAAACGGTTTCAGACCCTTGGATAAATAATATATGTTGATATTGGGTACGTATGTATATTTTGTTTTATGAAATCAATAAAAAATGACAAATCTATAAGGCATCAAAGATCAGGAGTGGTGGCTGGTGACGTCACTCCTCGCTAAAAAGTGTAGAGTGCAGTGACGTCACACAAGTTTTCAAAGCACTGTGTCGTCTTCATTTTTTGTTTATAATTATGAAAAAAGAAAAATACGTGTCTAGTATTTTTTGGAAATCTGACTGACGGACTAATTAGTTTTTTTTAGTCAACTACCCTATTACCCTGCAGATCGATCGATCAAAGCGACTGTTATTACTAGTCAAAAGCTGGCTATAGACAGGTCCAATAAATAAAAAAATACTTAAAATGAAACTAATTTTTGGACGGCCGCCTGCCGAGTGCTTGCATCAGTGGTTTTAATTAAAGGCTCCATTGCGTACGGACCACATATGTCTGTCAATTTAATATTTTTCGCGATATTTGAGTATTTTTTAACACTGTTTTGCCTAGAAAAGCTTTTAGTTGTGAATACTATATTATTTTAGTTGTTTATTATAGTTGTGCTTTCGGTTTCCGAATACAACAATTTACAGTGAAATCTCTAAACAAATTATGGTTTTTAGCATAATACAATATTACACAATATACAATATTAAATAATAAATCAGCAAGAAATGCCCTACCTACATATACATAATCTCACCTTAATGTATTTTTCATACATATCATACCTATACGTCTTTTATACCGATCATCGAGGAACTGAAACAATTTGCCAGCGGCGGTGTTTCCGTCCGACTACAATTTAAGTGTCTTCAAGGCTAAAGTGAATAGGCTCTTTAGAATAAACTAGCGCGCATTACCATCAACGATTGCGTTACTGCTTTCCATTTTTTTTGTTGTGGATGTGATATCATCAAATGATCTCTCCCGCTCTGAACCGAGCGTGTCAGACTTTTACTGACTAAAACACACCCGTGTTCCTTTACTTGCCTGTGCTTCAGGGTTACGCCACGGTTTCTCTTTCTACCGAAAGCAAACGTGATAAAATAAGTTTAGTAGTTCTATCAAACATTGTAGAAAATAGCAACGGTAGTCCAGTAATAGCCGCCGCGATCTACGAGTTTTAGGGATTCGAACGCCAGTCGGCGCTTTACTTTGTGTAAATATTTCTTCACCACTGCTCTCGAAACAGAGAAGGAAATTATAGACTAGTGCCTGACCGCGATCCGACCTGATGGTAAGCAGTGATGCAGTTGATTTTAAAATGCACTAGTTTAATTGTAATCTGACGGGAAATCCGCAAAGGCAAATTCTTGAAGTTCTTCAATGTACACGGTTTAAAACACGAAGCGAAACGCTTCATCTACATATATTGTAGCGGTGTCAACAACGTAAGGGTGGATACTCGCCGCCCGACGACGGTTGAAAGCTTTATATTTGCTCCGTGATTGAAAGTCATGTTATTCCCGAGTCACACACACTCCAAAATACACCCTATAGAATACCGAAATGTTCTTATAAAAAACATTTGAAAGTGTGTGGCATCTACTAACCCGCACTGGGCTTACTGGTAAGAAACTGGGCCCCATTCCTCTAGAAGAGAGAAGGCCTGTATCCCAAGCCCAACTGTGAGTACATTACAAACATATTATGCTTGTCGCTATATAGCCGCTTATAAATACCAGTCATGTTAATTGAAAACCAAATATTATAACAAATACCCGAAATATTCAAACTCAGCGAATTACTAGGATCTCACGGAACGTGCTCGTGAAAAACATTATTCGCGTTAATGGTCTGTTAACACTAAATCGCTGATTAAACATATGCACCAATGGTTATTAGTTCAATAACATTATGTGCTGCGCTCGAATTTGCGGTTGAATCAATTTCATACATATGTGCACCTTTTGCACATTCACCTATTTTGAATAGATAGATCTAACCACAAAAATTTAAACACTTGTTTAAGGCGATTAGTAACGACGATGACCTTGCGCATCTGGGCGGGGCTAGGCAAAAACCCCCGCGCACCCCGCATCATATTTACGTGCACATTTCCTACTCGCTTGCTTCAAGCGCGCACGTCTCGCAACAAGCGTAGAATGCCATACCATGTCTATAAAGTATACTATTCTGTCTAAAAAGTACCTAATGTAGAATTACGTGGTATCAAAACTCATGCCTTAAAGTGAAACATCTTATGTAATTACTTTTATTATGTTGTTTTCGATACTGCGTTGCAGGGATTTTTTTATTTAAAAAAGGGAAAACAAATATTAATTTATAAAAATGATTAATGCAAAATGGGAACCGGTTTATTCATTTTTATTTATAGTTATTATTTAGCATTTAGCGTTTTTGGTATAATTCCCATTGATACTTACCAGGACTTAAAAAAAAATCCCGGAAACTCCATCATCTAAATAAAACTCACAGGTCAGACTAAAATAGGTGCATATTATTTAGAATACATATTGTTTAAAAATTTAGCTGACCAAATTTTAGGTAATGAACACATGAGACTAATGAACTTAAAGAATGAAAAAAAGAAATTGTTTTGATTTACCTACTAGAAAAAAAAAATTGGGGAAATTTAATCAAGTTTCATATGGATTAAATTACAAGTATCAATTATATATTTTTTTAGGGAAGGAAAATATTATTGTTTTGGACTTAGCAAAAATTTGACGATTTTTTTTTTTTGAGATGTTCTTAATTTTTATTGGAGGAATGAACAGGGTGTGGCCTTAGAAATAGGGCATGCAATTAGCGTAATTTTTGTTTTACCGGTAAAAAAACGGTAATTGAAATATTTTTACCGGTAAACCGGTAAAAACGGTAAATTTATATTTTTTTTTTTCAAAAATATTAATAATGTGATTGGGTAGTCTTAAAGCAGAAAATAAATAAGTATACCAGGTACAATGGTAGTGAACATGTTACATATTGCTTAAAATGAGCATATAAACACAATTTTTAAAACCATGACCTTTCCTTTGGCGCAGTCAAGCGTAAATGTAGCACCTTTAGATTAATTTAGACAATTTTCATTTTCAAAACGCGGCCAGCCAACGGATGCTGGTAAATCTACATCAAGCCCGTGGAGAACCCGGAAATAACCTCAATGTAGCTTGCTAAACCTCCATGCGATCTTTAGTGTCAAGTAGGTATACTGGCTTGCACCAGTTCTTTTTAGCCAAGGCAAGGAGAGCGGAGTGAGTCCCTTGTCACCCGCGACCACATCTCGATGCATTCCCACGTCGGTTTTGAGGAAATATTCCCTGAGACTGCATATCTCACGATTGTGGAGGGTCTTAACTTTTAAAAAGCTTCAACTTTCACTTTTTCGCGGGGTATACAATAATACAGCCTCATAACCGATGTCAGTGGGTGATGCAATTGAATTGTAGTCAGCACCGTATGGACCCTCCTATCTAGGGTGTCGACTTCGGTCCGACTCCATTTTAGTATGCTGAAAGAGTACATAAAATCGGGATGATCCAACCGTTGAAGGCTCGTACCTTATTTCCGCTTAATATAAGACTATTTATTACTGTTTTCAGCGATGCGAAGATGAATATGAGATGCGAAACGTTTCTTCAGCGATTGCTTCATACCAGTAACATTGATACGTTGGGTATCAATGTTTCTGGTATAAAGCATTCGACATACCCAATATTTATAGGTTTCAGATGCAGAGAGCGCTCTAAGGTTTACGGAACGTGAGTTGGGTTCCCATGGATGCCGCAATCTCTCCTCGCTTTACATGCATGACCACACATTTATCAACACAAAATTCCATCCTGGTAACGCTACTGAAAGTTTCAGGAATTTTCAGTAGCTCCTTCAGTTGAAATTTGTGGGGAGCAATGAATTTTAAGGCACTCATGTAAAGGAGGTGCGATATAACCTGACCACCTCTCCTCAGCCAATAGTCTAGACGTGTATTCTCCAGCAGTGTACTTAGAGGATTCAAGGCTAAGCAAAATCAAAGTGGACTCAAAGTATCGCTCTGGAATAGACCTGGCTCGGATCGCTATTCCTATGAATATCTCGATATCCAGGATAGCGAAGGACCGTCCTCCATTAGCCATACACGTCATCAAGATGGTGTGCAGAGTTGCATCAACTTTATAGAACTCCATAACCCGCATGAGCCTTGTATGTGGCACCAAGTCATAATAGGCCTTATTATATAATAATAATTATTATTATTCATTTATTTCTCCTCACAATGTTTTGTTTATAGCTAAAACCGTACAATTACTCAGTCTACTATTTTTTACATATGTGAGGAGCTGGTGTCCGTGAAAGACAATATCAAAAAAAAAACTAGTCAACATGTCGATAGATCCTTTTGAGAACGACGAACTTGTTGGGTAATGGCCATGTTATTAAGGAGTAGCTCCTTATTACCGCGGGAGCCGCTCCTACATCCATTTTGAGAGGCAGTCATGATGAGTTGCTGTCAATATGTTTGTTAATTTTAACTTTAAAAGTGGATGTAAGAACTTTAAAGATGGTCGGTAAACAAGTGATCGGCCTATAATTTTTGGGTTCCGCAGTGCTACCTGATTTACGGAGCAGGTGGGTTACTCTAGTTGTTAGGAACTGAGGTAGCGAACCAGACTCAAGCGAGCGCGCAACCTTGAAAACCATTTGATCCAAAAAAGCGACAGGCACCAAACAGATACTGCGCCAGAATGAACACATGGCATCGTCATCCAGTAGGTAAGTGTCAGCCACCTTGGTCTGGTCGATAAACCCACCTTTCATTGTTTTAGAAAGTGCGATTCTGGGTGTACCGTACATTTTCTGCTTCAGGAAGTCGATGTGCTCCCTGACACGGGTCGTATAGGTTATCCTGTAGGTTGGTACTTGGTTGGTATTTGTACCTGAAAATACCCGCCTTACAAAGCGTATCACTCTAGGACAAGTATCACATTCCCTGAAGCAGATTAGTTTACCGATAAGTGCTCTGGCCCCACCAATACGGTATTCAATCCTGCACTGCCAAGCTAGTAAGACTGATTACGTTCGTCTAGCTCTGGAGTCATTGGAAAATTTGACATGAGTTCGATAGTCGTTGTACAGTACAGTTATACAAACTAATGAATGACACGAATTGTCACAAACGCTTACGTCAAGGCTACTGTCAAGTGTCAAACATTACATATAATGGAAAGTTTGACGTATGCGTGAACAAATGAACAACGTTGCCCAAAACATAAAACCGGTAAATTACCGGTTTTATATTTTTTACCGGTAATTTTATAGTTACGAAAAAAGGCGAAAGGAGAAAAGGCGGTAAAAACGAAAACCGGTAAACCGGTATTGCATGCCCTACTTAGAAATAACTTTAACCCGAAGGAATCTAGAAGCGCGATATAACCGAATCATACTAATATTATAAATGGGAAAGTGTCATACTAATATTATAAATGGGAAAGTGAGTTTGTTTGTTTGTTTGTTCTGCTTTCACACTGTAACTACTGAACCGATTGCTTTGAAATTTTGTAGACGTAAAGTTAGAAAACAGGATTAAATGACAGGGTACTTCATAGTCCGGAAAAATTTGGTGTTCCCGGAGGAAATCTGAAAAGCACGATATAATCGAACTCCACGCGGGCGAAGCCGCGGGCGGAAAGCTAGTATCAAAATAAAACATCATATAAAATCACGTAAACCGTCCCAGCGCGGCAATAAATGCAAACATTCAATAATTATACACAAAATAACTAAAAATACTTCGTTGCACTCGAAGTACTTAGTGTTACAGCTTGCGCTTCCCGCTCATCTATGAAGCTATACCTACTTAGTTTCATAATTATTTTATATTGATCGTAGTTGCGTAATTATTTATGTTAATTTAAATTTATTATGATTACTTTAAATTACTTGGAAGGATTTTAAAATCTTAGTTTATTCTAAAATCACACTTGGAAGTACACTTCCGGTCTTTCGGCCATTAATTTATTAATTTTAGAATTATTGATGCAACTTCCGATTACCGCCAACTTTTATTATAAAATCCTATCGAGCATTAGTCTTCCCGCACATCGTATATTTATTTATTGAATCAAGCATTGTTCAAATAAATAAATATAAACAACTTTCGATATTTTAGGTTAATCCAAATATCTGTACACAATTATTGACAATTACTAGCGTTACTATTAACTTTTTCTTAATTTTATTCAATACCTGATAATTTCCGTTTCCGTTGTCTATTAGTGTTGTGACTATTCGTTACTGTTTTGACTCAATGGTGTATAAAAGCTACTGATGTCTGTACTGTTGATCATTAATTAAACAGACTTGTACTGGATCATACTACGTGGTTATTATTTTCCCCGCTTCTGAAGCATGCCTTTACATTAGTATCCAAGGCTGCGCGGAGCAAAAAGTAACACAGCCTCCTCTCACGAGCGCTGGCGCGAGACTGCCGGCCAACCCGCGCCCGCGTCCCGCATAGAGCCCCTCTGAACCTTGCAAGGCGGAAACTCGTACGGACACTCATTTTTATTACTTTTCTTATTAAATATTTCATCAATTTTAAAATAGAACTATGATTATATAGTTCTTACAGATATACGTTACTGCGAGTAAGAATATTTAAAAAAGTCTAAGCGCTTTAAGAGAAATATCGATTTAAAAGTTAAAAAACGCCGTGTAGAAATATTTTTCTTTTGACGTAAATATAGGCCGTATAGAAAATAATAAACAATAAATATGTTGTGCTTGAATCTATGATTATAATATATTTTTTTCAAAATTTTTGATCAAGGCATTCTGGAGGAATAAACTTTGAAAGATGAGCGTTTTTGGCCGCTCGAGGGTATCTATCCCGGAAGCGGAAAAGAAAGGCACGTCCTACCGCGACGTGCTCAATAAGGCCATGGAAGCGGTGAACCTCCAGGAGATCGGAGTCACCTCGGGCCTAAAAATGAGGATCACCGCGACCGGAGCCCGCATGATCGAGGTTCGTGGTGAGGCAAGTGGTCCGACTGCCGACGCTCTGGCTGAAAAGTTAAGAGCGTCCTTAGATGCGGTCGAGGCCAAAGTGTCCAGGCCCACCAAATGCGCTGACTTGCGTATCTTGGGTCTGGACGATACGGCGACGAAGGAGAAGGTGTTGGCTGCCATCGTCAGGACTGGGGGGTGTTCTGCGGAACAGATTAGGGTGGGCACCCTCCGACCTGACCGCACGGGGTTGCAAACCGCTACGGTGAGCTGCCCCGTGTCGGCGGCCGAGAAAATTGTTGGCGAGGGCCGAAGACTTCTGGTGGGCTGGGTTTCAGCGCAGGTGAAACTGCTAGAACCCAGACCTCTGAGGTGCTACCGCTGCCATGTGGGCCACCACGTGGGAGTGAAATGCACCTCGGAGGTGGACCGCAGCGGTCTCTGCTTCCGCTGCGGTCAGCCCGGTCACAAGGCCGGCTCGTGTGAAGCCGCTCCGCACTGCACAGTTTGTGCGGCAGCTGGTAAGCCGTCCGAGCACCGGGCTGAGAGTAGGGCCTGCGCCCCATCCACCAGAGGCAAAGCCAAGGGCCGGAGTAGGCCCTCCGCCACCACCGCCGTCGTCGCCGTAGCCGCAGCCTCTGCCGCTGCCGCTTCCAGCAACGCCGTTGCTGTCACTGCTGCCGCCGCAGTCACCGCGGCTGAGCCCTCACAAGGGACTCGGGAGGAGGCTGTTATGGAGTACCAATAAATGGCCCCATTACGCCTCCTCCAGGCGAACATCAACCACTGCGCCTCCGCTCAGGACCTTTTGCTCCAGAGCATGGCGCAGTGGTCGATTAACATTGCCGTGGTCTCTGAGCCGTACTTTGTCCCACCCAGGGATGACTGGGTGGAGGACCTCAACGGCTCAGTGGCCCTAATTTCGTCGGCCGCCGCTGGCACCCCGTCCCTCGAGGCCATCAAGAGAGGACGGGGTTGCGTAGCAGCAAGGTTCGGGGAGATAGTCGTAGTGGGGGTATACTTCTCCCCGAGCCGAACTCTTGCCGAGTTCCACAACTCCCTTGCGGAGTTGAGAGTCGTCGTCGTAGGGTTCCGATCCCTCCCCGTGCTCGTCCTTGGGGACTTCAATGCCAAAAATTTGGCTTGGGGTTCCCGGCTTACAGACACACGGGGCAGGATGGTGGAGGACTGGGCTCTGGAGACCGGCCTGGTCGTCCTAAACCGGGGTTCGGTCCCAACATGTGTGCGGGTGCGGGGTGACTCAGTGGTGGACATATCGTTCGCCAGCCCCGCTCTGTCGCCACATGTCCTTGACTGGCGCGTCATGGAGGAGGTGGAGACCTACTCAGATCACCGGTATATCCGGTTTGACGTCTCCGCCCAGACCTCCAGCGCGCCGGTCCGACCGGCCCCGGGTGGTCCGCGGTGGGCGCTGAAGCAGCTTGACCGGGAGCTCCTCCTGGAAGCTTCGATCGTGCAGGCCTGGGTGTTACCACCGGACAGGCCTGCTGACTCAAACGACGAGGCGGAGTGGTTCCGGGAGGCCATGTCCGAGATATGCGACATGGCAATGCCCCGAGTCAAGCCCGGGCGCGCCCGGCGTCAGGTGTACTGGTGGTCGCCGGAACTTACCTCTTTGCGCAAGGCGTGCGTGGCTGCGCGACACCGGTACACCAGGCATCGCAGGCTCCGTATTCGTCCGCCGAACACGGAGGCCATACAGGCGGAGCTTTACGAGGGATACAGAGCGGCGAAGACCGCCCTCCGAGTGGAGATCCAGCGGGCCAAAGGGCTGGCCCGTGAGGAGTTGCTGGGGACTCTGAACAGAGACCCGTGGGGATGCCCCTATAAAATGGTGCGAGATAAACTCCGCCCATGGGCTCCCCCGCTGACGCAGAGTCTCCGGCCTCAGCTCGTGGAGGACGTGGTGAGCGCTCTGTTTCCCTCGAGAGAGGAACATATTCCTCCACCCATGGCTCCGCCTCCTGCGGTGCCTGATGCGGACCACACCATCGACGACGACGATGCTCCAGAGGTGACCGAGGTAGAGCTGAGAGCGGCGGTACGTCGGCTGAATGCCAAAAATACCGCCCCAGGACCCGACGGCTTACCTGGAAAAGTCTGGGTTCTGGCCTTAGGGGCTCTCGGGCCTCGACTACGGGGGCTACTAAGCGCATGCTTGGAGAGGGGCCAGTTCCCACTTCGCTGGAAGACGGGGAAACTGGTCCTCATAAAGAAGCCAGGGCGCCCTGCGGACTCGCCGTCCGCTTACAGGCCCATTGTGTTGCTCGACGAGGTGGGCAAGCTCTTCGAAAGAGTCATTGCAGACCGCCTCGTCGGGCACCTCAGGCGAGCGGGCCCGGATTTGGCGGAGAGCCAGTTTGGCTTCCGCAGGGGACGCTCTACGGTGGACGCCATCATGCGCGTGCGAGCCCTTACGACAGGGGATGCTGTGGCCCGGGGTGGGGTTATCTTGGCGGTGTCTCTAGACATCGCCAACGCCTTCAACACCTTACCCTGGAGTTGCATCAGGGAGGCATTCCGGTATCACCGGATGCCGACCTATCTCTGTCGAGTGGTCGAGGCCTATCTGACGGACAGGGCCATAATCTACCCCGGTCACCAAGGAGTGTGGAACCGGCGAGAGATGTCGTGCGGTGTTCCACAGGGATCGGTCCTGGGACCGCATCTGTGGAACATCGGGTACGACTGGGTGCTGCGCGCCGACCTCCCTACCGGCGTCAGCGTAGTTTGTTACGCTGACGACACGCTAGTCCTGGCACAGGGGAGGTCGCACCAGGCGGCGGCTGACGCAGCGACCCTCGGGGTTGCGACAATCGTCAACAGGATCCGGCAATTGGGACTCGAGGTGGCCCTGCAGAAGTCCGAGGCCATGTGCTTTCATGGTCCTCGGAATGCGCCACCGTCGGGTTCCCACATAACGGTAGGAGGGGTTCACATCGGCGTCGGGTCGACGATGAAGTACCTGGGACTCGTCCTCGACAGCCGGTGGAACTTCGAGGAGCACTTCCGACGTTTGGCACCCAGACTGGAACGGGCCGGGGCTGCCCTAAGGCGGCTCCTCCCCAATCTAGGGGGACCAAACGCCTCCTGCCGGAGGCTCTATGCGGGGGCCGTGCGGTCCATGGCCCTTTACGGGGCACCGGTGTGGGCGCGGTCGCTAAGGAAGCGACCAGCCCGGTGCCTGACCGCGTCCCAGAGGGTCATGGCCGTTCGGCTGATACGGGGATACCGTACGGTCTCCGCTGAGGCGGCGAGCCTTCTTGCCGGATTGGCGCCATGGGATCTGGAGGCCAAAGTCCTCGCCCACATGTGGGAGTGGCGAGAGGAGGCAAAACGCCATGGCATAACTCCGCTGCCGCGAGATATGGCGGTACGGCGGAAAGAGCTCCGGCGGGATCTCATGGCAACATGGAGAGTGCGATTGTCGCAACCCAGTGCTGGGCACGCCACAATAGCGGCGGTAAGTCCCCTCTTTGAGGAGTGGCTAGAGAGGCGCCACGGCGCCCTCACCTTCCGCCTGGCGCAGGTCCTCACCGGACACGGTTGTTTCGGGAGGTTCCTATTCCGAATAAGGCGGGAGGAAACGCCAGGGTGTCACCATTGTGTGGATCGCCCTGAGGACACGGTGGAGCATACGGTAGAGGTCTGCCCGGCTTGGGTAGAGCACCGCCGTGTCCTCGTAGCGGCGATCGGCGGTGATCTCTCGCGTCCGACCCTGGTCCAGGCCATGGTCCGGAGCGAGAGTGCATGGCAGGCCGTCACCTCCTTCTGCGAAGCAGTAATGCTGGCAAAGGAGGAGGCGGAGCGCGTGAGGCAACGGGAATCCCAGCGCCCTCACGCCACTAGCCGCCGCAGGAGACGCCCTGGTCGGGAGATGACACCAAACTCCCAGCCACCGTAGGCGCGGGCCTGCGGGCGGTGAGCAATGGGCAGCTCGCCGCCCGGTAAGGACCAGGCCCGAGTCGACGGCGCGTCGTGTTTCACGCGCGCCTCAAAGAGATGTCAGCACATCGTGACGGGGTCCACGAAGACCGATGCCTCCTGGGTCAGGGTTGCGGGTTGGTTAAACAAGAAACCGTGGCCCTGGCCGTCCCACAGGCAAGTGAAGAAACACGGGTGGGTTTTAGTCAGTAAAAGTCTGACACGCCCTTCCGCTCCGCCCAGAGCGGAAGAAGTCATTTGATGATTTCCCATCCTAAAAAAAAAAAAAAAAAAAAAAAAGGGTATCTATCCCCGTCCATTAACATAATATAATAATGTCGTGAGTAAAATGTGTTTAGTCTAAACAAAAGACTGCTGTTTGTGTATGTGTTTTAAATATTTGTAAACGCACCCACACCAGGAATTAGTCCACATCGTTACCAAAAAAACTTATAAATTAAAAGAAAAAAGTATTTATAAAACAAGTTTTTATTTAAATGCATTAAAAAGAAGAAAACTTTTAGTGCTACCTTATTTCCCATAAATGCTTGAAAAAATAGCCCAATTCGCATAAAAGAAACATCATCCACACACAAAAAAAAAATAAGATTTTATTTTCGAATTTTGCCGACATGGTTAATACACATATCCATGCAGTTTCATCTTTATAGCACTAATAGTTTGGAAGGCTAGCCGAAAAACGGACGGGCATGACGAAACTATACCTAAGAGTTCCTAGACGTGAACTGGGGAACCCTAATAACGGATGTTGATATAGCCCATCATCATTATTATTGTCCAACCCTTTTTCCATATTTATTTGGGGTCGTTCTGTGGTAACAATCGTTTTCCTTAATACTTCTCTACTAGCCGAAATCTCAGCAGACTTTTTCTTTCTCACCATATCATCTTTTACACACTACATCGAAAGTTTCTTCGGTCTATTCGGCGTTATAAACATTTATTTGATAGTTTGGACACCATAACGGTCGCATTCTGAAATTCTATAACATAACGTTTCAAAGTATGTACTTTGAAACACGGAAAAGGAATCAGCCTATTAAGTTCCTAGTGGTACACAGACCAGTCCTCCAAGAGGGATTGGGCAGTAATTCACCACTAGGGTCCTAAGCGGGTCTGTGGGTAAGTAAGGTGCAATATCTATTAGGTATATATTCGAGAGATTGACCTTACACCAAATAAATTATGCTGGAGCAGTTCCTAGGATAGTTAAGCTATTTACTCATTCTCATCTGTAGCGATGAATAATTTTATAGGACTTTAAAAATATTTTTGTATGCGTCCCACTGCTGGGCAAAGACATTCCCCATAGGCTTCCATTTTTCTTAGTTTTATTGTATAAACTGTTATCTTATATTTTTTTCTACAGGGACCCAAATACATCAATATAGTCAAAATTTTCACACTCAGAGACGTCACCCGATAACCACAACCATCACCACCAATAAATATAGTTTAAAAAACTAAAAAAACATGCTTTTAAAAAATATCAAACTAAAAAGTTAAAAATAATTTGAAAAAAGCGTGAGGCGCTTTGTGCCATAATTTTTGTATATTAAGCGCCTTACGCATTTTTAAAATTATTTTTAACTTTTTAGTTTGAAATTTTTTAAAAGCATGTTTTTTTAGTTTTTTAAACTTTATTTATTTTCAACTTTTTAGTTCAATATTCTTTTAAAAAAAAAACCAACGAACGAAAGTATTGAAAACGGTGAGACATTTTACAGTAATGAGCCGCTCACTCGTAGTCCAAAGAGTTAGAGACGGACAAACAAACATGCAAGCAAACATACAAGTGAAGCTAATAAAAAGCATGTAAAAATGAAATGTTTTGTTTTTTTAACTAAACAGACAAACTGACAGTTTCTAGGCCTGTCTCTGCCGGCAGTAGTAAAGGTTATGCTGGCAGAACTAGAGATTAGACTATTAAAATTGAAAACAATATACGACAGTTCAAAAGATTTCATTAACTAAACGTAAACGGTCGCAAAAGCAAATGGGAATTAGCAAAAGTAAGTGTTTTACCCGCACTAGTATTTTTAAACTCGGTGTTTGCAAATTGAGTGCCGGCAGCCGGATTCACGGTGTGTGGTCACCCTTTGTTTGGTACGAGTACTAAACCGACCGTTTATAAATTTTAAACAGAGAGCTCCCATACATACATACATAAACAGGCAAGTAGCGATTGAGGGATACTTTTTAGTAAGTGATTTTTGTCATATTTCACATGTTTGTAAAATGCAAGAAACTGACGCCGAACATGTTTGTGTAAAAATACTATAACGCTGCTGCCCAGGATTGCGCACGTGTGGAAGAAACATATCCTAAAACACTCGGGAGTAGTGTATATCCGGGGTAGTATATTTTTTTATATAATATTGAAATATTGTATAACGATGTACTACCTTTAAGTGAAAAAGAAATTGTAATCGGATGAGTACTTTAGTTTTGGACATTACCACCTCCTTCTAAATTTACAAACTGTATCTCATTATAATATTTAAACATAGTCATCAATCTTCTGACATATACAAAAATAAAGTGGTTATTTATTTATTACAGAACAAAACCAAAAAATACATGTACTAGGTACGTAACGAACAAATATGTAAGTATATTGATCGAAAAGTGTTCCTTAGGAGATAGTACTTGTTCTTTATTCTCATTACTTACATTTCCAACTGACAAAAGCTGTAGTCATGAGAAAATAACGACTCGAAATACTATACACTCCCTCGTTTATCATTCTTACATATACTTTATTTGAAGTCCTAGAGAAAATTCGCAGTAGAATTTGAAACCATTAGTAACATTCAGCCGAATTTTACATTATGTGCACATTTTTCATACCTACTTGAACAGTGAAAACAGAATTTAGCATTTACTTATCTGGATTGAATATTGTAGGCATTATAAGTAAATGATTAATTAAGGTATTCCTAATACAATGCTTTTATTGGGGATCGTAGCATGTACTATAAATAATCTTTTTTTATGAAAAGTATCAAGGAAGAGTTGAATAATATTTACTTTACCAATGGGGCATTCCACCTGAAACGAACACGAAACACGAACATTTTTTTTTCAGTTACCATGGAAATACAATTTAGCCAAATATGAACGAAATCCGAAACCGGACATTAAATTTCTTGCCCGCTTCACGATAACTGAGTGAGATTAACTGTCACCTGCACGCCATGAACGACAAGGAGGCCTGTAATTAAAATCGTACAAAATCTAGCCGGAGTCTATTAACAACAACCCGCACTGACCCCGCGTGATAGATTACAGTCCACTCCCTCTCACTGAGAGGAGGCCTGACTCCCAAGAGTGGGAACATTATAGGCTGGTTATGTATTAGGGGAGAGTTGGTTATATCGTACTACCATTTTAATCATACCACTTCTAAATTTCCCACTTAATGTGTATTTTTTTCTACACTGACTACACCAAATCGTGGCCCTGCGTAACCCCCCGCCACCCGCCAGTTGCAATTGATGTGAGTTGACAAATGTACGCGTGAGTGAAAGAAACATATTTTTGTCAATGTTAATGCAAATATTGTTGCAAATTCGTAAGGGTTATAACTCGTAAACATGGTAAGATATAGATACACAGTTTCCTTTATTCTATTTCAATTTTATATTAGATTATTAGTGGTTTTTATTACGGAGTTAAGGTTTGAGATTATGACGGACTGTTGCTTTTTTTTCTTTAATGGCCTTGTTCGTTAAATCGCACCACTTGATAGTTGGGTAAATATTACTAGTACGATTTAGCCGACTAGTCTAAAGGCACTTATATTTTTGGACTGTATTTATATTGTTACAGATGACAGACCCTAAAGCTAAAATTAAATATTACAATTGGAATAAGAAGGACCTAGAAAGGGCTATTGCGGCTTATGAAAACAAAGAATTTAGTTTGAACCAAATTTTAGGGCCAAATTCTACGCCATGTAAAAAAGAAAAATAAGATTGCTGTTGATAGAAAAATCCGGGAAGAAAATTCAAAAAGGGAGACCGGTTATCTTCGATGTCGAAACTGAAAATAAGTTGGCTGAGCATATTCTTCATCGCGAAGCACACATGTTTGGTCTAACAATAAGCGATATGCGACGTCTTGCATTTAAATGCACATGCAAAATAATGTTCCTATTACTTATGAGGTTATTAATAATGTTTCAATATTACCTAAGAATTCAAATAAATTATTTGGTTGAAAATTTTACTGTCTTTAGTTGAGTGGTACGACTTAAACATCTATGGTACGATTTAAAACCTCGGTGGTACGATTAAAACGACGGGTCGGCTAAATTGTACCCTGTAGTTCCTGAGAGAAAAGCTGAAGAGTTTGTTTGAACGCGCTATCAAACAAGCAAACAAACTCTTCAGCTTTTTATATTAGTATAGATATGACAGCAACAACAGGTTAACGTAATTTCCGAAGCATGGTGGGGTATAGGTATATAAAGATGGTCGCCAATCCACGGACCAACCGTGGCAAGCTTAGCATAACCTGCACCCTTATTACGTAACACACAATTTCTATCAATTGGAATCATTTTGAAGCATATTGCTAATCCATTGCTCCGTATATTCGAAAATGTGTCTACTCAACAACGAAAATAACACAATGAATGTTGTTGAACTGTCAAAGTAAAACCCATTGCTACTACTAGTGTGTTACGCAACTACCCTGCTGGCTAGGCAGATGATGATATTTATATAAACAATAAAAGAAAACAGAAAATAAAGAAAACTTAATTAAAATGAACGGTCAAAGTTTGAACCCAGTCTCAATCTGTCAAGATTACGTATATAATTTCCTTACAATTAGACCAGCTTTTTACATTTGTTTGTTGCCGAGGTGAGACTGAAGATATTTTGATCATTTTAAATTACGAGACATTTGACCTTCGTACTGTGAACGTTGAATTAGTAGACTTGTCTCCGCTCGTAATTTATTATTAAACATTTTTATCATTGTTATGGCCATTGCTCATCTTCTGAAACCTAACATCATTTACCTCATCACACAAAATCTATTTTTAACCCAGACTAAACACCATTCACTACGTATCGTGTACGTGTGTGTTGCATGCTGTTTTCTTTCATAAGATAATCAGAATTCAGTGCACTGAGGTAAGATAAGGTACACTGTAAGCAATGCTTCAGCGAACCGCGGTCGTTGTACTCCTTGTGAATCCAAAGCGTAACTCGTTACAAATGGCAATCACATTTCAGTGCAGTTTCGAGAATCAAAGTCTGTCTGATCGCCATCATTATGTACCTATCCTTATCCCATTATTACTTGAGGTTGGTGCAACGGTTTTTTTCTCCATTCTTGACTACCAACTGTCACTCTATCATTTACTTCCTTTCTGGTCTCTTTCGGTTTTTTCTTTCTCAACATCATTCCATACACAAACTTTTATTCGACCTTCACTTTCCATCTTGATGGTTTTTGATATCTTCTTTTTCAACTAAAGATTTTAAAGTCATTAAGAAATCATTGGTTTTAGGTTCTTTGTATACCAACGTTTTAGACTCAATAATTCTGTACTTAATAGTTTTATCCTATTAGTTCATTATAACCGTCGTACAAATAACAAATGCATGACCTGTTCAGTCCATGCCAATGTTCAATCACGCAAAAAGTCGTGTTTATAAGCAAAGATTGTATAAATCTATTGGGAAAAACTTTAACTAGGTACCTATAATTTATAGTATTAATCAATCTATATTGTAGAAAAACTTTTTATGAAAGCTTTTATGTAACGAAAGCAAAAAATATAGTGGAACCGTGCCCGAAACACATTATCATCGAATGTGTTAATGTTTTGTGTTTTGTATTGTGGTTTCTAAATTTTCCTGATACATAAAGCTTTTAGCTTTTAAAGCCTTCGCGGTTCACTGAACCACATAAATTATGTTCTGACCTGACTGCTGAGCTGTATGTCCTTACTGGACACATTGTGATTCGGAACGAAAAAATGTAGAGTTTTTCACGGACTTGTGAACTTCCACTTTTTATAGAAGAGTATAATAGTCAATTAGTAAAAAGAAGTTACAATACCCCACACCAAAATGAGAATAATATTGTTTTATAGAGTTAGTCGTTTGATTTACTATAAACTAATTATAATGGACATAATGAATCATCACTTAAACAGCACGTTGTTACATGATAATTCATTTATCATTTTTATCGCAAAAAAAAAAAACAGAATACAAAAAAGAAGAATAGCACAATTCATTCACAAAGGCTATCCATAAGGGGAAATAAACGTAAAATATGTATGTTAATATCATAAACATGTTCACAAAGTGGGTCAAAAGTAATCCACGTCGACAAGGTGGGCCAAAAATAATCAACCTATTAGGATAAGACTCAGACTATGAAGCCCTTAAAGAAAATGTCCTGCACCTGCAGGAATTTGACAGCATATCACAAGGTATTCTGACATAAGTGGAAATGTCATAAAACGAATCAGAAGATATGGCATCCACTTTGACAGCTGCCACTTGACCGTTATGATTTTCTCGACTAAATGAAAATAACTCTAATAAATTATTTAAACATAACTCCCAAGTATAAGTAAAAATGCTCGTTGCTAATAAATTTTATTATAAAACAACATCGGATGATTGATAACCCCGGTATACCTAATGAAAGAGTAAAACAATTTTCCTCACAAAACTGAGCAATAACCTAACTTGTAAAACTTCGCAAATAAAGGAGGTTATTACGAGCTCAAATATTAAATGTATGGTAGGTAACGTAGTTTACTTTTTGCAAAGTTTTAACTTAATTTTCTTCAAGTCACGCGTGGAGTTTGTTACAAAGACTCATAATAATGTTGTAGGGTGTAATGAGAGGCAAGTACATTCATCACGTCTACAGAGCCTTTCTGTTCCGTTCTGTCTGCAAGTTTTAAATGTGTGTCTGTTAGCATATTTCATTTGGCAGTTTATATTCGAAAATAAGTCAGTTTAACTCTTTCCATAACTGGTCGCAAAATCAGCTAGTAGGTAAGTGTTTTTTTAAACTTTGCCCTTCTCTGTTTATTTCTCCTGTAACGTGGATGCGCTTACAAACATATAAAATCACATACACAAACAGCCAGACCTGAAACAACTACTTGTAGGTCATACAAATATATCTTCCGTGCGGGAATCGAACCCGCGACACGCATCGCAACAGCCTAAAGCTAACCTAACCTAACCACTGCGCTAACCGTGCAGTCAACATTGCATTTCTTAAATTTCTAAATTGATCAGAGTGTGCTTGAAGTTAGATTATTAAATAGGAACGCCAGGGTAACCCCTCTTTGTGCATATATAAATACCTACTAGCTTTCCGCCCGCGGCTTCGCCCGCGTAGGCTTTTTAGTTTTTCCTCGGGAATATTAAATTTTTCAATAAAAGTCCTTGTCCTTGTAAAATTATATGTCCTTTCTTAGGGTCTAAAGATTGTCTGTGCCAAATTTCATCAAAATCGGTTGAGAGGTTTAAGCGGGAAAGCGTAACAGACAGTCAGACAGAGTTACTTTCGCATTTATAATATTAGTATGGATTCGTTCAACAGAATGATCTGAAGATACCAGTTTGTATGGACTTTAGTGAATGATACCTAGATCTCCAAACAACAGGTTGTTATCTAGGTATCATTAATTAAAGGATCAGGATACTGGCTTGTAATTTGACAAAAAAAAAATCAGTTTCGCGGGCTATCCTGACGCTTTATGGTTCCTACCTTACACCAATTCGTATACGACTATTTACTAGAAGCACCCAAAGTAAACCAAGTCATATACTTGTGGGTGTGCCTATAACATTTTATGAATTCCCGTGATTTCTCCAGGTTCCTATCAAATTGTGAATTAATGACTGAAGTCTAGGATATGTGTATTCTTTTAAACGTGGAAAAAGTTCAAAACAGTTCACTCCTCGTCTCTAGTAATCGCAAACACATATAAATATTTAAAAAATACTCCGACAAAATAATTTCATTCATTTTTGAAGTAGGTACCATATAAAAAAATATAGGTACTCGCCAATTACAGAAAATTGGCAACAAATATAATTAAGTACAATTTATATTTTCAACCATTTTTAAATTAACACTGGCTTGCTCATTTCATAAAATGATATTGCGCGTAACGAGCGTTTAAGAATAATTGCAGTCAAAATTGCCTACTTTCTGCGTTGCCTGGGATAATTCGAAATAATTTATTAACTTTAAATATGCAGATACATTTTAGGTGTTAACAGCGAACCGTGTTTATAGCGTTGTTAACAAAATATTTGCATTTATTATCTTTGTTGATACACTATCCGTATCTTCAGTAACAGTTTGGAAAATTCCAGTCTTCGATATTCCGATTGATAACCGAACGTTTCCGAAAACAGATCGATGAGTAAGATTTCCGTTTATCCTTCAAAGTGTAGGTACTGAACCTTCTGAAAATTATTACTAGATAATACGATCATCATCATCATTTCAGCCGCAAGGATCCCCCAAGGATCTCCACGACGGCCGGTCCAGCGCCTCCCACATCCGGCGGTTTCCCGCGACCTTCATTAGTTCGACGGTCCACCTTGTCGGGGGCCTACCCATGCTGCGTCTTTTTCTATCTTTGTAATACGATCACTTCTTAAAAAATATTGACTGTCAGATTGTCCCCAATCGACAGTAAATGCTGAATATGGCCCATTAAACAACTCGCCGATATATTCTGCGAAAATGTCACCGTGAAATCTTATGTAAAATGAGTTTAAAATGAGCTGGCCATGGTGTCAATCTCTAGCACCAGGTGAAATAACAGCGTCCTCAACCGTTCAAGTTATAACCGTGATATTTCTTACAGAAAACATTTGCACATCGGATATTCTCAAAACGTTACATTAGATGTTCTTTCGTAAACATCAAGAACCGAGGCTAACACTTTCATAATTTTATTGAACAGTTCATTAAATAGTTTTCAGACTCAGGCTAATCAAAACTTATTACTCAAACGCCAGTGAGTCAAATAAGTATTTGCTAAACCTGTTCTAAATTTACCGTAGGTACAGACGACAGCACATCAAGCTACTACAATCTGTCAGATTTCCTCATTAGATTTTCAACTTTATCTATAAAGTATTAAGGCTCAAGTTGATTGGGAAAATCTGACATTTTGGGGTAGCTTGACCTGCTGTCGACCGTACCTACATCCATTAGATTCCATCTATTGCCAAATCTGTTCACTACAGAATAAGCTGTAGGTAAATAGTTTAATGTAAAATTGAGATTAGCATACAGAATTTCGGCGTATGATGTCAATCTGTGCCAGCCGGGTTGCGAGTTGATACGAGCATCGCAGTTGCATATTTGCACTTGGCCAGTAAAAGATAATACGTTCACAGTCATGCAACAGCACTCATTCATCTTTCAGTTCCTTTTTTATCTTGAAATGGATGCTTTGAATTTGTTTATACCTCAATATACTGAGATTCATTTGATTTATCTAGGATTACTGTTTGTTCGCTGAAGTTATTGGTTTCCTACAACACCCGCAGAGTCTCTGCAGCCGATATGTGGCGGCCGTTACTCCACTATCTCTATATTCAAGTTTTGTGTGAAATTGATCATAATTCAAGGTAAACAAATATCAGTTTTATTTTAATGAATTTTAAGTTAATTTCAAAGTGACTTGTTAAATTGTAGCAAAAACTGAACTTAATTGTATTTCAAATATTTTTTTCTATAAACTCAATAAATATTTATTATACAGTTTGGCGAATATTTCGCTTTATAAACAACGTTTGACCTTTGAAGCTCCCTGAATTACATTTAATTATCTTGGTTACGTAAATATACCAAATTAAAGATTAAGCGAAAATGCTTTGGCAATAGTCTATTCATATTATTAAACCACAGCGTATGAACTTCAAAGCAACAGTACAAGCGTCAAGGCTTCCAGGTATTTGTATATGAATTCAAAAGTATGATATAAGATAATTTAGTTAACTACACGGTAGGTACAACACCCCACAGTCACCCATCTCCGTATACCTACTTAACAAAGAATTTAACTCATAATAACAATTAAGAAGAAAATTGTTCAAATTATTCGCAACAGCCCCCCAACAAAATAGCTGGGCAATAATAAACTGGGGAACTTAAAGTTCGTATAGTTATAAATTGTTGGAGCCCCAAGTGGTTCAAAATTTTGGTAAGGCTACGTTTACACAGGCTACAAACTGCTCAATCCTGGAGATTGTTGTTCAAAGATAACTTCATCTTCATGACACAAGTTGTTGCTAAGAATACTGGTTTATCATAGTGAGCGTATTGAAATAACTTATATTATACCGCGTGCCGCGTGCCCTGCCCCCCTTCACCCGCGCATGTTTCGCCTACCTTTTTTTTTTCAAATTTTCCGCTTTGCAGGCATTAGTAGAATCAGTTATGGACACCTAACAATACCTTCACGGATCGGACTTTCTTTACATATTGTATATGGACTCGGCTCGGCAATTAATTTAGGTACGTAGTTGACGTCGTCACTTACGTCCTTCAGTTTTTGAAACTTTGTAAAGTAAGCTATACTGACAGAACGCGCAGGATATTATACACATAAATAAATAAGAAAAACTCGGTTCGATTCGCAGGTCCGCTCAAGCGTTACTATACCGCTCTGCTAATCGAACCTAGGACCTCAAATTTAGCAGTTGCGTTTGCGACCACAACACCAACGTGGCAGTTGCAATAAAATAGAAGGTAATTATACTAATTTGTTCCACTAATTACCCCACCCACGGCAGTTGGCGGGCAATAATTGCTGAAAATAATGGCCGTGTAAGTACAGCTTTAGGGTACACAGGCCAGACTCGATAAGCGTTTATTTTAACCCTCTCCTGGATGCGTTAAGTGCTTGACTTTGCCGTAACTACCTGTTTGGTTGTTTCATAAACGATGTCAATAATTAAGTACCATAAGCGATAATATTAGTAAACTTGGTAACCTGCTGTAAACTTGGTAGAGTATTTAAGTACTTACTTAACTACGCTGCAAAGCAAAGCCTGCGAAACTTATATAGACTGATTTCGAAAGTGGATTTTTGAATTAGGGAGGTATAATCAAATAATACATAAGAAAATACCCACAGATACACAGTCGAAAAAAAACCTTCCAAAAATCATTTGACATAAACCAACACGAGCATTTATGACGTCAGAAGCTAACTACAGAAGAAAACTTGTCAGAAGGAAACTCCATCACGGTTACATTTTTTGAAAAGAAACTTTAGCAGTTAATTATACTAAGCATAAAAGGACAGCGTTTTAGTCAGTAAAAGTCCGACACGCCCTTCCGCAGTAGGTACAGGAGGACAGCGTTTTAGTCAGTAAAAGTCCGACACGCCCTTCCGTAGTAGGTACAGGAGGACAGCGTTTTAGTCAGTAAAAGTCCGACACGCCCTGCCGCAGTAGGTACAGGAGGACAGCGTTTTAGTCAGTGAAAGTCCGACACGCCCTTCCGCAGTAGGTACAGGAGGACAGCGTTTTAGTCAGTAAAAGTCCGACACGCCCTTCCGCAGTAGGTACAGGAGGACAGCGATTTAGTCAGTAAAAGTCCGACACGCCCTTCCGCTCCGCCCAGAGCGGGAGAGGTCATTTGATGATTTCCCATCCACAACAAAAAGAAAGAACAGCGTAAGGCTGTCAACAAGAACCAGCACCTTAACTGCATAACACACTATTACTATCAATCGGAATCATTTTGAACCATATTCCTAATCCATTGCTCCATATGTTCGGAAAACGTGTCTGCTCAACGACATAAATAACGCAATGAATTTTGTCGAACTGTCAAAATGAAACCCATTGCTACTAATAGTGTGTTGCGCATTTAACCTGCTGGTACTTAAGAAAATACAATCTTTACATATACAACGTGTAACAAAAAGGTTATATACATACTTACATACTTGGTATATACATACCAAGGGCATGGCATCTTTAGATGATATCAAGCGATATCGGAAGGGTTTCAACTCAAAATAAAATAATCAAAAAATTGGTACCAAATTTTCGGTTTCGTGTGTTTCTTAAAATAAAATCATAACAAACGTGGCAGCACACTACATACGTTAATAACTACTCGTTACCCGTCACGTTACTTGCCAAAATCCGATAAATGTCTTCAATATCTCTGTGCGACTGTGATAGTAGCCTATCACAGGCGGTGTTTTTCCTCATAACTTCCTAACATAAAGGGATAGGATTAAAAAACCCTTCAAATATCGTTTGATATCATGTAAAGATGCCATGCCTTTCTTATGTATATACCCTTTATGTTACACGTTGTATATAAAGCTGAAGAGTTTGTTTGTATGTTTGTTTGAACGCACTAATCTCGGGAACTACTGGTCCGATTTGAAAAATTCTTCATGCGTCGGAGAGCCTATTAAACCAGGAAGACTTTAGGCTATATAACATCACTCTGCGACCAATAGGAGCGGAGCATAACCAACTACACGCGAACGAAGTCGCTGGCGGCCGCTAGTACTAAAATATGATTACCATTACAACCAATAACATGATGACAGCGTCATTGAGTGCAGTTTGTAGAACTGAATTTTGGACTTTATAAAACATTAAAAAACATACCCCACGTGGTGTGGTCAAACAAACACAGTTTGATTCTGAAAAGCGAGAAAAGTTTATTAGTTACTAGCGGCCGCCAGCGACTTCGTTCGCGTGGTTTAGTTATGCTCCGTTCCTAATGGTCGCAGCGTGATGTTATATACTACGTGCTGTATATTAGTATAGATATAGTGATGGTATGTGTACATAGTTACTTTATTAAAGCGTGCAAATAGCCCATACAAAATACTAAGTGATCAATGACCCCCTATTCTAGGAAAATCCTGTGGAACAGGGGTCATCCATCCGTCCATTATGGATGTTATAATAGTTTGGTACATACTTACAAATTAAACACAGTATTGTTCGATACGATTGTGTTTTTCTAACAACTCCAGATAATGTGATGATTTACAATGCAGGAAAAAGCTTTTGATTTTTTTTTTTTTAGTTGTATGCCTTTAATAGGTTGATCAAGGCGCATTTTAATAGGTTGATCAAGGCGCATTTTAATAGGTTGATCAAGGCGCACTTTAATAGGTTGATCAAGGCGCACTTTAATAGGTTGATCAAGGCGCACTTTAACCTCAAATATGAATAACCACTGTATCTATGTATCACAAATAAAATATTTCGGATTTCCGAAAAAAAAAAACTTAAACTGATTCGTTTAGAAGAATATTACTAATCCATTACTTCTTATGTTCTAACATAGTGTCTGCTCAATAACATAAATAGAATAATGATTTTTTTGGAATTGTTAAAATGAAAGCCATTTGTAGGATGTGTGTGTGTGATGCAATTCATCATCATCATCATCAGCCTCTACTCGTCCACTGCTGGACATAGGCCTCCTTCATGACACACCAACAAGCTCGATCCTGAGCAGTTCTCCGCCAGCCACTACCAGCCACCTTTTTGATGTCGTCGCTCCATCTCGCCCAAGGGCGTCCCACGCTACGTTTGCCGAGACGCGGTCTCCACTCGAGGACTCGTTTACCCCAACGGTTGTCGGTTCTGCGGCATATGTGACCAGCCCATTGCCATTTCAGCTTGCTAATCCTCTCAGCTATGTCGGTAACTCTGGTCCTCTGTCGGATCACCTCAGATGCAATTACCTCGCTACATTGTACACCATTTGAAGCCGGTCATTATTTAATTGTACCTAAATAAATGAAAAGTTTTCGTGGTGGCCTAGTGATTAAAACACCAGCCTCTCAAGTATGAATGCGCGGGTTCGATTCCAGGTCAGGCAAGTACCAATGTAACTTTTCTAAAGTTATATGTACTTTCTAAGTATATCTTGGACACCAATGACTGAAGGTGAAGGAAAACATCTTGAGGAAACCTGGACTTTAAGTCTGAAATCGCTAAACCGCATTGAGCAAGCGTGGTGATTACGCTCAATCCTTCTCTGTGTGAGGGGAGACCTGTGCCCAGCAGTGGGACGATAAGAAAGGGTTGATGATGATGAAATGAAAAGTTTTAATTGTGAATTCATTTTAATGACCAAAATTGCATTAATATTAGGCATAATGAATTGGAAATAATTTCATAATCCATAGATAAATATACAGACTGCATTTGAAAGCTTACCACAAATTACCTACTAAAGAACCGCAAATCCTGATAATGATATCGAATGAAATAATGGCTTATTGATTGATTCGCACGAATTTGCTCGCCTGAAACGGGCGACGCGACACATTGAAATTATATTCTTCAGGCGATTCGCATGAAATTAATTTATTTGTGGTCGAATCGAAAACTCCAGAAGTACCTACATATTATTCAAATAGCTGCGCCAAGTGGTTTTACCCGTGTAGATTTCGATATGCTCCGCTCCTATTGGTCGCAGCGTGATGTTATATACCCTAAAACCTTCCCGAATCAAGGGGCTAACCAACGCAGAAATAATTTTTCAAATCGGACCAGTAGTTCCTGAGATTAGCGCGTTCAAACAAACAAACTCTTCAGCTTTATATATTACTATAAATTGGCACATTTTGAATTGTATGATCTAAAAGTACACTGGTGCACATGACTTTATTTTCTCTCTTCTGTTAATTTTTGTTATGATCTGGCAGTTTGAGTGAATTTTACGGCCTATCCAATATTTCTTTGGTATTGTTCTTCGAATCGTCTCCAAAGCCTGGAGCCCATGCATAGAGTAGCCAACCTGTCGGTATTCTATATGATGCATATTGAAGAGTGTGCGCAGGAATTGCATGACTTAATTCCGGCATCGCCATTCTATCATCGGACGACCCGTAGGACGATGAGTACCTTATCCACCCTTACGTTGTTGACACCACTACGATCCGGACGAAGCGTTTCGCCTCGTCTTCTATACCGCGTATATACTAGAACAATTTGCCTTTCCGTGTTTTCAAGGCTAGAGTGAATAGGATCTTAATAAACTAGTGCACTTTACCATCAACGATTGATCAAGAAATATTCGTACAGAAAGCTAAACTTTCATTAGTATCCAAAATCAGGACTGCTGTTATTATTATACTGGATTCGTTATTTAACCACGACCCATCTTCATTGGCCGACATTTTTCATGTTATAGTCAAAGCTGCATCTGCCTTATTAGTTATTAACCCCGAATCTCAATAATCCAAAATTATTTTCTCAATCGTGAACACGTCTTACCAAAGCTCTGATAAAGATCGGAGGTAAAGAAACCGCCTTTCTACTCTTCAAAAATGTCACGGTGAAAAAAGGTGAGTATGAAGTAATTATGCTATCATTTCACCTGACACTACATGGAATGTCAATTTTGACAGCACACTTCAACAAAGTTCTTCTTCTTTTTTCAAGGTGAGATTCAACCTCAACTCTTGGTCAATGGCCTCTGTGGAATGGATACCACAATTTTGCCGATAACACGTGTAACAAATTATAGAAATTCTTTTAAAATTTTATTTCACAATAATGGCGGTTATCGCCAATGACAGTTGAAAAAGACGACCGCGTGAACCGTCTATGAGAGAGATTTGAGGCAAAGTCATGATGTGGCCACTACGCTGCGATATTTCAATGTTCTTTATGAATTATTTACTGAATGCACTTTTTACTAAATAAATCACGCGCTTTTATTTAGTAAACGACACTATACATAATTTTAAAAGTCCAATGAAAAATGCGCATGACACTCATCTTAGCTTTCCCGTCAAAAACGTCCTTACAGATTCTTACAGAATAGATTGCCGGGTATGGCAAGCTTCGTCCATTTTTGTTTCATTTCACGTTCATACGATACCATCTATCATATATATCAACCATGAGATAGAAATGAACATTCTGAACTTATTTCAGTTTTCGCTCAGTCAAAGTTGGAGTGAAAGAGGACGAATGCGAGATTCAATATCTTTGGATTGGTTCACCTATTTAGCTATTTTTTCACTTTTCACTAATTTGCTTAATAGTGTGTGAAACTGTGTTCAGAAGTTTGAATGAAATATGTCGAATGAAAGACATTATATGAACAAAAATGAAGTGCATATTAGCAATGCAACTCAACCAATTGTTAAATAATATATTTTAGTACAATGTGTTTTCGATCAACCTTTACTTTATCTAATCCTAGACCAGGGAAGTTGTTACAGTGAAGGATTGCTTGGTAACATACGATAAATCATTATTCAGCAAATTATTGTATAGGTACAGATTCAAAATACCTAACCCTAAATTACCTGCCTGCATTGGTAGCACGACGGTGTATCGAAATTGCAAGCAGAATCTACCTAAATTTCGTACGTACGGGGCGATTCACGAGATACAGGAGGTACCTATTTAGTTTTTCTTGTACTGATCGCGTCGGTGCAGCGGTGTGCACAGAATAACTTTAAGAGTAGTTTCTTCTTTACAAATGAAATAAAGGTTTTCTTATTGCAGGTTTAAATAATGGAGCGGTATATAAAATTTAGATTTCTGAGATCAAATAGGAAAACAATTGTTAGCATTATTTATTCATTTATTTATATCAACTTCTCGCCTAGCCTAGTTTAGGGAACAGGGTTAAATCTATTGTACCTATTGTAATGCAATATTAATGAACACAAAAATTGAAAAAAAATTTTTTGGCCCAATAAGTATTTAACGTAACGTAGGTAAATAGTTGCATTCTCAACCAGTCAACCAAAGGTGGTGTAGAGATAAAGTGGTAGGTGCTCTGTTTAACCGAAGTTAATAATAATTTAAAATATCAGAGACACAATACATATAAAGAACCATAACAAATAATAAACACAAATAGTTTACAAAACAGAAAATATTTGTATTTTTACATCAAGTGCCAAAGCGTTATAGCCTGTCAAGTACATACAGCAGCAAAAAGATTTTACCAAGAAAACAAAATTATGAATTGAGAATTATTATATAGATGCGCCTATCTATCATATCAGACCACAATGATTTAAATGTTTTGAGACATAAGCAAATACGATAATAAACTGTACAAAAACTTAAGTAGTAGACATACATAAGTAACACTTACTGAATAAAGTACAAATGATTAATAACTATATTCGCACATTTTATTTAAGATACCGGGGCAATCGTGTATCAATAGTTTTCACCTTTCAATTTTATACCTAAATCACGTAGAGATGACGATGAAACCAACTGAAGTCTAGAAAATAATCACAACGTAAGCAAAGTCATAAATAAATCGGTTCAAAGAGCTTTCATTTCTCATTTGTCAGCTTTTCGTACTGTTAGGTCGTGACTTTATGGACGGTTTTAAAGGTCTTACTAAATAATAGCTATATTACAAAAAGGAAGTCGATATTATGAGAATTAGATCATACAAGAACGTTTGTAGCTCTTTGGAATGACGGAGAGACTGGTTGGTGTAATTGTCCTCAGAATGGGACGAGCACGGCAGTACCTTGTCTATGATACTTGAGATTGGAATGCTGAGAAATGCTGGATGCAGTTCTCTTAACTATTTGTTTTTTAATTCCTAGCAATTCAGAGTGAGACTTACTACTCTAAGCATCACCATTTTGTGTCCTGTGAATCTACATATGTGTGACAGTAGACATCTCGAAAGTCGCCAAAGCTGTTCTTGGTTTGATATCTCGCTAAACTTATAAATCATCCAAAAAATATAGAAGAAGAAATAACTACGCCACACGAAACAAGTTTTTTGCTCATTAGGCGCCATTATTTGTAGGTAATTATCAAGTTACTTAGTAACGCCGTGAAATAACACAGATCGTTTAGCCCACAAGAGGATTACACAGATTACTACCGGGATTCCGTCACCGTAGACAAACAATCCCATTGTGGGAGTACGGCCTTGTCTAAACCCGTGACCGGCCATGAACTGAACTGTCAAATTGTAATGACTTCATACGGCCTTTGAATAGTTAAATGCTTTTTTTCCTTTTGTTGTGATTACATGCCAGTTTAGTGGTTATACCTACCCTATGCATATATGTCGTGGATCTTCAAAATCATTTTAAGTAAAGATGTTCATTTGAGTTACTTAGTAGTAGGGCAAACGCTCGGATATTATTTTGAACGTTACGTGGACAGAGTCGTTTTGGAAAGTGGAGACGTTCGAACGCCGAACAGTCACTTCGCTTTGAGGCGCGGACCAGCGCACATCTCCGAGGCGCCACTGTCAATTTGCCTAATCAAATTGTTATTGTCAAGATTTAAGGGTATATATATATATATATATTTAATATTCTAAGCTAGTGCTTGACTACAATCCCGCCTGATGGTAAGCAGTCATGCGATCGTTGATGGTAAAGCGCACTAGTTTATTAAGCCTATTCACTTAAAAAACTTAGAATTAGGTAGGATGACGGCAGTTGAGCGAGGTGATGCAATGTTAAACCCAAGACCAACACGACCAATGATGCTGCGCCAGAGGGAGATTGATCTGGATACTTTCCACGTCCAAACTCCCGACACAACAACCTTTGGTGCATCGTACCCGGCACACGTCGCAACACAACTGCTCAGACCGGTCCTCCGTTGGCGCTTGGCGGCAAGACCTTGTCTGGTGGGTGGTAACTTTTGCCGGCAGCCGATGTTATGGCCTACCACCGATATTTACACGACGTTCTTTGCACTTTGTGATTTGTACGAAATGCACCACCTTTACCACCACATCAAGATGCGGTCGACCCTGCCCTACCGCGCCGCCGTCGCAGACTCCGACATATACATACATTCGTTTTTTTGTGAAACTGCTGGCCTAGTACGACGTGTTGAAATCATCGTTGTTCCAGTATTAGACAAAGATGGAGCGATACAGGATGAATAGCGCTAACCCTTTTTGACGGCATACTCAAGGTAACACGTCATAGGCGTTATCACGGCCCCTGAACGCGTTTGTATGATTACCACATAAAATGTTATCCTTATATGCAAAAAGTAAATCATGCCTTTCTGTATTGCTTTTTCTTAACATGTTGATAATGTGTGATTTTTGTTCGAGTTTTTGTGTTATTTGACATAGTAAAAATAGTCCTCTTTCATATTTTCATTGTATCTAAGTCTAAACATTAAAAGTGAATGTTTATACCTACCTACCTACCTAAAATAATAAAGATCTTGCATTTATTTTTGATCGAATCACGAAATAAATGAATCTTATTAATTGCATTAAGTTATCACAAGCGTGCATTCGTGATTGTTGAATGTCATGCATTTAATTGCTATTTAAAAGTAAAAGAGGCTACCATAGAGCGTATGAATGTTACAGTACACAAGCCGCCAAAACACAAGCGTGTCTATTCACCGCCAAAAGAAGCCCGTTCACCTTGGCTCCTACATTTCAGAATGTAACCTTAGAGTGCACCGACCGCCTTCAGCTTTTGGGAGTTTAGATTTCCTCGAACTTAAACTTTGGGTGGTTAAATGAGTCCAAAGCCAGCGTGGCTGCCAGAAAACCTGGCGTTGCTGCCGGAAAGCACACGTCCGTTCGTGTGTGGAGTATTGCAGCCACATTTGGGCTGGTGCTGAAAAATGCCACCTGGCAACTTTGGATTCGGTGAAGAGACGTGCAAAGAGGCTAATTGGCGACCCAGATTTAGTTCAAAAAGCCTGGAGCGCAGGCAGAGAGTAGCCAGCCTGTCGGTGTTCTATAGGATGCATTTCGGGGAGTGTGCGAAGAAATTGCATGACTTAATACTCCATCTCGGTTCAATCATCGGTTGACCCGTCATATGGCCAGTATCAACCCTTACGTTTTGACACCACTAAAATCCGGACGAAGCGTTTCGCCACGTCTTTTATACCGCGTACATCAAAGGACTGCCGACTGGAACAGTTTGCCAGCGGCGGTATTTCCGCCTGACTACAATTGTCTTCAAGGTTAGAGTGAATAGGCTTTTAATAAACTGGCGCATTTTATCATCAACGATTGCATCACTGCTTACCATCAGGCGGGATTGCGATCCAGCACTTTTACAACACAAAATTATAAAAAAGTGATTTAGTGATAGGAGTACAACTACACATGTATAATAGCAAAAGGAACTAATTTGGGACTGCTAAACCATCGTGCGTTGTAACTAAAATCTCAAAACAGCTTCAAGGCTCCCGCAGACACGCGTAGTGTAAAGCAACTCTAATAGAACATTTAAAAAAAACACTTTATGGGAATTGTTCATTGTCAAGGCGAGCTCGCCCGCGAGGCCTTTACTGCACTAAATAGACTGCATCGCATGTTGCACATAATTGTAGATCTAACTTTAGCTTTATAATAATCTATATTTCAATAATACGAGTAATGCGAAACCGCAGTCGGACAATCAATAATAATTAAAAATAATATTATGCATCGGTTTCTATCTCAGAAGATAATGGCATGACATTTTTAAATGCACTTTAAAAGTCCTTGTCCTAATATCTATCAGTCTTCCATTCGATATGTGGTACAATCTAGATTCTGTGAAATGTTAATGCTATTGACATTATCAACGTAGATATTTTTTTTAATTGCACTAACTCCAAGGTGTTCTGGTTCCTTATTTTTTTTTTAACTTGGAAACTGAAGTGAAATATCATTGGTCTACTGTATTCAAATAATAATTTCAGGTCTATCTAATAGTTACATGGATCTAAATAATAGTTACATGAATTTTGCATGGATGGATGTTTGTTACTCATTGACGCCAAAACTACTGAACGGATTTAGATGAAAAGTGGCACACAGATGGTTTATAACCGGGAATAACACATAGAATACTTACCTATTATCTGCATCTCCATATTTTTTTTTATATATATTATAAACTAGCGCTTGACCGCAATCCTGCCAGTGACGCAATCGTTGATAGTAAAGCGCACTAGTTTATTAAGAGCCTATTCACTCTAGTCTTGAAGACACTCAAATTGTAGTCCGACGGAAACACCGCCGCTGGCAAATTGTTCCAGTCCCTCGATGTACGCGGTATAAAGGAGGAGGCGAAACGCTTCGTTTGGATCGTAGTGGTGTTAACAACGTAAGGGTGGAAACCAGCCGTACGACGGGTCGTCCGATGGTGGAACGGAGATAGGGGAATTAAATCATGCAATTCCCTCGCACACTCCCCAAAATGCATCCTATAGAACACCGAAAGGCTGGCTACTCTACGCCTGTGGTCTAGGCTTAATATTCCCAAGGATTAGAAACTTACGCAGGTAAAACCACGGGGCGCTGGTAGTTTACAATAAATTTGGACGAGAAAGAAAATTCATCAATTTGTACAAAAAGCGAGTTGGGGGAAAGTATATCCACATAAAACTACCACCACTCAGTATAATGTTTGCCAGTACTGTGGCTCTTCTCAGCGCTGGTTTACACTATATTCTCAGCGAAGAATCATGATTGATTCCCTGAAGAAAACTCGATGCCCCAATTGCATACATAACAAACTGACGGTAACAATGACTTTTATTTTGAAAACTCAACAATATCCATGGCGCTATTTACGTTGATGAACGGACAAACTTTTCGAAAAGAATTTATTTTATCTGATTCGGGAAACTCACAGCTAATATTATACAGTTTCCTTAAGCAATATCATTTGTAGATCATTTATACCTGTAAATGTCACAAATGCGGGTAAATCCTGTGGGTCAACTCTGATAATTGTAAGAACATGCAGTCGGATGTCAGTCTCAAATTGTCAAAACTAACTATAATTTAAACAAAATATAATAATTTAAACAAAATTTCAACAAGAAGATCGGTACATTATATCCATTATATGTATATCTATCAATGTTTCTTCTTGTTCAGCCTATAGAGGTCCACTGCTGGACAAAGGCCTCCCTCAAGCCTTTCCATAATGACCGGTCTTGTGGAACCTCCCTACGCTGCGTCTTCCGGTACGTGGCCGCCACTCCAGAACCTTACTGCCCCATCGGCCATCGGTTCTACGAGCAATGGGCCCCGCCCAATGCCACTTAATTTTAGCGACTCGATGAGCTATTATCGATCGATTAATATGAACTAAAACTCATGCAATAAAGCGCAATAGATAGATCCTTCGAAATCATTCAACTGTAATTGATCGAGTGTTACGCAATCATGGTGCTGGCTTCTTATCCGATTGAAAGTCTGATGTGTGGCCCACTTTTTGTCAAGTGAATTAATGAAACAATGAGGTACCTATTCCTCTTTCTGAATTGTTTCTGGTAACAGTTAAATTATTCCAGAAGAGACCGATTACCATCAAATATTTCCCGAATCAATGTACAATCATCATTACTTCCGTCATTTTTATTGAACCAGGTCATGCGAGGAAATTCATATTTTAACAATATGGCAAGCAATATTGTAAAAAACACGGAAATGAACTGTGTTTTTTCGTAGTAATTTTTAGGGTTTCAAAGTAGAACGGTTAAACTAAGGCTTCATCTCAAAGAGTCAGGCCTGAAAAAGTCATCATCATCAGCTCAGCGTTAATCTCAGTCGCATTTAAAGCTTTTCAGCTTTGGAGTCTGGGGTCCGCTTTTACCAGTCTAATTGCTAATTTTGGCTAAACTTCGATATTTTCCGTGAAGCGACTGCCGTCTGACCTCCACAGCCCGAAGACGATATCGAAGCATTGCAGTTAGAACAATTCTTATACTTTTGAATACTCCAACATCCCGTAACGATTGCCATTAGATGTTCGTATGGAAACCGGGACCAACGGCTTAACGTACTTTCTGAGGCACGACCAGACCAGTGCAAATATTCATATTCATCCATATATGTTATTTATTATTATTTACTAGCGGCCGCCAGCGACTTCATTCGCGTGGAATTAGTTATGCTCAGCTCCTATTGGTCGCAGCGTGATGTTACGTAGCCTAAAGCCTTCCTGGATTAATGGGCTATCCAACGCAAAAATAATTTTTCAAATCGGACCATAGGTTCCCGAGATTAGCGCGAACAAACAAACAAACTCTTTAGCTTTATAGATTAGTATAGATTTATTTGCTCACATGAATCTTCCTGACTCTCGACTTATGGAAGAAGAAGGAAGACTGGAGTTTAATTCGTAACAGTCCCTCCACCGGTATCCCCAAATGAGTTCTTACTTCTTAGTGATATTTTAACGAAACAAAAGAGGATGATAGCTTTAAAGGTCAAAACTGATTATTGTACAAAGTTTTGAATGCAGTTTTTGATCAAACTGTATGCAGTAAGTTGTTTTACATATTTAACGGCTAATCTGTAAAAAATTGGATACCAAGCAGATGATGGCATATCGTTTGTTATTCGCAAATTAAACATAAAATTATATAATGGACACGGAATGGTTTAGTTTCAGGCTCTTAAGCTAGCGGAGACGCAATTACTAAGCCGCCAAAATAATAATTCATCATCCTAATCTTCTCAAACGTGGAGAAGCAAAGTTAGTACTTTAGTCTTTTAGTTTGGCTGAGTCTAGTCAACTCTCAAAGTTACTGTTAGTTGCCGCTTCTGGTTGGTGGTTTATTTTCTCGTCATCATCAGTAACAAGGCTCCTAGTGAAAGGGCTCGTATGGGAAATACTGTTGATGAACCTTAAACCCTGCTGTCAATTCATTTTAATGGAATTCAACTTCGACACTTTGATTGGCAAACTTTTTGACTTAAGCTGGTATAGTCGCACCCTCATTGCTTAACACACTTTTGAATACAATTCGACGGCTTTGCAGGAAATTCCATAAGCAATACCTAATCAATTTGTAAACTTCGTCTGCTCAATAACACAATGAACGTCGTTGAACTGTCAAAATTAAAGACTTTTTTGTGTCATCATTCTCCTGCCCTTATCCCAATTTATTTGGGGTCGGCGCAACATGTCTTTTTCTTCCATACATCCCTATCAGAAGCCATCTCGGCAGTCACCCCCTTCTTAGCCATATCATCCTTCACACATTCCATCAATCGTTTCTTTGGTCTTCCCCTACTCTTATAGCCATCAACATTCATAATTAAAACTCTCCTCACGACATTCTCCTCATTTCTCCGTAACACATGCCCGTACCATGACAACCGCTTTCCACACAACTTTTCAGCTACCGGTGCCACTTTCAGACTTCCTCTTATGTAAACAGACAAACGGAAGAAATTCTAGTAAACTATTCTCGTCATCATCATCATCATCTCAGCGATAATCCCAGTCGCATCCGAAGCTTTTTCAGCTTTGGAGTCAATGGTCCCCTTTACCAGCCGCTTTGAAGATTTTGTCTAAACTTCGATATTTTCCGTTAAGCGACTACCGTGTGACCTCCACAACCTGAAGGCGATATCGAAGTATTGCAGTTAGACCAATTGTTGGACTTTTGAGGGCTCCAATAACCTGTAACGACTACGATTCACGACACAGTCCAGAGGGAGACTAAGGTGAAGAAAGCCCTCTTCAAAACGTGGCAAGCGACCGGATCTCCTGAAGATCGCGATGCATACAAGGTTGCCAAACGTGCCACCAAAAGAGCTGTAGCCAGAGCCAGACGAGACCACTTGCAACCTCTCTACGAGAAGTTGGAATCGTCTGAGGGGCAAAAGCTCATTTACAAGTTGGCACGTTCCAGGGTCAAAGCGGCACAGGATATATCCAAGTGCCGTTGTGTAAAAGACCCAAATGGCAACCTGCTATGCGAGGACCTCGCGGTGAAGGAGAGATGGCGCTCGTACTTTCACGAGCTGCTGAACAAGCAGCATCAGAGGTGCAGACACCGGAACTCCCTCCGAACCTTGGATTAGTGCCTCTGATAACGCCTGAGGAAGTCCAAACGGCTCTTCGTCGTATGGGGAATCGGAAAGCTGTCGGAGCTGATGGAGTCCCCATTGAGGCCTGGAAGGCGATGGGTTCTCGCGGTGTGGGCATGCTAACTAACTTTTTCAATCGCGTGCTCCTGACCGGCAAAATCCCGAGCCAATGGAGGCTGAGTATAATTACTCCAGTCTTTAAAGGCAAGGGCTCGGTTCAGGAGTGTGGCAACTATCGCGGTATCAAGGTCATGTCCCACACCATGAAAATCTTTGAGAGGATCGTAGACTCCCGAATCCGGCAGGAGTGTGCTGTCTCGGAGTATCAATATGGGTTTCGGCCAGGGTACGGAACCACGGACCCTATCTTCGCACTAAGGATCGCCATGGAGAGATACAGATCGAAGAACACGCCTCTGCATATGCTCTTTCTAGATATGCAGAAGGCCTTCGACTGTGTCCCACGCGGGGTGATCTGGTGGGCACTGAGGTCCAAAGGGGTACCTGAAGCCTATGTCGACATAATTCGAGACATGTACCTCAATTCCGATTCCGTTGTCAGGACCGCTGTTGGCGACACTAAACCCTTCCCCATCACTGTCGGAGTCCACCAGGGATCCGTCCTTAGTCCGTTTCTGTTCAGCGTGATATTAGACGTTTTGTCGGACAGCATCAAGGACTCACATGAGCAGACTCCCTGGCTACTCATGTATGCTGACGATATCGCGCTGGCGGACGCGGACAGGGAACGGTTGGTGCGGCGTGTGAATGCGTGGAAGGACTCGCTTGAGAACGGAGGTCTGAAACTCAACGTGTCGAAGACCGTATACTTGGCCAGCAACACGACAGACCCCATGTCTGTGCGCATAGGCGGAGACATGGTCGAGCGCACGGACCAGTTTAAATACTTGGGGTCTGTGCTTCACGCGTCCGGCGACATTGATTGCGACGTCAAGGCACGTATTTCCGCAGCTTGGGCGAAATGGCGTGAGGTGACAGGTGTCACTTGTGACCCCAAAATGCCAGTTAAGCTTAAGGGACAGGTCTATAAAACCATCATTAGACCTGTTCTCCTGTACGGCAGTGAGGCGTGGCCTGTGCTTGAGCGACACAAGCAGGAGCTGCGTGTCACGGAGATGAATATGCTGCGGTGGATATGTGGAGTTACGCGGAAAGACCGCATCAGGAACTCCCGCATCCGGGGCAGCCTTCGTGTCCGTGACATTGCAGACAAACTGCAGGAGGGTCGCCTACGCTGGTACGGCCACGTCTTACGGAAACCGGCATGTTACGTGGGTAACAAATGTCTTGCCATGGCGCCTCCGCCGGGCCGGAACAAGCGGGGTAGACCAAAGAAGTGCTGGCTTGACGTTGTAAGAGATGACATGCATGCCAACAAGCTCTTACCACAGGACGCTAAAGATCGTGCGAAATGGAGGAGAATGTGCAGGAAAGCGGACCCCGGGCTCCAACGCGAAAGCCGCGGATGCAACTGGGATAAACGCTGAGATGATGATGATGATGATGATGACTACGATTAGATGTTCGTATGGCAACTGGGACCAACGGCTTAGCGAACTTTCCGAGGCATGACCAGACCAGTGCAAATATTCATATTCATGCATACAAATATTTGCACTGCTCGGAGCTCGAACTCGCGGCTCCTTGCGCAGCGGCCGCGTTCGCTATCGCTACGCCACGGAGGCTTCAATTCGCTTATTGATTCTGTAATCCATAAATACTCAACAACAACGAGATAACGACGATAATTACAATGATATTTACGATGTGAATAAGCTACTGGATGGTTCAAAGCATAAGCAATATCTTTAATTAACTTCGACATTGGCTGCTGATTGACATCTGAATGATAAAGCAGATCACGATTAGTTACCAGTTTAATGTATACTAATAACTAACTATATAGGTGCAACTTCACCTGCGTAGGAGGTTGAAAAGTAGCTTATTTTTTTGTCCAGATTCCAGGATACCTATTTGTCAAATTTCATAACGATCTGCTCAGCGGTTTAAGGCGGAATCATAACAAGCAATCAAAGTTACTTTTGCGTTTATAATATTACGAGCTCCTATCCGTAACTTCTTCAGCGTAAAATTCCATTACAAATCATGATTCGAAAGACAGATGGCGCCATCTATTATCATAATAATGTTATTTGTTGTTTATTTTAAACTAGTCCTTGACCGCAATCCCTCATTGATGGTAAAGCGTGCTAATTTATTAAGAGCCTATTAAAGCAAAAAAAAAACTTAGTGAATAGGAAGGAAGACTGCAGTTGAGCAAGGTGATACAATGTTAAACCTAACAACACGACCAACGATGCTGCGCTTGAGGGAGATTGATCTGGAGACCCTCTACGACCAAACTCCCGACACAACAACATTTGGCGCATCGTACCCGGCACACATCGCAACACAACTTCTCAGACCCATCTTCCGTACGGCTTATACGCATAGGCGCTACGACCAGACACATACCACAACGAATCACTTGGCGGCAAGACTTTGGTGGGCGGAACTTCTGTCTACTAACAATATGTTCTGGGATGAAATACCTTTAAAAATAAGTTTGCTAATCCTGACATTTTTCATACAAAAATGGACATAGTGTACGCATTATGTCCATTTCTGTATGAAAAATGTCAGGATTAGCAAACTTATTTTTGCATTGATAACAATAGATACTGGCTATTTGCTTGCTACTTATAGCAAAAGTAGCCTACGTCCCAAGTCAAGGCCTATCTGTGTGCCAAATTTTATCCAAATAAGCAGTTTTAGAGGGAAAGCGAGACAAACAGGTACTTTCGGATTTATAAAGATACTTGAAATATTAGTTTATTTATTTATCTATTCTTTCACACATAAATTGTACAGAGGCAGACTTAATGCCTTAGGCATTCTCTACCAGTCACCCATACCAGTCAACCATAGGTGGTGAAGAGATTAGTAGCAGGTTATTTAGTTGAAAGCATTATAATGAAAAAATGCTATTAACACTATTTAAATAAATTCTTAAATAAGCTATATACACATACATATTATTACCAAAATATATACTTATACTGTATACATAAAAACAAAAAAATTGGGAGAGAGGTGTTGAAATGACTCTACCCTAACTGTTGCGAATATAACTCTGACATTTCCGTTTAAATGCAAACCGTCTGGCGGCCATCCTGATATCAAGAGGAAGCGCATTCCACAGAAGAATAGATTGAATATGAAATGAAGAGTGAACAAAGTCAGACGTATGTAAAGGACAGAGTAAGAGAAGGTTGTTAGAAGAACGCAGATTCTTAGTGTGTGAAGAACATAAATATTGGAAGTAAGTCTCAAGAAGGAGGAGTGGGTGAGTTAAGAAGGGAGAAAAGCGTGGTCAAAGCGCGCTGGCGAATGGGCATCCATTTGAGTTCAAACCTGTAGTTCGACATATTTGTCCGTGATGTACTATTTATTCTGTGGCATGATTTCGTCAGCGTGAAATTTATTTTACTTCCGACCCGGGAAGATCGGAAATTCGATGAGGCCGTCGCATCGCAACGCTTACCTGTTCTATTAGGTACTTCGTATTCGTTTACCGAGTTTTTTTTTTTATTTTTTGTAACTTTAAACCTTCTTCAAGAATTTACAGGAGAATTGGGCCTGTACTTTTATGACCCATAAAACCATTTTGTTATATAATGTGGAAGTAAAGTTTATGAGTACAGATATACTATAGGTACTTTATCAATATACAGTCGGCGTCTGGCTAGCATTTTCCAACAACAACATATTGTTATGTATATTGTTGTAACATATGTACATGGATTTGAAACACCTGCATTGAAATTTATCGACGAAAGAATTAAAGGGGGGTTCCGTACACTTAAACTGCGTAGATACTTTTCCCTTGTAATAAATAGCTGTGTACTTTTATAGGGTTCCGTACCCGGTGGATGAAAACGGGACTCTATCTTTCAGACTCCACTTTCTGTCAGTCCGTCCGTCACCAAGCTGTATCTTATGAAACGTGACAGCTAGACTGTTGAAAGTTTCACATGTATTTTTGATGCCGATTTAATAGAAAATACTAAATTCAGTTTTTTTTTAAATAAATTGTTTATTTTATTACTGACGGGTGGATTTTTTCTTTTTGAGTTCAAAAACCTTCATTGCGTTATATACGTTATTGAACAGACACATTTTAAAACATATGGAGCAATGGAATAGCAATATGCTTCAAAATTATTCCAACTGATAGTATAGTGTGTTACGCAATTGGGGTGCTATTCCTTATACCTCTATATCAATCACTCGGTACGCAAATCTTAATCGCATTTGGGCGATTTTTTTTTTTTTTGTAACTGGTTTGCACCTGTAATGGTGTTTTGTATTAGAGTGTTATCAATTAGGTAGAGAACCGCCCAAACTAGGTTTATTCAAAACTTGTGTTTTAGGTCATAACTAACTTGTTGCTGTTGATTTTGGCCTTTCGCTTGGGAAACTCAATTTTCCGTTGTATATAATTCTTGTTGTTTTGTTGAGTCAGGACAGTTAAAATATAAAAGAGAAATGTACTAAATTTAATGAAGCGTTGATCGGGAGCACGGCACAGTAGTAATGGGCGCGACTCACGATTTACTTATTTTCTTAAGAACGGTTACAGATGGTGTACATTGAGAAAAGAAAATTTACCATTGAATTATAGTGCCTAAAAATAAGCAAAAACTATTTTATTTATTATAACAGGTGTAAATAATGACGGTTTGGAATTAGAGTGTTAGGTAGCGACCCAGAAATACTCACTGCCTATAAAGAGTAGTTCGCTATGATGCATATTTTACTACTTGTTTCTGTGTGTATTTTCTTAGCGAATTATTACTCTTAAAAGCAAACTTGCTTTTCAGAATATAGTGTAGTTGTATTTCAGTCTATATCGGGATGTTACCTTTCATAACTTCCATGGTATCTTGACATCGACTGACAAACTGTAACTAAGAATTCAGCACAATGTTCTAAACAACATAATTTGGAAAAGTGCAAAACCTTCCACTATAGGTACTGTAAAAATGTATAGAGCAACAATTTTTTTTTAAACTTACAAAAACTTCGATCGCCAGCGTCCAGAATCTTGTACAAAATCGAAGGTAACAGGTTGCTTGTCAATGACCCTGCCATGCTACAATATAAACTTTGTTCTGTTGGTGATAAAACGTGATGATAAATAGGCCATTACACTTAATAAACCATGAAAAAATCGTAAAGTTTATCGTAGTTAAACAAAACAAACGTTTCAAACATATAACAAGAAACGTTTCTGCGAAATATTTTGTAAGTCTGGGCAGATGTTCTAGTTCATATAATTATACAACGTAATTTTTTGTATTTGCGAAACCCGAAACGCTTGTCGGGTAATTTTAAGTAAAAAATCTATGTACAAAATTTCAAAAAGATACCATGATAAATAAAAAAGTTATGAGCTTGTTATCTTATCCGGTTGTCTCAACAAAAATATGGTCAAAGCACCGTTCGCCCGCCCGCGCCTACACGGCGCAGCGCGGGGTGTCAGGCGCAGGCTGTCTCACTGTGCCCCTAGTACTATGATCTACCGCTGTATTGTGCGCTCGGTAACCACAGTGCAACAATTTCTAAATATGTTTGGGAAAAAATATAAATAACATGGTGTAAAAATGATTGGAATCGATTCAGTTGTGAACAATTATATTCAGGTTTCGTATAATGAAAAAATAACTTTGTATAATAATAAAATACAGTATATTCAACCTCTATCATTGTACCTTTAGAGCTTTGTTTCTTTGCGTCTCAAAAATACTTTATAATTTCATTAATGTATGGTCCTGCTGAAATTGTGGTGTTGTTGAGAAAAGTGGTGTTGCAGACGTTGTGGTGGCCTAGTGGTTAAAACACCAGCCTCTGAAGTATGAGTGTGCGGGTTCGATTCCAGGTCAGGCAACTACCAATGTACTTTCTAAGTATATCTTGGACACCAATCACTGATTAAAAGGTGAAAGAAAACGTCTTGAGGAAACCTGGACTTTTAAGTCTGAAATCGCCAACCCGCATTGAGCAAGCGTGGTTATTACGCCCAATCCTTCTCTGTATAAGAGGAGACCTGTGCCCAGCAGTGGGACGATAAAAAGGTTGATAATGATGATGATGCCACAGAATATATTTTATCCCAGTATTACGTTCCTGTAGAATAATTTCCGGCATGCAAACGAATCATAAAAGTAACTTTTATGCCCTAACGAGAATATCCAAAGCAACTTTGGGTCTATCATTCCTAACTTTAAAAACTATATATGGAGCTACCTACTTAGGATGTATGTGCTACGGTGCACCTGTTTGGGCCGATAGGGCCAGCATAGGGGTGGCACGACATAAACTGCTTCAAAGCCAACGTTAGGCATTGATATTTTTATGCAAGGCGTATAGAACAGTCAGTGCTGAAGCCTTACCCGTACTGGCAGGTGTACTTCCAGTCGATCTTGAAGTACAGCGACGTGCTTCAATGTACTACTCCGTGAGAGTGGAGTCCATGGACACTAACTTTGTTACAGAGTGCGACCTTAATAGAATTTCTATATTATTTAAACCTCAGACTGACGTCTGGGAGGACCTCTTATCCGAATGGCAAAGTAGGTGGGATAATTCCATCAAGGGCCGGCTACCTCCATCTATTCTTTCCATCCGTTGGCGATCGGCTGGCTAAGACATGACTGGAGATTGACCACTGCGTTGCCCAATTTCTCACAGATCATGGCAAGCTTGTGTGCTGTGGCTTGTAACTGTGAATTTGAACAGTCCGAACATCACATCTTGTGGGAGTGTATTCTTTGGCAGAATGAACGCAATATTATATTGGATAGTGTACAAGTTACATCCTGAGTCGTTTATTATACGGACCTTGTTGAAACTAGAACCAATTTCCGTGCGTTCAGGTGCCATACCTATTATTGGAATCAATTGTAACAGCACATACCTACTTAGGATCCATTAACTTAATCAAATTTTATTCCGTGGTGCTTGGCAACCTGGGCTTCTCCCAGTTGCAATAATGTCCTTTTGTGCCGATTGGCCTAGTCCTGTTCTATCTCCTGCTTGTTATAGGGGGAAGTGGAAAAAATATATTTTTTCTTACTCCTCCGCTATTCTTTTCTGATTAATTTCGTTGCGGGACCCAAGACAGTTGAATCGTTTCTCCGGGACTCGACGAACTTCATTGTTCAGCGTTTTCTGCCGGTCTCCACTGTTGTTTCTGGCTTTCAAGAGTTGCAGTGGGTGGGAAATGCGTGGCGGGTTTTATCCCAAGAAAAAAAAATGCCAGCGAATCCACACGTATCAAGTTGTAATATAAAATTTCTTTATCTTCATTTATTTCCCTAAATGAGTACCTACCCATCAGATATTTAACGACTAAGCTCCGTAAATAACATTAAATACTACATTTTAATAAATTGAAACACCATATACTCTTAATAATATCAAGGAGCTCCCGTTATGAACAACAATTTCCGTATAGCTGAAAATTGGATTGTCATTGTGTCCGAAAATTGGAGATTGGCTGTCTATTCAAGACCTTAATATCTTTACCACGAACTATAGACGATCGACAATATACCTCCTCCACTACAACTCATCTATTGAGATCACTGACGTCACGGTAATATGGTTTTACGGTCAAATTTGTGCGCCAAACTAACCGTAGGCGTGCCCTTCAGTTGCATACTGAAGGTCACGGCTAAATCAAGAGTATTTGGAGCGGAAGAACAATATTACTTTTATGATTTTCTCTCCATAAATTCTTATTTTTTAGAAAGAACTGTTAAAATACTTTTTAATAAAATCTGGGATTTGCATAGCTATATAGTATTATACTAGCTGCGCCCTACGGTTTCACCCGCGTAGGTTTCGATATGTCTTTTTTATATGCTCTGCTCCTATTGATCGGAGCATGATGTTATAAAGCCTAAAACCTACCTGGATTAATGGACTATCCAACGCAAAAAGAATTTTTTCTAATCGGACCAGTAGTTCCTGAGATTAGCGCGTTCAAACAAACAAACAAACAAACTCTTCAGCTTTATATATTAGTATAGATTTTTCTACATACAATGCTTTGTCTTCTGTATCGCTGGCATGACGGTATTTCAAGTCGTGTTGTCCCAAAACTTTCCTACTTTGGTCATTTGAATTGCCTTTGACTGCTATAATGTACTTAGTGATAGTGGTAACAGTATACCTATTGTTGTATTGTTATACTTGGCTCAATAAATAAGCAGGTAAATGTTTCAAAAGCTTAAAATAAATGATATGAATGAGGCATCATAAAACGATGGATGTAGGTAAGCCAAGGTTTAACGCAATAAACAGGTGCTAAATTCCGCCAACCAATAACATAATTTGGCTGGCCACATTGGTGAAGGCCGATAATGGCTGGTCAAATTAGCGTTTATCGCCGGACGTAACACGCACATGCTGTCTACACAAATACTGCTGCTTATAGTAACGCGTACAATTTAACGTAGACATTTACGGAAAACCTTTTGATATTTGTTCTGATTACTGGTTGATATTTCTATCAGCTTATCTGTACGGGGTTGTGTGACAACATACACGAAATGTCAATATGCACGGGGTTGTGTGACCACACAACCCCGTACATTTTGATCCTTCAAGCCATTCGAGAATCGCGGTTTTGACAAATATTGACAAATGACATTATAGATTTCACTTTCTACTGGCTGACATTATTCATCTTAACATTGACGTTCGTGTATCGTGGTCACACAACCCGTGCATATTGACATTTCGTGTATATGGTCACACAACCCCGTGCATATTGACATTTCGTGTATGTGGTCACACAACCCCATGCATATTGACATTTCGTGTATGTGGTCACACAACCCTGTACATTATCTGTAAGTCGTTGTTGATATTTATATCATCTTGTTATATGTACTAAGCTGACAATATCAATTTAAAGACTAAGTTTGTTAATTATCTAATCGCCGGCGTAACGACACACTTGCTGTTAATACAGCTTAACACACAATACTGCTGCTCATAGTAATGCATGCAATCTCACGTAGATATTTACGGAAAACCTTTTCAAATCTTTTGACCATTCATTGCGATTAGTGGTTGATATTTGTATCAACTGTCCTTAAATAGTTGTTGATATATCATCTTATTATACAATCTAACAACATGAGATCTGAATATTACGTTACAGCGTTAGCATAATGAGACTATAATAATTTGTTCCCAATGTTAGAACACACTCCTGACCGCTAGTGGGCTAGGCTATAATCAACCAAACGATTCAATTCGAATAGGTAGACGACACATGTCTTCGAAGTTTTGATTGTAGGACATGCCTGTTACCTAAGCTAGCAAGATATGCTACTTCACATTTTTCTTAACCCGGATTATGGTTCTTGATATCTATATACGTGACATCCCCTCACTCATAAATAATAAAGCTTCTTTCAGGCTCTTAGTATTAAAGCTCGGACATTTCCTTTTTCACCTACAAAAAGATCCTTTAATTAGAGATCACAGAATATACGAAAAAAATATTAACTGAACAAAAGCGCAAAAGTAAATTTGGCTGTAATAAACTGTAGATATACAAAAAAAACATAAAGATGCGATGTCGCGCCACTGATTACACAGGAAAACACTTCAAAGTCACAATAATACAATGTCGGTAGTATTTCAAAGTTACGTCTTTTTTCAGGGCTGTTCAA